>JAOXNO010000070.1:41711866-41722230 GCA_028565335.1 Limnodromus scolopaceus
GTTCTCCCCCGCCTCCCCCGCCGCCGGCTGCAGCGGGAGCAGCGCTGCCCCGTTCCCCCGGGGCCGTGCCTGCGGAGGGATGATAAGGGAATCGGATTTTAGCGGCGACACCAGAGGTGAAATCCAAAGATCCGGAATATTTAGTTGTGTTTACCCACAGTAATCAGCTTCTCAAATAGATGTCACTGGGAAAAGCTCGCGCCACGTTGATTGCACCGTTCCCCGCTTTCTGCCCAGGGGCAAACAGCTCTGATTAATATTTCACAACACTTCTTTTTTTCTTTTTTTTTTCTTTTTTTTTTCTTTTCTTTTTCCCCCCTTTTTTTTTTTTGTGCTTGGAGAGCCTTGATAGAGAGAGACAGAATATTTTACCATCTCTTGTGTTTGCCTGCTCCAGTAATCATTGGATTCAATCACTCTTGCAATGTTTTTATGAATTAATAACAGGCACTTTGGAGGGCTAGCGGGGAGATGGGAAATGCAATCTGTACAACCTTAATGAGCACCGTGGGGACCCCGGTACCATGGTTTCCGAAATCCTCTCCGCGCTTGGCTCTAAATCATTGTCTCGAAAAAATTACCTGCTTGCAGTTGGCTTTCGATGGCTCTCGTCGGGCGGGTGAGTACACCTGCCGCCCCGGCTGCGCCCTCCCCTTCGTCACCAGGGCTCGTTTGGAAGCTCTCCCAATTAATTTCCCTTTTTTTTTCTTTTTTTTTTTTTTCTGGTTGCTTTAATAAAAGCTCACCTTTGTCAGCGCTGACAAAATGTTTGTCTTCGCTGCCTCATTAAGCGTTCGCTCGGTCCCGGCCCCGGCTGGAAGGAGCAGGATGGATGGGTGGGAAGCTCTGCTGGAAAATTAGCTCCTTCTCCTCCGCCACCGGACCAGGGAATAAAGGTTTTTGGGGCATTTTGCTCTGCAATTCGATGGGACTCATGGAATTGAGGAAGGGGGATGGATGGTGTTGGCTCTGGCTCTGCTGCAAAACACGGGGAAAGCTGGGCAGGGAACAGGGGGTCCCACTGCTGGGGTGGTGGGCACCTCTCCATCCTCTCACAGAGGGACAGGGCTCTGGTGTCTCTTCTCCACGGGGTGAGAGTGGCCCCAAAGAGGAGCTTTGAGCATTTCTGCCCATCTGTGCTGCTATGGGCTTTGCCTGCAGTGCTGACTCAGCAGAGCTGGCTTTGACCAAGCGTTCTCCAGCCTTCCCTGCTCTCAAATAGCTCCACAGCAGGAGACAATCCTGCTCTTCTCCTTGATGGCTCTTCCGAGGTGGGGTTTCTTCCCCTCCGCCCAAGTGGAAACCAGATGCATGAGGTCGTAGCATCTCCCGGCCCAGGCAGCACGTGCAGATCTCAAGAGGGAGGACAGGATTGGGTGGTGAGGCACTGGAACAGGTTGCCCAGAGAAGCTGTGACTGCCCCATCCCTGGAGGGGTTCAAGGCCAGGCTGGAGGGGGCTTGGAGCAACGTGGTGTGGTGGGAGGTGTCCCTGCCCAGGGCAGGGGGAGGCACTGGGTGGGCTTTAAGGTCCCTTCCAACCCAAACCATTCCATGATTCTATGACAGACACCACGGGCCAAGCTTTGCCTGTGATTCCTCTGCTCTTGCCACCACTGGGATGCCAAGGTTGCCCATCAACCCCATCCCTGGTTCTCTCCATGGCACCATGGCAGGTGCTGCCCAGTCCATCTTCTGCTGCATCTGCAGAGTGCCTGGCCCGGTGGGTGCCTGGTCCAGAGGTACCCCCCCCAGCCCATGGAGAGGGCTGACCCCCAGCTCCTGGGGTCACCTTGTCCCCCAGCTCCCAGGGCAGAGCAGGGGCACTGCAGGTTGAGTGGAGCACTGGGGGTGCTGGGGGACGAGCACCCAGATACCCCTCAGCCCAGACACGCGCCTGCACTTTTAAAAATGAGACTGTCTGAGTGGAAATTTGGCCACGGGCAAGCACAATTGTGTCTCAGGCTTTGGAGCCAAGAGGAGTCATTAAAGCACATACTCCATTCCTCTGGAGGAAGCAGAGCTGTTGATAGGGCTTAATTTTACAGCCCGAGTGCTGGGGCTTGATCCAGCGTCAGTGTCTGTGAGAGTTCATGGTCTGAGGAGTCCAGAAATATCAACGGGCGAGATCCAAACGGAGAGTCCTTTGCTGGGCCCCTGGATGGAGGAAACCTTGGGAAGCGGTTGGTGGCCATGGGGGAGAGCTCGGTGGCCACCCTGGGGTGGTGCAGATGCGGCACAGCTGCTTGGGGCACAGGCTGGCTCACACCATCTCCAGGAGCCCAGATGCTCCTCAGGTCTCTTTGGGAAGTGGTGCTTCCTCCTCGGGTCACCTGCGGGAGGGGGGGCCGGTAAATGCCGGTGGCCTTGCAGGTCTGGGGATGTCCCCGAAGCCCCCACCAGCATCCGCACGTCCAGGTGCTCACCCCAATGAGTGCTCGTCCTGACCGCAGCACTCCTCCTGCTTTTAATTGAGGATTAAATTAATGAAGGGAGCAGACCAAGCTTCCCCGCCCTGCCAAGGGCTGCAGCCACTGGGCACCGTCCTCCTCTTGGGCCAGCCTGCTCTGGCCATCGCTGGCCTTCCTGGGGATGGGACCTTCCCACTGCTGAGCCGCCATCCTCTTGATATCCCAGGAACATCCCGCACCCCCCTGAGCTCCTCAACAAGTGCCCTGATTTATTCCCAGCCCCCTCCACAGAAAATCGCGGGGCATTTAGAAGCGGACCCAGCAGAGCTCCCCACTTCTCGGTTGTCACCCCCTTCTCCGTTCTCTTTCTGGGCCAGTTTAATTGCTCTCCAGCAGTCTGTTCTCAGCCTGCAGCTATTTCTTCGAGACGCGGCGCGGGGATGGGAGCCTGGGTGACTTAAGAGGTAATTTATAGAGGCTTGGCCAGCGCTGCTCGAGCACTTCTGCCGGCCAGAGACAGGCGTCACGGGGCGGCCGACGTGCCGGGACACGCGCGGTTCAGCCACACCGACCCGGCGCTAATCGCCTTAAAGCGGCGTGAAAGAAATATTGCATTATTCCCTTGCAGTAGGGAGAATAAGCAGGCGGGCTCTGGCATCAGCGACCCTGGAGGGGAGCGGGCAGCAGGGATGCTCCTGGCCACGGACGGGCACAGCCTGGGCCATTTTGCCCAGATGGGCTGCTGTGGGGAAGCTCGTGTTAAAAGAATTTCCCCCCCAAAACAAGAGCTGGCTGTTAACTTTCCTCAGTGAGCCGGGCGCTGATTTCCTCTGCTGGTTTATAGCATGCGTGGCCGGAGCCCCCCAGGTCTGGAGAAAAGCAGCCCGTGGAGTTGCCCGCTGGCGAGGGGTGCTGGCCACGGCCCCCCGGCTGGGCAGGATGCTCCTCGGTGGCACCACAGCCCCAGGGTTGAGCCAGTGGGATGCACTGGGGGACCCAGCACCCGCCCGCGTGGAAGTTTCCTTCCCTGGAGGGGTTCAAGGCCAGGTTGGAGGGGGCTTGGAGCAACCTGGTGTGGTGGGAGGTGTCCCTGCCCAGGGCAGGGGGTGGCACTGGGGGGGCTTTGAGGTCCCATCCAACCCAAACCATTTGATGATTCCATGATTCTATGGCAGAGCCAGTGCTGCCGGCCAACCCCCTGCACGGAGCATCCCTCCTCCTGCCCTCACCTCTGCGCTGCCAGCTGATTATTTTATTATTTTTTTTTAATTATTATTATATTTTTTTTTCCTTTCCTCTTTGCTGGCTGGTGCTGTTGTAAAAGCCCTGAACAATAGCCTGCATTTATCCGGCGGGCGCCAGGCTGCCAGCTGGCGGCAGATCAGCCTTCTCATCCCCTTCCAGGGCTCTTAAAGACGACTGTCCCCAAAACCGGGGTGTGCCTTGCTCTGAGAAGTCCCTGCTCTCTTAAATGCCTGGGCACTGATACAATTAATGTTTAGCGCGGCATTCTTGTTTCCTGGTTGCCATTCTCCGCGAAACAATGGGGTGTTTTGCCCATGAAATTACTGTCCTGATTAGGAGGAATATGCCCGTCATTAGACTTTCAAATGCGATCCTTCTGCGGCGCAGTGCTGGCAATCCGGCTGAGATTACTCCGGCGATATTTCTGTTCCTGAAGGAAATAGCGAGTGCAAATAGGGCAATTTTATACACTTACTGGGGACGGGGATTTGCATTGATGGATGCTGGTGTGTTCCCAGCAGCGGCAGCTGGGGCTGGGGCACGCATGGGCTCCGCCGGCTTGAAACTCTTGCTCTCTTTCTCTCTCTCTCTCTATATATATGCCTGCGTAGGTGTAATAATCCACATTTTAAGAGGGGCCCAAGCTGGCCCAGGTGGGACAGGCAGCTCTGCCAGTGCTGCAGCCTTGACCTTGAAAACCCAGGGCCTTTTTTGACTCGGAGCAGATGTTCCAGGTTTCGCCCAACAGCAGAAATCCCCGTGGAGAGGGAGAGGACCAGAGGTGGGGGGGGTCTGGGGCTGCTCCGTTTGCGTGGCTGGGGCATGGGGGGGCATGGGATGGACCTGGTCAGTGCCGGGGCGGGGGGGCGCTCTGAAGGGGAATGGGCACCCCGAGGTGTTTTGAGGTTCTCGCTCCGGAGAGGTGGGTCCATCTGCAAAGGGAAGGTGCTGGGGATGGGGCAGTTGGGCAGTACTACATAGGGTGTCACGGTGGCTCAGCAGGGATGGTTTTCCTTGGGGAAGGGTCTCCGAGCCAGCCTGGGCTATGGGGACACACAGCAGGGCTACTCTGCCACCTCGGGGCTGCTCCTCTTGGCGTGAGGTGAAGCGTTTCATCCAAAAAGACCTTGTGAGCAGAGTTTTAGGGAGGCAGGTAAAGATACAACGAGGCATCAGCATCCCTGAGCTCGGCATCCCTGTGCCGAGGGTGCTGTTATCCCTCGTTATCCCTTCCTCCCCATATCTCACCTGGGGAGAAAAGTGCTTCCAGCCCCCAGCTGGGGGTCACAGCCATGCCTGGACCCTTCTCCCTGCTCGGTTTTCCTCCTGCCTTCCCCAGACCCACAGCCTTCAGTAATGGGGCTGTGTCGTGTCCTCAAACCGGGGTGGAACGAGGAAGTCCCAGTCCCTACCCTGCAGCTTCTACCCCCCCAAGCTGAGCCTCCCTCTCCCATAAAATGTCCCTTCCCGAGCCCTGGAGAGGGTTTTTTCCCCCGGAGCTCAGTCCCCCCTCAGGCCTGAGGCTGGCAATCAGCTTACTCATGCTTGGCTTATCATCACCAACCTCTGACCTTCAAACACGGCTGGTGCAGTGCCCGGCCCAGCAAACTGGAACCCCAACAGACGGGGATTCGCCAGCGCTTCCTTATCGCTGCCCAAAACCTCCCTGCACATTCACATTCCCCCCCAAGGACACCCCCCCCCGGGGAAGACCATCTGATGGCACGGGGCTGGTCCCACGGGTGGCTGGACCCCACGTGCCACCTCTCGTGGGGCATGTGTCCCACTCTCCTCTGCACTGCAGTCTCCAGGAAAATAGTTGGGGTTTAGGGGTGGCAATGAGTGGGTTTGCGTTCTGTTACCCCTCCAAAGAGCCACCGGGAGCCCCCCAGGAGCCCAATAAGGCAGCCCATGTACCTTGGAACCACCCTGAGCCACTGGGGGCTGGGAGCACGTCCCCCAGTGGGGACATTTCCCGCACAGATTGAGGGCAAAAAGGGGGAAGATGTGGGGCTGGCGGGTTGTTCCTCCCTCTGCCCCAGTAGGGACGCGGGTGAGGCAACTGGTGTGCCACTGGGAACGGAGGAATGCGGCAAAATGGGAGGGGGGGCGAGGGGTGGGGGGGAAGAGAAATTAATAATTATCTAAACCGCACCCCTATCACTGTTCATCAAAATTTGCCCGTACTTCATTCCAGCCTCCTTTCTTCTTCTTGCCTCCAGTAAGTACTTTAACATCCTTTTTAAAAATTAAAGGGGGAGGGTTATGGAACAGATAAGAGATAATTGCCTGGCTTTGACTCTTCTATTGATGTGAAAATAGGATTGGAATTACTCACTCTGGTTGAAAGGTTAGTTGAAGGTTATTACAGGAAAATTGTTATTCATACATTTTTTCTGTGCTGCTGGATAGCCTAAAAGATTAAATTCACAGAGTGCATAATGACCCATCACAACGGACAATGGTGGGAATAATCTCCAGAGACTCCAGATAACAGAACAGAGACTTCTTTGAATAATTCATGGTTCAACAGACATCCCTCACTAACAGATTACATGTGAGTTTTCATTAGAAAGGAGATAATTTAAAGTAGCTTTAAAAATAACCGGTATTTTTAACGGAAGTGGAATTACCATAAGCATTTATGCAGTTTGTTTATGCTTTAATAAATCTGCTTTCCTCCTGACCTTCATGCCATGGGAACAAAACGCCGAGGGATAAAGAAAGTCATTGTTTGTGACAGTCCCCTCTCGTCCCCGTACTGCTGATGGAGCATCGGTTTCACATTCGGCCTCACACTTGACTGCCTTTAACACACGGGACGTGCGAGTGTGAGCTCTCCCGGCTCAGAAGGATGCTCAGGGCACCCCGGACCACCCGCCGCTGGGGGAGGATGCTGATGGGGATGCTCAGGTTGTGGTTTCCCGGCCCCTCCGCTGCTCCGCTCCCGTCACCCGGCATCAGAATCACGCACCGGCCCCGGCTAATCTTTTTAATTTCATCTGGTGGAATAGCTATTACACTTTAAAAGCTGATTGTTCGTTAAAAGCACGTATTTGTTTAGGTTTAACGGAGGCCCCGATACACATCTATCGCATTGTTGTGAGTTGCGACAAATATCTCTTAAATAATTAATTGATATTTAGTAAACATATAATAGTTATCTTCTCTGATCTAAATTAAATACTAATTAAAGCTGTATAATTCGCTCCTTAGATTAGAACTTTTCTGACCAGGGGGATGAGGAGCGTTGCTGTCGCTGCAGAGAAGGGGGTGCCCAGTTGGGGTGCTCAGAGGTTCTCTCTCTGCTTTCGGGCAGGTTTTGGGGTGCCAGCGGGCACTGCGGCGGGGAGAAGGCTGGGATCGGGATCGGGATGCAAATCCCGGGGGAAAAGTGCGTGATGGAAGCTGCAGTCCCGGCGCTGCCTTCCCGCAGCGTCCCCACTCCTTCATCATTTCCAGGCTTCGCTGCCTCCGCCGTGGGTTTGAAGCCAACTATTTGGCTGGCGGTGGGGGGGGGGGGGGGTGTGAGTCGAGGTGGTAATTATACGGCAAGGTAAGATAAAGCAAATATTTGGAAGGTGATTCATTTCCAGCATAGCTGAGCGATGCGCCGGCATTCCTCCGGGAGGGCGTCAGCTGGGGAAATATTTACCTTCTCCCATCAGGTGGATTTGTGGGCAACCGCGCAGAGTAAATGTTGAGTGAGGGAACAGGGGGCTGTGTGGCAGAAGGCCATCACGTGCCGTGTCTCCTGCTTGCCTCCCCGCTGTTGACAGAGCCTGTTTAGAGACTTTGACCTAAAGCAACTGGTGAAAAGGAAGAAGGAGTAACTTCGCTGCGACCGGCAGCATTTCCCTGGGTTCCTGCTGGCCTCGCCAGGAGCGGAGCCTGGTGTCAGGTCTGCAGGAAACAGCGTTTGCCTTATCTCACAGAAGATGTTGGCTCTAATTGTCATCTTCCCGCGGCCGAGGCGCTGAGCTGGGGGTCGGAGGGGGCTGGGGGTCGGGACTGGGCAGAGGAAAACGCTTTCCTTGGAGGATCCGTGGACACAGCAGCATCTCCTGGGGCAGCTCCTGCTGCCTCTGCCTGGCACAGGAGGGTAGATATTTCGCTCATGGCTATAGATATTCCACGGTCTATCTTTGTTTTGATACAACATTTTCCAATATCGGGGGCGGTGGGAGGAGATTTCCTCCTCCCTGGGCAGGAGGGTCTCCATCAGGACCAGGTCTTCCCCATCTCCACCAGCTTTGGGTCACACTGGTGCGGATGGAAAGCCCTGGGGCAGACTGGATGACTCCCTAAAGCCCTTTCCCAGCCTTCGCACCACTCCAGAGATAAAAATGTTGAGTTTTTAGACCTCATCGAGTACTGCTGCCGTCCCAGCAGGTCCTGAGCTCTGTGCTCTGGAGGACGGGCAAGTCCCCCTTCCTGGTGGCACGGAATGATGTCATTTTTCACCAGGTCCCTCCCTGCCTCTTTTCTGTCCTTGACTGATGTGATTTCTGCCCCAAAGTGGGTTGTACAGCGCCATGCACCCTGCAGGGAGCCAAATCTCTTGGGTTTGCCTCCTCTGAGGAGCGAAGGAAACCCTGGCAAACTGATTTAAGGACCCAAGCCGTTCCTCAGGTCCTGTCCCCTCTGAGCACTAACGGAGAAGGAGGATTTATCCCCGTGGGGGAAATGGAGCAGGTACAGGGATTTAATTCTCACCCCACCCCTCTAGCTATAAGGGCTTGTTATAAATAATCCTCGAGTCTAAAGGATGTGAATGAGGGCTTTTATAGATTTAACATGAAATTCTAACAACTTCTGCCACTAAAGCGTATGTCAATAAATCATTTTTTAATTATAAGCTTAAATTATCAGCTAAGCATGTCTAAATGATCTCTGGAGTGATTTCTGCTGTAAGATGTTCAGAGTGATGTTAAGGAGGCTGAGGAAGAAAGGTGTTCTCCTTCCTTTTAAAATGCTTTCTCCTTTTTTTTTTTCCTCCCACCTCCTGGAAAACCAACCACCCGATGCGTGTGTGTCGGACGGGCTATAAATGAAATCCAGCCCCCCCCCCCCTAAATTAGGGACTGTACAAACCCATATCCAAAGAGGCGTGGAAAATAGAGGTGGGAGATGCTGCTGCGCGATGTGGGCTGGTGCTTTGGCGGTGATGGAGCTGGAGGAGAAGATGCGGGGCCTTTTCTGCTCTCCTGGCCCCGGGTACAGAGGGGTCGATGCGGGTTTGTTAGCTGGAAGGGAAGAGCTCCCCGCCGGCGGGACATGCCCCTCATTGCAGGCGGCTGTCGGAGCAGGGCCCTTTGCTCCACGGATTGCTCCCCGGCCGCTCCAAATCAATTCAAGACTTATTTTCTTCTTTGCAGGAGGAGATTTATAGCGTTTCTCACCCCTGAGGTTCCCGTGTTCCCCTAATTAAGGCAGTTAATCAGGGCCGTGTGGCCCGCTGAGCCGCCAGGCGGGGAGGGAGGCAGGAGCTGCATCGCTCCCTGCAGCAGAGCACGGGCTGCGCCCAGGGGCTGGCACGAAACAGAAACAATTCGGGCCATTTTCCGGTGCCTTTTCTTGCTCCCAGAGAAGTGCCCGACCTGCCAATTGTTGCCTGAGACCCTGTGCAGGCTGACACCCTGCTCCTCCCGCGAAGAGGGAGCAAAGTGTCTCCGTGTTTGAAGAGGTCTGGAGATCTTCAGAGGAGAGGGCTATTGGTATTCGATGGCGATCCTCTCCCTCAGCTCCTCTCATCCTCCCCAACCAGGCTCTGATTTCTCAGTTTCTTCTCCTCTGCCCCGATTAATCTTATTTCATGGATTCCATGACAACATAAGCATCTGAGGATCTCGCTCCTCAAAACCGTTATTGAATTATGTGCAGGGAGATGGGGCTTGCTCGGCCCCCGAACCACATTAACCTGATTATGCCATGAAGGTCGAATGCAAGAATTAACTGGAGTTTTAGCAGCACATAATTTTGCGGGGGGGGTGTGTGTGTGCAGTGGCTCTTTGGTGGGTAATATAACCACCAGCTCCCCGCCCTGCCCTGGGAAGAAGGATTTTATCTCTCTTCCCCCCCTCCTTCCATCCGAAAAGAGGAAGGAGGGCAGGAGCCCACCCGAGCCCCTCCGCAGGGGTCTGGGCTGGGGGGCAGGCTCGCAGCCCCGCAGCACGATGCTGGAGCCCTGGCCGTGCCGCAGCTGGAAGGATACCCCGTTTTATAATTTTTTTTTGTCACCACTAAAGAAATCGCCGGTTTATTCCATCTGGGAAGTGGTCCTCAATCACTGCTGGCAGAAATGGGAAACTGCCCCGAGGACCAGCCAGCTTGGGAGCATCCTGGCTCCTTTTCCCCCGTCCCTGAGCGTTTATTTCAGCGGGCACCAGCTGGGAGGGTGCCTGCGGCTGCGGGGGGGGGATGCCCGGCATGGCTAAGGAGAGGATGGATGGCACTGAGAGCAGGGAAGGATGCGGGGGCGGCGGGCCCAGGGGGAGGGATGTTGGTTTTTCTGGCTCTGCCTCCCCTTCTGGCTAATGGGTGTCTGGCAGACGGCGGGCACGCAGAGGTGACACAGTGGCCACTTCGGGATGCTCTGCCTTTCACCACCTCCGCCCCAGATTTGCATTCCCGGGGGGAGCCTGGGTCTCCCCCAGCTCCCCCCTGGCTGGGCTGTGAGTCCCCCTGCCCCTGCCTGGTTAAAGGCTTTT
>JAOXNO010000070.1:41748398-41761247 GCA_028565335.1 Limnodromus scolopaceus
TCCCTGGAGGGATTTCAAAGCCGGGCAGACGTGGTGCTGAGGGACATGGGTCAGTGGTGGGTTTGGCAGTGCTGGGTTGATGGTTGGACTCCATGACCTGAAAGGTCCCCTCCAACCAGGGCAATTCCATGATTTCTATTTTATGGTTCTATGATGGATGCTACAGGGGGATCAAAGCCTCGCGAGGGCTGGTTGAGCCTTTGGGTCAGGAACCGACTGCCGAATGGCCAAGTCAGGGAGGAAAGGGGACCACAGAAGGTCCCCATATGCCAGGGGTTGGGGGGATGCAGGGATGGGGGGCTGCCCAAGCCCCTCCAGGCTGGGCAGCTGCGGGCTGAAACTCCTTCTGGCCACCATCAATAGGATTTGCTTTGTGTCACCGGGAAGTCGATTAGTCCACCAGCATCCAGCCTGAGCAGGGAAATCGCTGGAAGTGTAATTAAAGGGTTAGAAGAAATGAAACATCACAGAAGGATCAGCATCTGCGGGGTAAAGCCTGGCCATCGCCTTGCCCCCGCCTTTTATTAAATGCCACTTGATGCTCGCCCGGATTTAGCTACAGCAGCAACGTGCCCTTGTCTGTCTGCCTGACCGTGGCCTCCTGGGCCTTGTTTTTGGGGCTGTTTCTCTGGGTTTTGTGCCATGCCCAGGGCTGGCACGGCCCTGGGGCACCGGCCGCAGATGCAGGGAGGGCTCCTGCCCCTGGGGTGCTGCAGCCCTGGGAGGGAAACGCTGCTCCGAGGGCTCCTGGTGCGGTTGGAGCCGTGTCTACTAGCCCAAAAAGGACTCTCTTTTTTTTTTTCTTTTCTTTTTTAAACAACAATTTTACATCCTTGTGCCAGCCACAAAGATGCTGATGTTTGCAGTGAACATGAAGTTACAGAACGGCTGCTATAAAACAGCACTACAAGCAAAAACTTATTTTTTTCTCTCTGTTTCAGAGCAGTTCTCCCTTTAGGGGAAGGCCACCCCCTCCTCTTTCTTTGAGGGCCAGCAACTCAGCACATTTCGGGGATGACCTTGTACCTGCCCACGGGTGCCTGCTTGTGGGGTGCTGGGAGCCCCAGATGGGGGGTCCTGCAGCTCAGGCACCCCTGTCCGGCTGGAGAGGAGGAGGAGGAGGAGGAGGAGGAGGAAGGAGAGGGGCAGAGGAGGACTCTCATCTCCCATGGGGAGGGTGGAAGGGGCCGCAGGGGCATGCTGCAGGATGGGGGCCACCCAGTTTGGGGTTTGCAAGCCCAGGCTGATTGCCCAGATAATCAATATCCTCCTTCCGTCTAATGTACAGGAAATGCGGCTGCTTTTTTTTTTTTTTTCCTTTTTTTTTCTTTCTCTTTGTTTTTGCTTTTTCTTTCACAGGATGCACACATCGCATATCCATTTTAACCCAGCCTGCCCCGGGGGATTTATAGCCTCTATCCAGTTTTATTGTTGATACAGATCTTTATCTGCCCTGGGCTTATAACTGACATTTAAATTACACTGCAAACAATGAATCAATATTTATGGATTACTGGTCCAATACATTCGCCAAACGAGTTGTTATGGGATTCTGTCTCCCGGCAAACAGGACAATGAGGTCAAGGTCAAGGCTTTGTCTAATGAGAAATAGGCACAGACAGGAGCTGCCAGCCCGATATTGACTGCCTAATAGGAATGCATTTGTGTTAGTCATTTAGCCCCATGTATTGAGCTCTTTGTTAATTTTCTCATTCTTGTCATTTTCCCGCTGATAATTGTTCATAATTTAAAGCCCCGAGCCCAGGAGTGTTTCCCCCCTGCCCGTGGCAACCCGGAGGAGCCGGGGCTGGCTGCCAGAGCGGGACCCACGCACGCTCTCGTGCGCGCACGCTCGTGCACGCACACCCGGCACGGCCTTCGCCTTCCTCTCATGTTGGGTTGTTGGGTTTTTTTTTCCCAGCCCCGTTTCCCGGTGGGATCGGCCGCTCCTGGGGCTGGTTCTGGAGAAATTCATCCTGGGCTCCGGAGCCGGGTTCATTCCTGCGCTGCCACCAGCCCTTCCCTGGGCTTCAGCCTCCGCTGGGAGCTTGCCCGCTCTCCCTCAGCTGACATCAGGAGTCAAGCTGGCAAAAAAAAAATCCAACATTTTTTTTTGTTGTTTTCTTGGGGGTTTTTTGGCTCTTTTTTTTTTTTTTTTTAATTTTTGGCCCCGTTCTCGTGTAATTCTTGTTGTGCTCAGGTGTCTTAAAGCAGCCGTAGCGCCCCGGCTGCCTGTTTGCACCTCCGTGCCACCTAGGGTTTTTATAAATACCGCTTTATTATGCTTTGTGTGGCCCTTGGGAACCAGGGGAAGGCTGTGTTTTGTTGATGAGAAGGCTAAAATGGGTTAAAATTCAGCTTCCTGATGTAAAACCGAGGTCGGCCGCCTGCATGATGTTCCCACGCAGCTTCTCCAGGCACGGGCACGAGCGGGTGAGAGTCCGGGGGGAAATGGCAGGAAAAAATCACGGCAGCTCTCCCGGGGGGGTGATGGGGGGGGGGACATGGTGCTTTGTCCCTTGTCCATCCGGCCACCATGATGCTCATCCCTCTGGCCACCACGCTGCCATGCCCACACTGTGGGGACAAAGCTGCTGCGGGAGAGGAGCCCCCCTCCTCCCCCCCCCCCGGGAATTAAAGCATGGCAAAGGCATGGGGGCAGTGCTGTGTCGTCGTCCCCCCTCTTTTTACCCCCCTCCCAGGTCAGCCCCAGCCCCCCCGCGGAGCTGCACCCCCGAGCGGGAGGGGGCGGCCGGCGGGGGCAAAAGGGAAAGGGGGATTTGGGGGTGTTTTTTTGCAGCGTTTCTGTTGGAAGCTGTGTTTATCCCCCTTGTTAAACGCCAGATGAAAAGTTTCAAGCCTAAATTAGTTTTGTCCTCTTCCCTTCGTTTATTTACATTATAATAATCCCGCGCCTGCGAATTGTGTCAATTATTCTTTCCTCTGGGCGAGCCAAGAATTCTTTGTTCCTCGCTAGTTTACAAAAGTGAAATATAGGTGAGGTTTAGGACCTTTTAATCCTCCTATGTAATTACTGTTCCCTGCAGACACCGCAGCATTTTACAATCGCTGCGTGTAGCTGCTGGGCTCAGATTAGACACACAAAGTCCCTTCACTTCATCAAAGGTTTCCTTATCTGCCCAAGACAGCGAAACAACAAACGATCCACAAATCTCGCCGGACCCGCTGTTTATTTGACCACCGCCGAAATAAATAAATTTGCTGTAGCCAAACAGGCCGGGGCCGGCGGTTTCCCTGAGAACGGGGGCTCGGCAGGCGCCGGGGTGGGAATTTTCAAGAGCGTGAAGGGCCGGGGACTACAGTGGGGCTTTTGAAGTGCTTTTTTCCACATTTTATGAGCCCAAATGAGGATGAAACTAAAATGACACGAAGAAATAATCCCCCATTCAGCCCTGAAAGGATTATTCTAATTACTTTGATTATTAAAGATCAGACAGATTTTTTTTTTTTTATTCCCCCCCCTCCCCTTCCAGCCTACCAGCAGAAGTAAACCAACCCCGAAACACAAATCCTCGCTGGGAATTGAGGAACGTCTTAAGTAAACAGCGGGAACAAACGGGCTGTGTGACGGATACCCAGGGTCCGGCAGCCGGGCCGGGGGGGGCCCCTTTGTGCCGGCCTCAATAGGGGCTAAACGCCCCCCGAGACCCCGCTCCCGGCTCCCGAGCGAGGGGCCGCGTCTCGCCCCTTTCAGATGCAAATGCGAGTGGGTTTCGCCTTTATCTGGGCGGTGAGATGGTGGTGTCAAGCTGGGCCTGGATGAATAAAACGGGGAATTTATGCTTTATTGAGATCTGGGGTGGGTTTTTTTCCCCCCTCCCCGGAGCCTGGCTCCCGCCCGCTGCCTGTGCCAGGGAGGGGTGGGCAGATGGTCCCGCCGACCCCCCCTATTTATCGCCCTGCCAAGGCTTGCGGGGCGCGATTCGTTTAAGGACTCTGTTTGTTTCTGCTGATGAGGACTGTTAATTTGCACAGCGGTCTCATTAGGCCTAAACCACCAATTAATTCCTTTTGTTCTCATTAAACGGCTGATTCCTAAACATTTCGGCGGCCACAATGGATGGCTCAAAGCCGCAGCCCCAGCATCCTCCCTGGCCACAGCGGGTACCACTCGGCAGCTCCCGCTCCACGGAGGCACTTGATGCTCTGGGGCCCCGTCCCAGGGTGCAAATCCGGGCACTAAATGCATCCTCCAGGCATTAAATGCATCCTCCAGGCATGAAATGCATCCATCCTGCCATTGGCCACATCACCGAGCTGGAAAACGAGCATCCGTGAGTCCCAGGACATGGGGAATGTGTTTTCCAAGCAGGTAAACCAAAACGCAGAGCTTTTCCCATCATTTCAACATGTCGACAAATGAGGGTTGGTTTTTTTTTTTGGGGGGGGAGGTATTTTTGCTCCGTGCTCCGTTATGGTTTTATCTGATTACGGGTGCGTTCTGGGCCAAGAGGAGCATGTGGCTTGTGTTTTCCAGCTTGGCCACACAATTTGCAGCCACACTGAAGAGTCCTTGACTGTCTCTTAGCGATTTAATGCCAGAAAGTGCCAGCTTTTGTCTCGTTGTGAGGCTGGGGCAAGTGCTTAAGCCTCGCTTGACATTCCTGCAGCTCAGGCGTGCCTGGGAGGACTGAATACCCAAGGTGGAGTTAGAAAACCACGCGTCCCTTACCAAAAAAGTATAAAATAAAATACCCCGTGTGGTCGAGAGAACCTTCTTGCGATGGCCTTACACCAGAACCCGCTGCAATCACAGCGTTTTCCGGAGCGCTGGGCTGGTGCTGAGTTTGTTTTCCTGCACCGGGGCTGTGCATTTGGGCACAACTGCTGCTTCAAAGCCTCTGCCGGGGGGGGTAGGTGGGAACAGGGGGGGCTGCGTGTGTCCCCCCGGCAGCGTCTGTGGGGCTGTCGGTGATGGGGGACACAGCACGGTGCTCAGCGTCATAGAATCATAGAACGGTTAGATTTGGAAAGGACCTTAAAGATCATCGAGTTCCAACCCCCTGCCCTGGGCAGGGACACCTCCCACCACACCAGGTTGCTCAAAGCCCCCTCCAACTTGGCCTTGAACCCCTCCAGGGATGGGGCAGCCACAGCTTCTCCGGGGCAACCTGGGCCAGGCTCTCACCACCCTACTACCAAAGAAGTTCTTCCCCACATCTCAGCTCCATCTCCCCTCTTCCAATTTGAAGCCATTCCCCCTTGTCCTGTCGTCAGTATGGCCTTTGCTGTGCACACTCTGTTCTTTTCCCAGCAGGTCCGGGAGCTGCTGCGGGGAAGATGGAACAGAAGAAGGAGCAAACACGACCCTTCTCTGCTGGCTCCTGAGCCCGACACCTCGGCCCTTGCCTCGCCCTGGGTGCAAACACTGATTTTGCAGTCGCATCTCACAGTCACATCTGCTTTTTTGGGTGATTTTCTGTTAGTTGCTCGGCAGTAGTGGCCCAGCTCCCACCAGCAGCTCAGCTTCCATCAGGCTGCCGTGGGGTATTGCCCTTTGGAGACCTCCCCGCTGGGGAAAAGGTGCTGCCACAGCAGCTCCGGAGCCCACCGGGACCCTTTGAGAGCATCCTCAGCTGCTGGCCAGGAGCTGGGTATCCCTCACGCTAAGGGGGTGCTGGGGCAGCCCAGGGATGGTCCAGGGGACACTCTGCATCCTGCTGTGGCATCTCCAGCCTGCTGTCACCCTGGGGTGCAGCCAGCATGGCTCTCCATTTCCATCTCCCCCCACATCTGCTGGGGCTGCAGATGGGGAGGAAGGCCTGGGTGGGCTGCGGCTCGGTGCAACGGGGGCTCTGCTGCTCCTCCGTCTG
The DNA here is from genome assembly GCA_028565335.1 of Limnodromus scolopaceus. Lineage (NCBI taxonomy): Eukaryota > Metazoa > Chordata > Aves > Charadriiformes > Scolopacidae > Limnodromus > Limnodromus scolopaceus. The sequence continues at coordinate 41,754,233 of JAOXNO010000070.1, forward strand.
CTCCCGAGGGGAAGAGGAGCCAGAAGCCATCCCTGCTCCCTGCAAAACCCGCCTGGTTGGCCGGAGCGGTCACCGGCGGTGGCGTCTGTGGCGAGCTGTGGGTGGCTGCTGCACCTTGGGGACACCAGTGGCATCATGCTCCCTCAGGCTGATGGAAACAGGCCTGTACTAATTTTTAAAAAGCAAATCTGGGGGAGGGCAGGTGGGGGAGGAACCTGCAGAAGCAGCAGATGAGCAGAGTCCCAGTGACCTGGGTGCCGGACCCCCGCCAGCACCGTGCCAAGGTGCCCGAGTCACCCTCCCTCAGAAGGGACCGCCATCCAAACGCCTGCCCGGCCCAAACCAATTAACCTTTTTAATATATCCATATCCTCCTGTGGCTATCCATTACAGTCAATTAAGAGGAGCTGTGGCTAGGTATAATTACTGCCAGGCCATAAACCGAGCCGCGAGCGGGCGGTCTCCCCGCAAGGGGACGGGGATGGGGGGTGGCTGGCGGGGACAGGGTGGGGGTTTCAGCCCCGGCTCCCCGCTGCGGAAGATCGCGTGAGGGTTCAAAAGCAGCGGAGGCCGACAAACAACAATTGCTTATTGTGTTTGCTGGGTTCGCCTGGATTTATGGGGTCGTCGTGGCCCGGCGGCGTAAGCAAACAGCGGTTGGGGAGGGCAGTGCCCGCCCGGCAGCACCGGGAGAGGTTTGCAGTGCCCGGGGAGGGAGCAGAACCCCTGTTATTGTCCCACCAGGGATCGAGCCGGTGCCAGGGGATGCTGGCAGGGTGATGCCGCACCGGGGAGGATGCTCAGCACCCATCCGAGTAAAGCACCCGCCATCTCCGGGGCACGTCCTCTCCTCCTGCTGTTATTGATGTCAATAAAACCCTGGTGTGGAAACGGGCTCTTCCCCAGCGGGTCTCCCCAGTGCCCCCACTGGTGCCGGTGGGTTTTCCACCAACAGAAAAAACAGCGGGAAAACTCAGATGCCTTCAGAGCAATTTCCATTTGTCTCCATTACCTGGAAGAAAGGCACAATGATCCTTGAAAAGGGCCCCTTGTTGGGCCACACCACCCCTCCTTCCTGCGTTTCCTGCACTTAATGAAGACAAATGAACATTATCTTAACCTGTTCCAGCAATTCCTGGTTCCAACCAGCGCTGGGAAGGCGGGCAGGAACCCTGGTGCACCAGAAGGAAGCTGGACGTCCCTGCAAGGGTTCCCGGAGGAGTCCAGGCTCGCTGCTGTTTGCACCATGATCGGGGCTTTGATTTATTGCCGATGAGCTGACAGCACTTCTTCCCGTTGCCAGCTTTGCTGGGAGGCCAGAACTTCAGCTCAGTTCCAGTCCCTGCTGGGAATGGTGACTGGCAGCACAGAGAGCAGCAGTTTGGTCCTGGCCAGGAGGACAGTAGCCAAAGACCACTCCACGTGATGTCAGGAGAGGTGGGGAAGGTGCTGGACCCAAAACTGCAAGTTGTTTAAAAGCCATCTGAGGGAGTGGAGTGATAAGATGGGGGGAATGGTTTTAAACTGAAAGAGGGGAGACTGAGCTGTGGGGAAGAATTTCTTTGGTGTGAGGGTGGTGAGAGCCTGGCCCAGGTTGCCCAGAGAAGCTGTGGCTGCCCCATCCCTGGAGGGGTTCAAGGCCAAGTTGGAGGGGGCTTGGAGCAACCTGGTCTGGTGGGAGGTGTCCCTGCCCAGGGCAGGGGATGAGACTCAATGATCTTTAAGGTCCCTTCCAACCCAAACCATTCTATGATTCTACGGATAGATTAAAAGAAAAATTAATGCCAGCAGATACATGGCTGAGAGGAAGACTTTTCAGAGCAGGACACCTTGACGATGCGTTCCTGGTCTCCGGGAGGAGGATGTGGAAAGGGCAGAGGTGTCCAATAACTGTTGGTCGGGTGGTTGGGAGGAAGCCAAGGGCTGGGATGGGTGGTTGGTGATGAAAGACTTTCCCGGCCCCACAGGAACTCGCACGAACGTTAAGCAGTTGCTAAACCCGGGCGTGTGGAAATCGGCAGGTCCGGTTAAGCTGCAGCCAAGGAGCTTTAAAAACAGTTGGCCAAGGGGAACGGTTGGACCATTAATGTTGATTTTCAATAAGTCTTTGAAGAGCGGGGTGGTTCCAGAGGGCTGGGAGAAAGCTAATGTTGTGCCGGTATTTTAAAAGGGCAAACAAGATGACCCAGGTAATTACAGGGCTGTCAGGCTGACATCGATCCCGGGAAAAATAATGGAACAGCTGATACGGGACTCAATTAATAGAGAGTCAGAGGAGGACAGTGCAATTAATGCCAATCAGCGTGGATTTATGGGAAACAGCCCTCGTCAAGCTCTTGTGATACCTCCTTGAGGAGATTATGAGTTTGGTGAATAATCATAACTGTTGAAGCGATGGATTTCATACCATCCCCAGGTGCTCAGGTGCCGGGAACACCAATAACATGAAGGCACAGGGGGTGACACTGGGGGTCCCGGGGGTGCTGGCACTGGGGGCTGCTGGACGTGCCCACCGGTGACCTGGAGGAAGAACAGATGTTTTTCCTTGGGGGGTGGCACGGAGGATGAAGGTGTGGGATCCCTTTGAGGGGGGAGTGAGCAGACCACATATATTTTAACTCAGCCAAAAGCAAAGCCCCTCACGTAGGAACAGGGACCGGTGGGCAAAAGAGGGACCAGTGTGGGTCACACCGCCCCAGAGCAGGTTGGATGACTTCAAAATGGCATCTAAGGGCACCTAAGACTTGTTGCCCAACCTCAGAGGAAACATGGTGCTTTCAGGTTATTTAAAACTTCTTTCAACCTTTAAAAGCTCAGCAAACTTTAAATTTAAAAAATTGAAAAAAACCACCCCACGGTTTGTAACAGCAAAGGCTAAATTCCATTTTGGAAACATCAGAAACAGAACATTTTAGCATCTTCCAAAGGAAAAAGCTCTATTCAGGCTTCTGTTTTCAGGCAGAAGCTCTCAGCAGGTTTTATACCCAATCCCTGGGGTTACTGGTGGCCTTCCCACCCCCGGGACACAGATGGGAGGGATCCAGGCTCGCAGGGTGTGGGTGGGGATACTGGAAATGCAGATTTGGGGGGGGTCTTTGGGGCTGGGGGTAGCTCGCTCCCGGCTCTGCCATGGGGCTGTGGCTTGCAGGAAGGGCAGAGCTTCTCTGCCGGCCCCCAGCATGCATGTGCCCCCCCAAAATGGGTCTGTTTGTGGGGGACACGGTGGCAGATGGGACCCTGCCCACCCATTCCCGCCGCTGCTTCCCAGCCCAGTTGGCCATGGAGATGCTGCCGTGCCCAAATCCCACCACGCACTTCGGGGGAACCTTTTATTCAAAGTATTAGGCAGGTTATAAAAACGTCACCGATGATTTGCTCATGTTTTCTAAACTGTCGGTAAAAATTTATAGTCAGGACAAAATGCAAAAGGAGGAGGGAAACAAAAAAAAAAAAAAAAGAAAAAAAAAATCAAACCAAAAAGCCCGCATGTTTTAAGCTGAGCCTCTCCATAAATTAAAGAGATTTGCTTTTGAGGGTGGTCCGCAGAGCTGCGTGCCAAAATCGTGTGTGTTCAAAGAGTGAGGATCAGGAGGTTAAGTGTTAGGAAAGGGGAGGGGAGAAGCAACTTATTTAAGAAAGCGGTGCCTAAAGCATCTGCCGGGGTGTCCGTGCAGTTTCTGGGCCGGGGAGCTGCTGGGGGGGGGACGGGACGCCGGTTAATCCCCGCTGCCCTCCCATTAGCATGCAAAGCTTGGGGGCTTGCTCGGGGGAATTTTCGAGCTGCTTTGGGGGGATTACAGGGACGTTGGCTCGTGGGGGCCGCGGCATCGAGCTGCAGAGGGACACGCGGCAGGGACCTGCTGAGCGGCACTGCGTCCATTCCCACCCCGGGACGGGGTCTTGGGGACACCACAGGCAGCGGGATGAAGGCTTTCGTGGAGAAAACTGTCTCCATTCCCACTTATGAAGAAGGGGGACTCGTCCCTGCTTTGAAAGTCCCCACCTTTGCATTCGTTTCTAATATCCCAACTATCAGGAGAGCGTTATGTGGATGAACTGAGCAGCTTTGGCCCATCGCCTGCCCCCCCCCTCCCCACTTGGCAGAAGAACTGAGGCTTTAAAGCTGTTGTTTCACAAAAAAAAAAAAGACTGGTTGAGCAAAGGAGAGAGACCCATCCCGTGTGCTGGCTCTGACCCCCCAGGGAGGACAGTGCCACCAGGAGCAGCTCTGGCCGGTCCCCCTCTGCCCGTGCCCGGCCCCCTCGGCTCCCCGTGGTACCCAAGACCCAGTGACCCCCGCACTGAGGGTGTCTGGGACACCGAGGATGTGTCCCCACCGTGCTGGGACCAGAGTAACGAGCGTTGATAAATCTCTGGGTGCGTTGTGGGCTCGCTGGCTCCCCCAGATAGGCTGTACCAGGGGATAATATATTATCTGCAAGGAAGGTATAAGGCCACAAGTCCAAAGCTACAAATCCTCACAAGTGAGTATTAATGGATTATGCCTCCGCAATCCACGGCATGTTCTAGTTATACAACAAAAATTGGGATAATAAAACAGCTCTTAGTGTCAAAATGTAATTAAACTGCTTCAGTACGCCTCGAGAACAGCACAGCTGCTTCGTGCTGCCATAAAGCGCTGGAAAACTGCTGGGCCATTTGCTGGGGTGCCTCAACGAGAGCTGATGGGTTCAGCTGTGGCTCCTCAACCGGGGGTGTCTGGGGCGGGGAGAGGAGGAGAATCCTCCGATAAATCAGCGCTGAAGCGGGAAATCAGTCTGTGTGGGGAAAGGTGGGTCCCAACGTCCCGCCGAGGGATGCTCCCCCCTGGGACCGCGCCAGCGGGATGCTGCTGAGAGCAGGGGATGAGCCCCAGCCCCACGGGGTGGAGAAGTTGGGGGGGGGGCACTGGGGAGGGTCCCCTGCACCCCCAAATGTGCGTGGGAAGGGCTGCTGCTCTTTTCCCTGCCAGTGTCCTCAGAAGGTAAATGCCAGGTGAAGAGACTCGTCAACAGACTCTTGTTAAGTGCTTCTAAATGAACCATTAATTAACCCCACCTGCACGCACGAGGTACCAGCCACAGTGTTTACCCTCATCAGCCCCCTTAGTGTCCCAGGGGTGTCCGGGGCCCACGGTGCAGCTCCCGGGGGTCACACAAGGTGCTGCCCCCACCGCCGCACACCCCTGGGCTCCCATGGTGTCCCTGTCCCCCCTCCCATCGCCGTCACTGCCTGGGGATCAGCCCCGCCGAGCCGTCCCCCACTGATGCTGCAGGGTCCGGTCCTGTGGCCAAACCTTCTGGAGGGGGAAATCTGTGTTTGGTTTAAATCTTGAATTCTATAACACAGGACCCCCCCCATCCCTGACGCCCGAGGCACCGCGTGCGGGATGCCCGCTCCTGCATCACCCCCACCCCGGAGCATCCCTGGGCATTGTCTGGGAAAAAGGGCTTTTCCCTATGGCATGGCCCATCCAGGCTTCAGGATTGAGCGGCTAAGCACACGGGGCTGTGGGGGGCACACCCCTCAGACAGTCCTGGGGGGCAGCCACGTGCCGGGGGGGCTGCAGAGGAGCATGTGTACATCTATATGTGTGTCTGTATGTATATGTGTGTGTATGTGCACACGTGCACCCGTGCACGCAGTTCCCTGTATCATCTTACCCATCTTCTCCCCAGGGGTGCCGGGGAGGGGGGAGAAAAGGGGGCTGACTTTTATGTGTAACAATAAAAAAAACTTTCATTGTAGCAAAACATTGGCCGGTCGAAATTAGACTAGTTAATTCCAGGGAATTGTTTCATCTCGGCTCAACAGTAATAATGAATCTTTTTTTACAAGATGAATTGGTGAACAGCCAACTTCCTCCGGGGCAATTCCTGTGTAGTGTTGATCCCACTGGAATTTACCTTGGGAAGAAACAAAAAAAAAAAAAAAAAGGTAGGAAAAAAAAAAAAGAAAAAGTAAAAAAGAAAAGGTTTAAAACTATCAAATGCTACTATTCATAACAACATGTTATTTAGCTCAGCCGTTTACTGACAGCGTGCAGATGGAGCCAAGCCTTTTACAAAAAATGCTCACACAACACTTTTCCCCTAAGCCAGAAGAGAAGTATTAGGTGCACACAAGCACGTTATTATCCTCGCAGAAGCCAAGACGCGCGATGGGTGCTCGCCGAATGCAGAGCTGCCTTGAAAAATTAACATGATCTTGGCCTCTGCCCCCAAAATGAAAAGGGTCCCGCTTGGACGCTGTATTTTCGGTCGTCCCGAGTCTCCCTGCAGAGCTGTGCCCCTTGGACACGGCTTGAGACCCCCCCTCCAGATATGCAGGATGGGCCCCTGGGGGTGCAGGGCTGGGCTCATCCACGTGGCTGAGAGCTTGGAAGGTATTTGTATCAGAAAAGAGATAAATCTCATTAACGCCCTGCTGCATCAGTGCCCCTCCCCCCCCACCCCCGCGTTGGGCCGGGAGGGATGGTGGTGCAGCGGTGCTTTAATGAGATTCTTGAGACTTTTTGTGCTTTACTAAGACTTTTCATGCGTTTTAGGGCCAGGAGAGCATGCAGCAGCTGCCTCACCTTGCAGTTTGGAGGTTGCAAATGGAGCATCGGGAGGGCTTCCTCCTTGGGTGCTGGTACCAGAGCATCACCAGCACCCGAGCACCCTCGTCAGGGACAGGAGGGAGCAGAGTATCTCACCCCGGCCCCATGGCCACATCCCACGCGTGGGAAACCCTGGCTGGGAAAGGCCAGAGTGTCCCACGAGAATAACGTCTTCATCCTGGAGCAGCAGAGAAGCTCTGGTGAGTCTCCAGGATGAAGCTGGCCCTTCAAGTACTGCATTTCCCCACCTCGAGGGCTGGGTCCAGTTTTGGGCCCCTCACACCAGGAAAGACCTTGAGGTGCTGGAGCAGGTCCAGAAAAGGGCAACGGAGCTGGGGAGGGGTCTGGAGCACAAGTCTGGTGAGGAGAGGCTGAGGGAGCTGGGGGTGTTCAGCCTGGAGAAAAGGAGGCTGA
>JAOXNO010000070.1:41804731-41815641 GCA_028565335.1 Limnodromus scolopaceus
TGGGACCTGCTGTGGGTGACCCTGCTCTGGCCGGGGGTTGGACTGGATGGTCTCCAGAGGTCCCTTCCAACCCCATATCACTCTGTGTTTCTGTCATTCTGCGAATCAGGCCATGGCCCATGAACCACTGTAGGATTCTGCCTGCGAAAACCCAGCGGGGCTCGGTGTGACTAAAGGCTTAGCCCAGGGAAGAGGGAAATATTAAACGGATTGTTTTCTTTTTATTATTGCTAAATTCTAAAGAAGTTTGCTCTTCTCCTCTCTTCAGCATTAACTGCAGATAAGTTATTTGGAAAGCGAGTATTTCACCAGAACAGCCGTTCAAGTAGCCTAATACACACATTAGAGTCTATTTGCACTTAAAAGAAGTGGGAGGTATTAAATCAGCCTCTGGCCAGATAGTCATTGTATAAACAAGAGCTGTTAACTCCTACTTGATAGCAGTGATAGCGAGGGAAAGGAAAACAGCCCTGCAGTGTCATGACCAACCTGACACAACATGTCTTAGGTCTGGGGAAGAAAAAAAAAAAACAAAACAACAAAACCCTGCGAGTTCATGGCTGGCCGGGCTGCGGGAGGGCGGCTGCCAGGGCCGGGCTGTGCGGGCAGGGATGCTCCTGTGCCCGATGGGGCTGTGCGGGAAGGGATGCTCCTGTGCCCGTTGGGGCTATGTGGGAAGGGATGCTCCTGTGCCTATCGGGGCTGTGCGGGTGGGGATGCTCCTCCTGCCCCTCTGTCTCCCGCAGCCCCTTCCTGGTCCTTCACATCCTGGTCCCGGGAGCAGGTCTCACGCCTGGGGCTCCGGCAGCAGCAGCAGGATGGCATCGACAAGCGTGGCACCTTGGCCTGTTCACAGACCTGCTCTGGCCACCAGCAACAAGGGACAGGGGGGTTCCCTGCAGCCGAAACACCCGTCGATGGTGGCCCCCCAGCCCCCTGGGTCCTGCGCAGCGGCTGGGCTCCCCTGGGGAGATGGAGGTCTGCACAGCTCCACTCGCTCCTGAGCAAACCCGGGTATTAATGAAATTTATGAGTCAGAGCGAGCAAAAAAACCTCCTGTTTTCAGCTGACTTCACTCACCACTTCCTCTCCTCGCGTTCGGCTCTCCCAGCAGCCCACTTATCTTCCCCCTGGAGCCGTGCCCACCCTCCCCTGCCCGATACGCCTCTATCGCTAACAGGCCGGAGCATTCAGCACCAGGATTGCTTCTGAGTTTGCTCACTCACTCACTCAAGCACTCTCAAGTTGTTCTCTGTGGCTAATCAAATGTCAAAACAAGCTACCCCGGTGATTTTGAGAGCTTTTAAACAGGAAGACATTTACCACTGATACATGAGAGCTGTGCACATTTGTCTGGGGCTCAGCCTGGAACGGGTTTCGGCGATAGCTCAGGACTGGTTTCAGTTGCTGCAAGTATCTGCTGGGCAGGAGCTGTTTTGTGGTCTCTCTTTGGGGAATAATGACTGTACGAGCCCGTGGCAGCGGTCCCACCGCTTGCCCAAAGCCGGCACTGCCGTGTCCCGTGGGGACGGGGCTGTTTCCCTCCCGCTGGTGGGCAGGAGGCGGCCGCCAGCGCGGGCGGGCAGCACCCCTCCGTCCCAGCGCACCCCGCTCCTCATCTCATTAAACCATGGTTTGCAGCCCGACTCTAAATCATGCGCTCCGGGACTGAAGCAGTGAGCTTTCAGCATTTGAGAAGTGGGAACCTCCGAGCCCTCCAGAAGCCCGGAGGACCCAGGAAAGGTGCTGGGGACCTTTTGGTTCCCACGCAGCCCGCAGAGAGGTGCAGCATCCGCAGAGCCCCCCCTGACCCCCCACAGGCCAGGCTGAGCCGATGGCTGCAGAAGAGCGGGACCCTGTGTAAAGGACAATTTGGATTTCGGAGCCACTCAGCCGGTCCCTGTGCAGCTCTGAAATCAAAGCTGTCCTTTATGCAGGGTCCTGCTCTTCCACAGCCAACGCTGGCCATGACCCGGCCTGTCACCCTCCCAAGGGACGGCCTGGGTACCCCCATCTCCCACCTTAAAGCACCCCTTGCTCAGGGAAAGGGGTCAGAGCCCCCAGCCCTGGTGAGAGGGGCTGTCAGCAGCCCCCCAACCCTCCGCAGCCCCAGTACACCCCTGCTCGGTGTGGGATCCCATCTCCCCGTACCACCCATGTGGGATGAAAGGCGCAGCGTGGGGTTTGGGATGCCCCGACGGGCTGGCGGGGCTCCAGCATTGTGCAGCCGGGCTGCCTTCTGCTCTCCAGCCCCAGGAAGGAGCCGCCTGGGAGCCGGGAGGTTCCACAAAGGGCTTGTTTTACCCTGGCAAGAGGCAGCCGAAGGGGCCAACCGTTAAACGTGCTGCCCGCGAGGGCATGTGAGAAATGTCATCGAAGCAAGAAGAAAACGGAAGAGGTGGAAGATGAAGAGCCCCCTCTCCCTCGTTGCCCCCGATAAAACACGGCATTTCTCTGCAGAGGGCCTGTCCCAAAAGCTGCTGGGGCTGAGGGATGCTCCTTTCCCTGGGATAAAACATGGCATTTCTCTGCAGAGGGCTTGTCCCAAAACTTCCCTGGGCTGAGCCTTTCCCCAGGAGGCTGCGGGCAGCCGGCGATTCCCCTCTTGCAGGATCAGCCCGGGCTTAGAGGCTGCCTTCGGTGCCAGGGCAGCAGCACTGGCCCTGGGGGGCTGTGCCCTGGCTCCGGCCCCCTGGCTCCGAGCGGCTCCAGAAACAGCGATACCCACCCCCGGCCTCCAAAGCCACCCCTCGTCCCTGCCGAGCCACACTCCGAGCACAGGCTGCTCCCAGGAGCTGCCAGGTTTGCACGACGCTCGCCCTGTGTTTTCCGCTTTTCCTCCCAGCACATCTCCAATGCCTTTTAAGAAAAAAAAAAAAAAAATATACCCACAGCTTCCTGAAGGCTCCACAACACAGAGAGAGAGAGAGATGCTTCTGTTGCTCAATCTGTTGCTGGTCTGGAAACGAAGCATCTCCCTCCTCGGAAGCGTTTAATCCAACACGGAGGGCACACGCAGGCACCTCAATGCCAGCGCTGAGCCCTGGCGCTGCTCTCACCCAGAAACACAGCGGTCCACGCAGATTCAGCCGGAGCCACTCGCTGCCACAAGCCGTGGCCGGGGACAATGAAGCCTCCTGGGGGTCTATGGGGGCAGAGGCAGGTCCCGGGGACGGGGACATCATGCCGGGGCTGCACCGATGGGGGATGGAGGGGACCAAGCCTTGTGTGCGCAGCCTTGCCACCTCCCACCCTCGAATAACTCCCAAGATTAAGCTTTCTTGCTTTGCTGGGGGTCTTGCTTAAACCTCCCCCACCCAGTGCCAGCTTGGGGGGCCGGGGCTGTGGCCGTGCCACCCCACGGAGCCCGTCCTCGCCTCGGCTGCGGGGTTAGGAGGGGGTGATGCCCGCCGCCACCATAGGAAAGGGCGTTGGGAGCGGACAGGCACAGACTTTGTCCCAGCCCAGAGACAAGGAGAATGCTGTGGGTTTGCTTTTAGACAAAATGAATGGATTTTACTGTTTGACCAACACTCATGAGAATGCCAGTCAGCGCGGGTTTGGCAGGAGGTCTGACACTTGTCAGCTTTGGTTTATAACCGGAGAAAAGCAGCCAGCTCTCCGGAGGAGAGTGACGTGCGGGCGCTGCTGCCGCGGGTTTCTTCTGGGAAGAATGTGTGGCCGGGGAAGATCAAGCAAATACTTGGGGCCGCTGCATCAGGGAGGACTTTGTCAGCTGGCCGGAAAGTTTCAGAAGGGCTTCGCGCCCTTTTAGAGACAGCCAGCAGCCGGGGCGACAGCACAACAGCCTGGGGTTTGGGAACAACAGCAGCTTTTGCCGCGGCATCGCCAGCTCGCCCTCGGAAGGGTGCCTGGGCAGGGGGGGTCAGTAAGCAGCCGTGTTGGCCCCATGCAGGCCAGATGCCTGGCGGCATTTTCCCTGGGGGGGGCTTTGCCATGGGAGGGGGAAGCGCCGGTGCCCGGTGTAGGGCATGGCCCTGGACCGGCTCCCTGGAGGCAGCCCTGGGCTGGGGGGCTGTTCATGGCCCTGGACTGGCTCCCCCCGCCATGGAGGCAGCCCTGGGCTGGGGGGCTGTTCACAGCCCCGGCCGGGCTCCCCCCACCACAGAGGCAGCTCAAGGAGGAGGGGGGAGAAGCTGTTCAGTTCCCAGGGGAAAAGCCACGGGAATCACTGCTGGGGCGCAGCCCTGTACCAGCACCAGCCTGTACCTGCATCCCCAAAAAGACCTCAAAAATACCCAAAAGAGAGGGAGAGACCTGACGAGAAGCCGGTGTCCCCCCAGCCCGGCTCTGGCCTGAGCTCAGACGGGATTTCCAGCCAGTTCCAAGCCAGCCGGCCGGCCGGGGCAGGATGCCCTCCCTCAGCCGGGGCCAGCACCTCTTTTTTCTTTAAAGCCATCGTCTCGGCCACATTTCCTCTACAAAAGCCAGAAGCTGGTGCAAAAGACACAAGTGTAATTTACTTTGTTTTGTATTTGTTTGTGTTTTCGGTTTGTTTTGTTTTTTTTTTTTTTGTTAAAGGCTCTCCAGCCTGCAAAATGGAAAGAGGGTTTCTCTGCCCTCAGCAGCTCGCCAGAACAGCTTATTCTGCAACATCTATTCCAGGCAGTTTCTCTGTGTTGACAAAGCCTTTGGACAGTGAAGGTCAAACGTCTGTTGGGACCGTTCCTGCTTCCTCAGCTCTCTCGCTTGCCCGGGGACACGGGGACGCTCGGGGGTCCCATGGGGACGGGCAGTCCCCCCAGCACCCACCGTGCACCCGTGTGAGAAGAAATCCAGAGCTGCCGCGTCCAGGGTTCCTGGGGTGATGCTGCACCAGGAACCGAGAGCCCAGCCTGTAAAACCAGACCGACTCCGAATGAATCATTCTGGGCAATGGAGCAAATCACCCACCTCTCCGAAAGGGCAGCAATTGCCCTTCCCCGGGTTGCTTTGGAGCAGCTCTTTAGGAGACAGGTCTTTCTGGGGAGCGTTAGGGAGCGTTATGGCTTGCCGTGGTGGGAAGGCTGTGCTGCAGGCACGGCTGCGGGGCAGGCGTGCGCTTTTCTCCCGGCCAGAGATTTTCCTCCCGAGGCTCAGCGAGGCTCTGCCTCTGACCTGTGGCAACGCAGCTCCTGCTGCTTCGTGCTGACAGCTCAGCCCGATGTCGCAGCCCGGGGCTTTGCTGTGGTCTAGGTGGCCCTTGAGTATGGGTTTGGTAGGCTCCACCCAGCACCTAATGAGTGTTTGCCTGCTTGGCTGGGCAATTTGGCACAATGGGCAGCCTTTGCTCAGGAGCTGCCCCAGTCTGGGAAAGATAAGGGTGTTGCAGGCCAGCTCCCAGGCGGGATGACAGAGCTGTTTGCCAGGCAGCTCCTCTGATCTGCCCAGCTCTGCTATTCCTCCCCGAGCAACCATTAATAACCCGGGTCATTACGGGGTGCTTTTCCACTCAGAGGACTTAACAGCTCTCTAAAGTCAAAGGAGGGAGGCGGGAGGTTACGTGCTTCACCCCAGTTGCGCAAGGAGCCAGGAACCAAGCCCACACCTAATCAGCGGGCCACAGCTCGCCCGGCGCTGGGAGCCCGGCCCCGGGCCAGGCTGGGACTCCTCCACGAGCCCACAGGGCACGGTGCTCGCAGGCTCGGGCTGGGGCACGCTCCTCGCCAGGCTGGGGGGGTGTTTGCCTGCATGGGGACTGAGTCCTCAGGGGTCCCGCTCTCCTCTGGACATCTTTGGTCTGGGCATCATGGTCTGCTTGGCTTCATGCAGTGGGTGCATGGAGGAGGAGGAGGAGGAGGAGGAGAAGGAGGAGAAGGAGGAGGAGGAGGAGGAGGAGGAGAAGGAGGAGGAGGAGGACCAAGCTCTGTCTGCCCCATCCTGACCCAAACTCCCAGCTCTTTGTGCTCCAAAGAGTTGTTTGACCTCCGTTACTGCAGCATCCCCAGACATCTGCTCAGGCTCTGGTGGGAAATAACGTCCCCGGTTGCCCTGTGCCTTTCCTCATCCCAGGCTCATCCACCTGCAGCGCCCATCGTCTTGTTGCGGACCCCCAGGACAAAGCTGGACCCCAGAGCTGCACATCTCAGCCCTCTCTTGCCCAGGTAGAGAGGAGGCAGAGGTGGTGCAGGACGTTCCCACGACAAGGCAGAGGTGGTGCAGGATGTTCCCACGGTGTCTGCATCACAGATAAGGCTCCAAAGTGAAGGCATTGCGGTCATCAGGAACATCAGCCTGACACCCATGAGCTGGCCGTTGAGTAGGAGGGAAACGTGGCTCTTGGGTATCAAGGAAACTTCTCCCAGGTTTGTCTGCATGAGCCCTCTGACCTCCTGGGATGAAGGAGAAGGGGGGGAACTCATGAGCTCTGGGGCAGTTTCATGATGTCCTGAGCAGGGGGTATAAGACCCCTGTGCCAAGCGAGGTTGCAGCCCCACATCCCGGCAGCCCTCACTGGGGAAGGGGCAACCAGGGAGGCTGGCGGTGGCTTGTCCCCCTGCTCCTAACCAGTGCCAGAGGTGGCGGCACCGAGGGCTGTGCCAGTCGCAGCAACCTCCTGCTATGAGGGATCATCCATCCTTAAAATAGCTCTGTATCATTAGTTACATCTAATTGAAGGTGTTTTGAATGCAACCTCCACAACACACAAACCAAATGGGAAATGACATACCATCAAATTAATGCCCCCAAACCATGATAAATGACTGGTTAGATGATTAATGTTTCTATTTCTTGGTTTAAGAGAGAACAATGCCGCCCGGCCCAGCATTTATCTGCCTTGCCTGCAAAAGGTCACCAGGCATCCTCAAAATAAATAGGACTATTGCCCGGCTCCTACACCTTCAGGTGCCCCGTGGCTCTTGAATCTACCCAGGCAGCAGCCCACGTGCTCGGGGATGGAGCAAGGCCAGCCGTGACCATCACCATGCCCGAGCCAGCGAGTGGCCACGACCCCTCTCTATCGGCCCTTGTAGTGATAGAACGAGGGGGAAGGGTTTTAAGCTGAAAGAGGGGAGGTTGAGATGAGATATTAGGAATAAATCTTTCCTATGAGGGTGGTGAGACCCCGTCCCAGGTTGCCCAGAGAAGCTGTGGCTGCCCCATCCCTGGAGGGGTTCAAGGCCAGGTTGGAGGGGGCTTGGAGCAACCTGGTGTGGTGGGAGGTGTCCCTGCCCAGGGGGGTTGGAACTAGATGATCTTTACGGTCCCTTTGAACCCAAACCATTCTAGGATTCTATGATTCTCTGGTCTCTTTCAGCTCCATCATTATGAACATCCCAGGCTGCCTCGGGAAATCGCTCCCCGATGGTTTCTTGGATTGGGGTTTTGCCTTCTGAGAGGACTTGCTGCTACGCTGGCTATTTTATTAAATCATTAAAAGACACTTCTTTAATAGCTCCAGAAATATCAACTTTTCATGTGGCTGGGGCGGCTCACTGCTCTGCACCTGGAAACGGCACAAATTCTCTTTCAGGTTCAAAGCAGCCTGGCTTCTGATACACCGCGTGTAATTAGAGATAATTGAAGCGAGCGCGTTCAAAGGAGCCCCAGGATGGGCAGAGCGGAGGAGCCGCGGCACCGTGGGGTCCCTCCCACCGCACCGGGGCCCTGCCGAGCCCCCCCGGGACCCTAGGCACCGTCTGTGCCCCAGCGCGTGGGGCTGATGCCGCGGGTCTCGGCGGTGTCACAGGAATTTACGGTGAAACCCTGCGGAGGGACAGCAAACCGGGGCGAGGACGGCCACACCGCGGCCACAAGATCCCACAGCTTGTCCCGACAAGACGCTGTTTGTGTGCGGAGATTAAAGTCTCCTCCTCGGTAGCAGGGAAATGCAAATACTGTTTAAACAGGCTGTTAATTGTTAAACCACATTATGGAGGGGTAATAACGACTGGAACACCTTGTACTGCTAAAACGAGGCCAAGAGCTCTCTGGTCGTGGGCTCCACCGGAGGAGGATGTGTCTCGTGTACGGGCTGTGTCTGATGAAAACTACCAGGCAGAGACATGGGAATGGGGGGGAAAAATGGGAAATGACTGAAGTGTGAAAGGAGAGGGTCCAGGGGAACAGCTCTGGTGGCCGTGGCTCAGGTCCCCAAGGATCCCATGGAAAGGAGGATCCTTGGCTGGAGAGGGAGATGGTGGGAACAGAGAGGATAACGCTGCAGACGGAAAGGTTGATTCTGCTGATGGAAAGGGTCAATCCCACTGATGGAAAGGGTCGATCCCGTTGGCTCAGCCACACACTGGGAGATGCTCTGGCTGGTGACATCAAGGCTGTGGCAGGCACCAGCACCTCTTCGTGAGGCCAGGGGTGTTCTCAGCTGGTTGTCACCCCAGGAGCAAGCACCTTGTCCTCGCTTTGCACCACGACCCCTCTAGTCCTGCCGCATTTTGTAGTTATTTGCCGGGGACCCAGGCTCGGAGGCAGTTGTCACTGGGAGGCTTTGCCTGCGGGATGGGTGCTGTTGGGAGTCCCAGAGAGCTGGTCTCCTTCAGAGCCCTGGTGATGGCATCAAGGCTGGCATGATCCTCAGCAGCTCGAAGCCCTGGGAAATCCCAGTGTTGAAGGCTGGGGGGCAAAGCTGGTTCTCTACAGCACAAGGAGGGGAGATGTTTGGGGACTCCCAGCACAGAGGGTTGCAACTTCTCCCAGCAGATCCCAACTCCTCCCAGCAGATCCTAACTCCTCCCAACAGGTCCAGCTCCTCCCAGCAGGTCCATGGGTTCAGCTGCAAGCAGAGGCTTCGGGCATCCCCCTGCAGATGCTGCCGGTCCCACCTCACCCTGGCAGGACATCACGGAGGGGCGTCCAGCCAAGTGCAGACCCCACCTGAGCTGGATGATGAAGTGATGCCACAGGGCGCTGTCCCCAGGCCCACCCTCTTGGCTGCAGATGAAGACCAGAATATGACCTGCTCGTGCTCCAGGATGTGCACACAGGGTTTTGAGATCCCCCACAGCTATGCCAGCCCCGTATCTCCTCATCTCCCTACCGGGAGGAGGTTTTGGCAAGAGCTGCTCTCTTCTCATCCCGCCCAGGGGCTGAGCTGGGGAAGGTGTTTCCTCCCCGACCACGGTGGGAAGGAAAGGGAAAGAGCCTGACCCCAAAGACAAGGGACCCCAAGCTCCTTCCCACCGGCACAAAAAGGCCACAAAACACCCCAAAAAGGCAGGCGTGACCCTTGCACCCTGTACCACGGGGCATCCCTGCGCAGGGAACCCGCTCCAGAGCTCAGGGAATTTTTTGCCTGGGTTTGAAGAAGACAGAGAAACCCCCGGGCGGAAAGCGGCTCGCTTCAGAGCTGGGTTTCAACAACCAGGAACTCGTGTATACTTTGGATTTTAATCCAGTGCGGCTGGGGCCATGTGCAAGATGTAATTCAAGCTCCAGCTCGGGGTCCAAATGTTCTCCAAGTGCGGAGGTTTTGGCACTGAGGTTTTGGTTTGGTCCCAGCTTTCATGGCAAATTGAATAATCATATGAGGGAGAGGAAAGGGGAAAGAGCGAGAGGAAAAAAAAAAACAAAAACACAACAAAACGCAACTATCAACAGTTCTTCCAAAAGTGGAAAGAACCAAAACACATTTTGGCTTCATCAGCTCTGAAGCGGAGTTATTTCCCTCTAGATCTGGAGCAGCCTTTCGAACAACGTTTTTCAATTTAGCATTTTATTAAAATGAAGCCATGCCCTGGCAAACCCGCTCAGAGCTGCCGCCTGCGACCACGGAGGTTCCCCCCGTGCTGCCGCGGCCGTACCCGGCTTTTCACAGCTCCTGCCTGCGCTGCTGGCACCCAAACAAACATTTCCTTCACCGTTTCGGAGGCCTCTGGGAGCGGCTGGCGAGGAAGCACGGCGAGAGATCCCTCTGCACATATTTAAATCACCTACTGTTGTGCTAACTTTCTGGCCTTGTGTATCTTTTAATTATTCCCATGTTTATAGTTTTCTGCGGCTTAAAGGATTTTTTCCCCTTAAATGCATGTTTTCCTGACAATTAGCCCTGCTGGCTGTAAAAGCGCAGATGAGGAGCTGGAGACGGAGAGGAGCCCAGCCCCGAAATCCAAACCTCCCTCCTCGCTGCGGTGCCGGCGGCCGGTCCCGGCTCATCCCGGTCCCAGCTCAGCCGGATCCCGGCTCAGGCTCGTCCCAGTCCTGGCTCAGCACCGGGACCGGCCCTGGATCAGCACCGAGACCCCTCCGTGCATGTCCTGGGTGGCAGGACCCCCCCAGCCAAGCGAGCCGGGACCTCAGCGTGGTGCATCCAGGGGTTGGGACCAGCTGTGGGGTGAAGGATGGGCTGTGGGGCAGCCGTGGGGCACGGGTCCCGTGGGCTCATGCGAGCCCAGAGCCTCCCGTGCAAGCTCAGCCCCGGAGCTCGCATGCAAGCCAGCAAATTAAAACCATGGCTGGGCGCGCTCCCCCCGCCGCTGGCTCTCCGTGCCGCCAGCCCAGGCTCACACGGACCTGCTCGGCGGTGGCCACGTCTTCGCCCTCCCTGGGGGGCCCGGTCCATCCCCCCCCCCCGGCCGGGGACTGCTCTCTGGGGGGGTCCGTGCGTGCTCGCCGCGCTCTCCCACCCCAGCAGCCGGGCGGGGGGTCCGCTTTGCTCGGCTGCATTGTTGCCTGTAACAGAGAAGGAAACCGCAGCGCTGCCCCTCGCCGAGCCTTTCTGGCGTGTCACGGCTGGAGCAGGAGGGTGACACTGCCAGGGGGGACCCCTGATCCCAGCTGGGTTGTGCCTGGGGGCACAGGAGGGGTCTGGAGAGGTTCGTGCACACGAGACCCTCAATATCATAGAATCACAGAATGGTTTGGGTGGGAAGGGACCTTAAAGCCACCCCCAGTGCCACCCCCTGCCCTGGGCAGGGACACCTCCCACCACACCAGGTTGCTCCAAGCCCCCTCCA
>JAOXNO010000070.1:41861512-41873286 GCA_028565335.1 Limnodromus scolopaceus
CTGGCCGGGGAGCACCTTCCTCCACCTGCGCTCCTGCCCGCCGCACGCCTTAAATGTCAGAGCCAATGAAGTGTTGAAAAGGCTTTATTGCTTTTTGTGAAGCCGATTAGGAATATCTTCTACTAGGTAAAGAGTAATATTGCAATATGAAGGATGGGGGAAGTTGAAGGCAGCCCTGTGTGAATTCCCCACAGAAACCTCTGTTCTCGCAGCCAGAACAGTTATCAAAAAGACAATTTAAGCAGCATTGTGCTCTAACTAGCTGGAGGACAGGGGAGCCGGCCCTGTACAGTAATCTTTCAGCCTGTAGTAAATGAAATTGCAAAAAAATCAGCTTTCCTTCCTGATCTGCAGGGGGTGAAGATGCCAGAAGGAAAGGGTTTGGGTTTTTTTATAACCATTAGCTCAACCCAGCTCTCCCTGCCAACGGCGCGAGCTGCCACGGGGCCGGGTGGCCGCCACGCAAGGATGAAGGCAGCTCAGCATCCTCCCTCCTCCTCTCTGCGGCTCGGCCACCGCTCTTCCCAAGCACCATCCCCTGGGAGAAGATGGAATAAACCCACAGCGTTTGGTCTCTGCGACTCCTGCCGACCCTGCCCATCCAAAAAAACCCAAGTGGGTATAAAATGGAGAACCCTGTCTCCGTTGAAAAGAAGGTTTATGCAGCCATGAGATGCCAGGTTCAATGACCAAAGGGGTTTCTCATGTGACTGATGCCAGGTGAGACCAGAGAGGTGGTTAGGGATTGGGGTGTTTCTGGGAACCGTGGTTTTGGAAAGCCACCGGGCACCTTGGGCTGAAAGCCACCTTTGAAAATCTCCATTTCTGCGGGGAGAAAGGCTTCTGCTTCCACGGGGCCATTGCTGCCTTGCCAGCATGAAGCATCTCACACTCCGCAGGACCTGCGATCCTCCCTCAGATGACTCTCCCGTCGCCTCGGTAGAACGTGCTGGAAAACGGTGCAGAAAATGGTGCAGAAAACGGTGCTGGAAAACCAAGGCAGGTTAATGACTCTGGCAGCCAGGGAGGACCTAAGGAAGCATGTGCCAGTCCTTGTTGTTAATGATATTTATTTATGGAGCACCCTGAGTTCACCCCGTGTTTTGGAACAGCAGCACGACGGCCAAATCCAGCCCCTGGTGGGGACTGCGGGAAGCAGAGAGCCATTTCCACCGGCTTTGATGGGAGCTGGACCGAGTCCTGCGGCTCTGATGACATCCCCGTGAATTTACAGCAAATGCTGCCATTAGAAAAATGATAGCTTCCCAACTTGAAATTACTTACAGGCGCGTCGGGGGGAAAATTCCCTCTATTTAGTCCTCGGTCAGGCAAAATTGAAAAAAGCTTTCTCCAGCTGAAATCCCCAGCCCACCCCTGGGACCTGCTGCCCCCAAGCCACATCACGGCAGCCCCTTCGGTTCTCTGTTATTTGCCACCCAAGGAACCAGGGCAGGTCGAAACCCGGGTCTGGCAGCCCTGGTTCAGTCCTGGCACTCTCCGAAACGTCAGGGCTGAGCATGGGGACAACGGGGTGATGTGGGTGCTGGCCGTCCATCTGTCCATCCCAGGGCCACCACCAGCCCAGTTGTACAACCAGGAGAAGGCTTTTAATAGCAATTATTCCATTGGAGCGATTAATTAGTCAACCAGCACAAGGTTTATGCCACTTAGTGCCTGTCCAGCAGCCAGGCACCCCCCACTGCCATCTCCCAGCTCCTGGCCGGGGGGAGCCGGGCATCCCTCCGAGCATCCCCCTGTTTTGCAGGGAGAAGCCCCAGGGAATCACAGAGAGTCCACAGCTCCGGATGGCTGGGAGTACGGGGGCGCTTCTCAGATTCTGTAGCCCTCTGGCCAGCAAGCAACCACTGCTGTTTTCCAGCCCTTTAATGAAGGCCAAGGATGCAGTTTGCAGGTTTTGCCCGAATTCGCCAGTTCTGCCTGAATTCTCAGGCCCCTCCTTGTGCCCAGCCGCACGGTCCCTGCTGCATCCTTTAAAATGAAGAGTTTGGCTTCAAAGGGCGATTTCTCTGGATCTGATGCAAGAAAATTCCCTCCGTCTGAGGCAGCTCTGCAATTTGGGACACGAACTGCTCCCCGGACCGCTGTGCTCTGGAAGGATGCATGGCTCCTGCTGCTGTTTTTTTTTCTTTTTTGCCTGCCCGTTTGAAGAGAGCAGAGACCGGAGCCATCAATTACTCCTGGGCAGCCCCAGGGAAGGCTCACGGCCCCGGCAGCAGGTTGTGCCTCACCTGGTGTCCTCCCCGCTCACCCCCCGCTCGCTGCCTGCGCCGGTGATTTACTTACAAGGATGATTATTACGGGCAGGCACGGATGGGCCGTTTATCCTCAACGTGCTGCCGTGGCTGTGCAGATCCCCTGCTCAGCTCAGCTCAGCTCGTCTCGCTGGCTCAGACCCTTCAAGATGCGGCAGAAATCTCCTGGCCCAGCTAAATCTCCATCAAAAAGCGTCCTGCATCCCTGGAGATGCAGCATTCCAGTCCCCCCGCCGCCCCCAGCACAGCCCCAGGCTCTGGCCATGGGGCAGGGGACACTTCTTCCCTCTAACCTCCCTTTACTTGAAAAAATAGCATCCAGTCCTCAAGGAAAGCAAAGGGGAATAACTCTTTAATCACCCCTGTGCTGAACACCCGTGGTGTGACGGCGCGTTGGACCATCTGAGCTCCAGAAAGGGGCCTTTTGGTTTTTCCAGAGGTTTTCTCCTGTAAGAGATCAGGTCAGAAGCATCTCTTAAAAGCCATGGCGACTGCTTTGGTTTGTGCCTCTTTAGGGAAAGCTGGGAAAGGGTATTTGTTTTCCCACCAGCCAGCAGAAACCTTTGTCTCTGCTTGCTCTCTGCTCCCGGAGCTTTCCCAGGATGGCCAAGCCCGTGCTGACGCTGCCGGGCAGTTTCTGAGCTCGGGCAGCAGATTCACTCCCGCCTCCTCCGAAGGGAAAGCTCATTATATTGTTGATCCAGGCATCCTTTATCCAGAATCTCACATTCTTATTAGAGGCGTCAATTAAAACAATAGCAGATCAAAGCGCTGCGCAGCATCTCATTTTGGATGATGCCTCCTCCTCTCCACAGCCTGGCTTTTGTTCTCGTTCCTTTGAGGGCACCAGCGTCCGTATTGCGCCAGCATCATCCCGGGGCAAGACGGGCACCAGGAGCGTCCCAGCGTCTCTCTCCAGCTGAAGGAGCCCAACACAAGGGCACGAGGGTGACCTGTTCCCCTCCACGCTCTGGGAAAACCACTCCCTCTCCAGGCAGGTGGATTTTTCCCAGGGGCTGCCTGGGCTGAGCCACCTCTTCCCCCCCCTCCTCGAGTCGCTCACGCTGTGACAACTCCTCTCCGCGGCTCCGAGCACGGCCGAGCGCCTGGTCCCACATGGCCGGTTTAACTGCCGCCCTGATGGACTCCCCGTTCGTCCTTGACCGGCAATTAGCAAGTGCCTGGTGTGATGGGCATCTCCTCTGAACTCCTCTGCAGGCTCTCCCAGCTGCTGCTTATTACCGTCTGTGAGCGCGGCTAAAGCAGAGGGCAGCCTGACCCGGGGAAACCGGCAAGCTTTTATTAGCGCTGCAGATAATTACATTTAATAAGGACACTAGCTTTTCCCACACCAGATAGCTGAACCATCAATCTTCCCTTTAATAATAAAACCCTCTCCAGCTCATTTGCATTCATTGTTCCTTTTGCAACACAACATTACCCACGGTTTATCCCCCCGGGATCTCACGCCGTGCGTGGCAGGCGGTGCTGGCACCGCAGTGTGGCCACGGGGATGCTGGTGGCCCTCGCCGAGCACATCCCCGTCCCCGTGCCGGGGGGGGGGCTCACGGCCGTTTGCCCGGGCAGCCACAACCACCTGAACCACACGTATCTTGCAAAACTTGACAATAACTCTGTGGTTTGTGGACTCCAGAGCAATTACTCACCTGGCGTGAACCCGCACCACAAGGATTGCATCTTCCGAGCTGGGTCTTTACACCGGGATACAGGGAAACGCTCACGAGCATGTACCAGGCAGAACTGATAGGATTTTTAGAACCAGAAGTAAATGCATTTTGTGTGTGTGTGTTGGGAGGCACAGTGTCTCTCAGGAGATAGGAAAAATAATGTATAAATGAATAACAGTGCAGCAAACATTCATCTTCAAAGCTGAAATTGGAGAGTAAAGCTGAGGGTATTATAAATCCTATTTTGCTGCTACTCTGCTGTTATTTGGTTTTGCCAGCTCACACCAGGACAGATATTTCAGTGCAGTTTTTCCCCCCGCAATGCTCCTTCCCGCGCCTGCCACCAAGGGTGGGCAGCAGCCCCCGGCCATGGGACACGGTGGTGGCAGAGGGCACAGCTCTGGCTGCCCTTGAAGTGTCTTTTCCTGGCCTGGAGCGCTGGAAAAGACCCATCTTCTGGGTGCAGGAGGGGTGCTGGGCAGGCGTGGGGCTGGGGGGGCTTCTCCCACCCTTCCCACAGGGTGACGAAGATGGACCGGCATCATGCCGAGACCTGCAAAGCTTGGTGGGGACTTCAAGTGACCGTGGCCACCCCCGTGCAGCTCAAGCGCAGGATGATCTAGCGAGATGCTGATTTGTGGCAGAAAAGGGGAATCAAAGAGAGTTGAAAGCTGCACCTTTCCTCCCACCCTGCGATCCCATCTGGCTGTCCCCACGTGCCCAGACCGTCCTCTTGCTGTCCCTGGGCCAGCAGCCGTGGCCAAGCGGCTTGTGCCAAAAGCCAGCATGGGAATGACATCATTCCTGATGGGATGGTAGCGCCAAGAGGAGATGGTCACCTGGCGAGAGGAGCCTGGAGTGCCCAGGGCACAGGGTGATGCTGCTTGGGACCTCCTGGGGCACGGGGTGATGCTGCTTGGGACCTCCTGGGGCATGGGGTGATGCTGTTGGGGACCTCCTGGGGCACGGGGTGATGCTGCTTGGGACCTCCTGGGGCATGGGGTGATGCTGTTGGGGACCTTCTGGGACACAGGGTGATGCTGGTCAGGACCTCCTCGGGCACAGGGTGATGCTGTTGGGGACCTTCTGGGACATGGGGTGATGCTGCTTGGGACCTTCTGGGACACAGGGTGATGCTGCTCAGGACCTCCTGCGCTGGATGAGCAGATCCCTCGCCAAGCACTACCTGGCCATGCCCATCGCCTCCGTGTTCCAGCATGTTCCGACGTGCCGATGAGCGCAGGCAGGAGCTGCAGGCAGCGGGGGGGCAGCCAGCCCACCCTGCATCATCTCCTCCGGGAAGGGGCCAGCAGCCCCCCCACCGTGTTTAGTCTGGGCTCAGGGCTTATTATCAGCTCAGCCCCATCCCCGGCGGCTCGGCACGCCGCTCCCCACGCACCTCCTCTAATCTTCTCTGATTCCACATCCCCGGGATGAAGCAACAGGCCATCCATCAAGTGCCGGTGTTTAGAGAGGGGGGGGGGATCTGCGGGGCCCCGGGTTTAATTAGGAGCCTGAAGTCCGGGCTGGCGAGGGGCAGCTCCTGCCCTCCGCACGCACCGAGGAGCCGTCGTCCGGCCTTATCAGCTCCGTGTGCACTGGCATTTAAAAAATTCCCCGTGCCTGTAGGTTTATTGCCTGGTTATGCTGAAGGGAAGCAGTCAGTCCCCTGTCAATCCCCTGCTGAAACAGCTCGGCTCCGTTTTCAGCCAGAACACCCATCCCACCCCGCAGCTCTCGCCTCTCCCTGCAGGGTCGGTCCCAGCTGGGGCTGTCCCCGCTGGGAGAGCCCGGGACGGGGCTGCAGACCTCAGCGTTACATCCCCGTGGTCCAAGGTGCAAAAACTCTCACCTGCCTGGTGCTTCCCCCTCTCCACATCAAAACAGTTTCCAGCTCGGCTGCTCAGCCCTGGCCCGGAGCCCCTCGGGCATGGCAGGCGCCAAGCAAAGCCTTTAGCACGTTTATTATTTTATTTTTTTTTTTCCAAAACACTTCTTCCCTAATTTAAACCATCATCTTTCATCTCAGAATTTTTTATTTTTTTTTCAACAACGCCTGAATGCTGGGAGCAGAAAGGTTTCTTGACTGAGAGTAATTCTTGGCACATCTGTGAAAAAAAACACCCAGGCCCCCCCCCCACCTCCCTTGTGCTGCAACTCCTGCTCTGACAGACAGCAAGAAATGCCAACGCCTCTGAGCGCCGCTCAGAAACCAGCAGGACCCGCCGTTGGCCAAAAAATACAGCAAAACAAGACAACAATGCTCATTTCCAGCCAGGGCAGGGGAGGCTGCAGACTTGGCAGCGTGAGGGAGAGGGTCAGAGCTGGCACCCGGCGTCCCCTCCCGTGGTCCCAGCCTGACGCTGGGCTGGACCCACGCACCCCACCGAGCTGCTTTTGCTGACGGGGCTGCCCATTTCCTACACCAAACCCTTCCATTTGGCAACCCAAAGCCACGAATTTCTTCTGTTTTCGGAGCAACAGGGATGTCCCTTTTGTCCTCGGGTGGGTTGTGACCAGGGGCTGCACGGCCGTCCCCAGGGAGCGGGCGCTTGCCCCGAGCCCCCCCATCCCAGCTGCGTTCCCAGGGTGAGCATCCCACCCAAACCACCTGCTGTGGCTGCTCCTGACCTGGCTTTAACTTTAAACACCTGCCCTGAGCTCGGGGTGAGCTGTAATGCAGCTCAGGCTGGGGAGAGGTGGCCGTCGGGGTGACCACATCCCCCCCTGCGCCCCGCGGCGCTGCTCGGTGCGGTGTGAGGAAGAGGAGGGGGTGTGAAGATGAAGCGATGGGGAGGTGAGAGCCGGGGTGGCTGCGGAGCAGGAGGCCTGGGCTGCGCCGACCTGGCAGCGGGCTCCTTGCATAACTGTTATTTATTTCACAAGCCTGAAGATCAGCCCAGAAACCCCGGCGGGAGCTGGGCAGAGCGATGCTTGGCCGGTCCAGCTCTGCGGGGACGAGGGCTGGGGCCGCGCTGGCGGCTGGTAACGCTGGTCCCTGCTCCAGGCATCGCGCAGGGCAGGCATCGCACGTCTGCAGGGTTTGCTCCACGGAGCAAAGCATGGATTTTTCTGTTGGGAGATGATTTTTTGTCCTCATTAGTAAACTGAAGCATCAAAATTAATTCAAATTGAAATTGTGCTGAAATTACGGAGGAAAAAAAGTATTCTTTGCTTTCTTGGTTGTACTTCATTGCACATCCTCATGCCCGTGGACTGTCAAGTCCGTGCTGCGCCCTGCAGGTCCCCTGGCAAGATCTGATGCTCCCTGGGCCTGGGCAAGACCACCTGCACCGGGTTGGTAAAATTCCTCAAGCCCTGGGCACATGGCACTGCTCTGCCACGGCACCAAAACCTCTGCTTTAAAGGCCAAATCAATGCAGGCACCTCTGCAGCTGCTGACCCTCAGGCAGCCTGGCTGGGGGTGCAGGAGCTGAGATGGGTGCAGGAACCAAGTGTGGGTGCAGATGGATACAGGAATCAAGATGGATGCAGGAACCAAGATGGATGCAGATGGGTACAGAAGCCGAGATGGGTGCAGGAGCCAAGTGTGCGTGCAGATGGGTGCAGGAACTGAGATGGGTGCAGGAATTGAGATGGATGCGGGAACCAAGATGGATGCAGGAACCAAGATGGATGCAGACGGGTGCGGAAGCCCAGATGGGTGCAGGAGCTAAGTGTGGGTGCAGGAGCCAAGATGGGTGCAAATTGGGTGCAGGAGCCAAAATGGATGCAGAAGCCAAGTGTGGGTGCAGATGGGTGCAGGAGCTGAATACCAGGTGCGGATGGGTTCAGGAGTCAAGATGGGTGCAAACTGGGTGCAGGAGCTGAGATGGATGCAGAAGCCAAGTGCTGGGTGCAGATGGGTTGCAGGAGCTGAGATGGATGAAGGAACCAAGGTGGGTGCAGCAACTGAGATGGGTGCAGGAGCTGAGATGGGTGCAGGAGCCAAGTGTCAGTGCAGGAGCCGAGATGGGTGCAAATTGGGTGCAGGAGCCAAAATGGATGCAGAAGCCAAGCGCTGGGTGCAGGAGCCGAACGCTGGGTGCGGATGGAGCAGGAGCCCAGATGGGTGCAGGAGCCAGGCACTGGGTGTAGATGGATGCAGGAGCCAAGGTGGGTGCAGGAGCCAAGGTGGGTGCAGAAACCAAGCGCTGGGCTTAGACGGGTGCACTTGTCCCTTTGGAAATCCACCCGAGCCCGCCCCGCTCCATCCACATCTGGCCGCAGGCTGCAGACCCCGGGCAGCGGCGGATCTCTCCAGGCAGCGCAGCAAATGTCATCGGAGGCGTAAGTATTTCCAGACTGGAAGCTCCGGCAGGCAGCCTCAGCCTTCCCCCTGTCATGTTTGCAGGCAGGTTTTACATATGGGTATCCACGGCTCTTTTTTTTCTTTTTCTTTTTCTTTTTTTTTTTTTCTCCTTCCTCCTAAGACGACTTCCAAAGCAAGTGATTTGCACCATATGTTCCTAACGCTCCCATGGAATACCGTCCTTTAATGAAAATAAGTGCGGAGGGAGAGGAGCCGTTCGCCCGCCAGCTCGCAGGATGGGAAAGACATCAGAAACCATCTCGCAACAGCTACTCGGTAAAAACCCCGCAGAAACCCACGGGCTGGGATTTATTTATTTCTTTTTATCTGCTGCGAGGAATGATAAAAATGGAAGTTGGCAGAAGTCACCTTTGACACGTGTTATCTCTATAATATCTCGAGCCGATAATCCCCACCTAAGCTTTGTGCTTTACACCGCCCGGGGAGCAGCTCTTCGCCAGCCCCGTTCATTTCCACCCGCAGCACGTGGGCGATGGGATTTCTCCTCCATCACGTAGCCCTTCAGCCACCAGTCCAGAAATATTTGTGTAAGAGCCTTCCTCCCCCCCATCCTCCCCCAGCCCTGCTGACGTTACATTTTCTGCAGTGTAGCAGGCGGCTTTTTTCAAACTTTTTAATTCCGTTCATTAATCATTTAGAGAAATGTGCAATTACTCGAGTCCAATTACAGAAAATGTGCAACTACTTGAGTCCCATTATACGCCTGTACGAAATGCCAAGAACTTGATTAGAGTAAAACCACCGCCAGCCCCATATACTTTAAAAGAAAATATTGTGTGTTATCCTAGCGGGTGAAAAGAAATCACAATTTATTTACGCACAAATGTGTCTAACCCTCGCTGACAATATGGGAAATCTTTCCTATCGGCCGTAACGTGATTTCAGCGTTCCCTTAAGGAAGAGATGTCTCTCCCTTAATTAAAACAATGCCTGAACTCACTGTAACCTCCTGATTTCGTAGCGGGGATCCGCTCTGATTTTTCCAGAGGGTTTATAATTACCCCACAAGCCGATGTCTGGCCCGGCGCTGGGCTGCTTGTTTTCCATCAGCGCCTGGAACCGCCGGCCGGGGCAGGAGGAGCGGGCAGGACTCCCGATTCCCCCTCCCCAGCCCAGCCTTTCTGCCCTGGAGATGCAAACCAGGGCCGGGAAACATCACACGGTTCTCCCGACGGCTCCTCCGGGACGTGGCCTCTCTCATCTTTGCAACCAATTGGCTTCCTTGGGTAATCCGTAATTACACGAACTGTCTCCTATGCAAATCATAAACGTCTCAATCAATCAGCGGGAGCGGCCGCCGATGGCGGGGCTGGGCTGGGAGGGGGAGCGGGAGGATTTCTGCCACATGTGGCTTCTAAACTCCGTTATTTAGGTCAGCATCCTCTGTGTGCCGTCTGGGGGAGCGGTAGGTATTACTGCTCGTTAGGGATTAAGCCGAGATTTACGGGTCTTTCTTAGCCCGTAGCTGTGCGGACGCCGACGGTCCTACGAGCCCGACTACCAAAGTCTGAGATTCTCCGGGAGAATCTCGAGCTAAGGGGCTTAGGGAGGGAAATTAATTTACTGGGGCTCCGTAGCTCGTCCGGAATAAAAATCTCTTATAAAAGTATAATTTTCTTCTTGTTATTCATGATTACTAAATAATAAGATTGTTTAAAAAGCCAATAGAATGGATGTCAATATTGGCAGGAGATGTAATTGCAAAGCGTGTGCCAGCCTGCCGTGGCTTTTCTTAATTTTAATTAGGATAAAATTTACTAATCTTACAGGGTTTGCAGAATTAGGTTTGCCAAGAGGCCATCAATTGATCTGGATGATATTGGCTTCCTTTTAAGAGCCCCTTGCTAACTGCTATGTAAAGCCCGGGCTTTTAGCTCCCTTCTCAGATCATCTCTGCAGTTTTTTTGGCATGTCAAAAGGCCAGATGTTTTTTATTTGAGAGCAAATTGACACGTTAAATTACATTGTGCAAACAGTAAAGCCAGCCATGAGTAAACAGGCGATGAGGATTCATTGAATTTTATGGGTCGCAATAATGTTTATGTAATTTAACAAATTTATGCTTCGTGTCAGCTTTACCGCAAGAGTTATTCATTCCAAAAGGAAAAACAACTTACATTACAGCCCCCATATTATTCTGCCTCAGAGCCAATCAAAAACAAAACAAGCTCTAACATGACAATTGCATGGGGGCACGCGTTTGCCTGCACACGATAACATATATCATGTAAGTTAAACATAGTCCGCAGATATTGCCTGATTTGGGGGAGGGGGGGTGTTGTGCTGTTGGGTTTTTTTTAATTCTAATTTGATTGCTTTTCTATCATCCAGCCAGAATGCAAACAATGGGGGAGGCTTCTGCCGCGCCAAGTCCCGCTCCAGCGTCAGCGATACAGATCCAGGCTCCGTGCGGTGCCTTCAGAAGGTCATGTTGATTTTTACCATAATGCATTTTCCAGGTCCCTGGGAACCTACAGCAGATTTAGCAGGAATCCTCTATGAATCAGGCTGTCTTCGCTCTCCAGTGGAGTGTATACCTAGCCCGAATTTCGCTGGCAATGAACCGTGCATTAATATTACAAACTCTTCTGGCTATTTAAATGCAAAAAAAAAAATCACATCAGGCTTCAGGGCGAGCGAGCGGAGTGGAGCGGGCTTGCGCGGCGCTGGCAGGGTTTATCACATCACTCTCATTAATGCAGTTTAACACCTTGTGAGCTTGGGGACACGCGGGGGGGCTCAGAGGAAGGTCACGGCGTGGAGGAGCAGCGGGGCCAGGGGCCGGCGTGCCCAGCCTGCCAGCCTGGCACGGGTTAAAGGAAGAAAATTCACTTTTTTCTTTTTTTTTTTCAGAGCAATGAGGCATGCTAAGCTAATAAGACCTCTAAACTGGCATCAATAACAAATGGCTTCCCACCAACACGCAGCAATTATCGATAGCAGCCGCCGCTGGAGGGGTTGGATCCTCTCACTCCAAGGGGAGAGCGCGTGGTGATATTTGCTGGCAGCTCCCAGAGAAACCCTGGAGAGCAAAGGCATCTTCCCACGCTCAGGGGGTCCAGCCCTGGCCTGGTTGGAGCCCTCCCAGCCACGATGGCCACCAGGGATGGTCTGCAGCCCTCTGCTTGCCCACCCATGGCACAGCAAGCCAGGGGTTGTGCTGCCCAGGGGCTCCTCTGCAATGGAGCTCCTCCAGGGACAGGGAGTTCTTGGGGAAGCTGGAGCCAGCCAGGAGGTCCAGGGCCCCAAACCCAGTTGATGGGGAGATCTCCAGCTCACCCTGCTTATAACCCTGCCTTAAACAGAGCGTATGCAGAGCCAGCCAGCGCTGGGCTGGGAGCAGACCCCAGCAGAGAAGCTGGAAAAACCTTCTCAGAGGATTCTTTGACCCTACAAAGTATTGGCATGCTTTGGAACAGGAATGGTGAAAAGCCACCGGCCAGGGAGAAGCTTTCCCGGGTGGAGAAGTGACATCTCTCC
>JAOXNO010000070.1:41964959-41984712 GCA_028565335.1 Limnodromus scolopaceus
TATATTCAGCTGCAGAATAAACAAAGGGGAAAAAGATGCAAAGGACGGCAATGGAATTAACTGGAAGATGTTTATAGGCCAGCCTGGATGGAGGGGCAGAGGCAGCACCCACGGAGTGGAATGAGACAGACTCGTAGAGCCTGAAGCTGGTCACCTGGTGAAACACCAGTAGTTTTACAGCTCTGCATCTCCCTCCCTCCATCCCCGAAGCTTCCAGCTCTGGGGCAGCTCAGGAGAACAAGCAGATTAAATAACTCTTCTAACCCTCGCAGAGAAATTAATACTCAGCTGAAGATGTCCCATGCAAGGTCACAGCTCTGTCCTCTGTGACATCCCTCGTTGTGAGTGACAGAGCACTCCTCTGCTGGGACCAGGCCATGGCATGGAGCACCTCCCATCACACAGCAAAGCTGTCACTGGTGTCCCCAACGCAGCCCTTCGGAGGGTGGCAAGCTTTGGTCAGCCGCAGCTGAAGGAGCCTTTTCCTCAACAGCACCTCCCACAGCAAAATTCCAAACCCAGCCACCGAGGAAGAAGGAAGTGACAGCCCTTTTGTCCTGCTGCAGATAGAAGGTTCTTTCAGCTCTCCTGAAGGTTCCAGCCCTGCTCCGGTGGGAGGTGTCCCTGCCCAGGGCAGGGGGCTGGAACGGGATGCTCTTTGAGGTCCCTTCCAACCCAAACCGTTCTGTGACTCAAAGTGGGTAGGCAGGGGAACACCCACGGAATCCTGAGCCCTCTCCTGTGCTCAGGAGACCTCAGCTCCTTTTATACCCTCATTCAGCAGAGACAGAA
This sequence comes from Limnodromus scolopaceus, assembly GCA_028565335.1. NCBI lineage: Eukaryota > Metazoa > Chordata > Aves > Charadriiformes > Scolopacidae > Limnodromus > Limnodromus scolopaceus. Next base: position 41,965,752 of record JAOXNO010000070.1, read on the forward strand.
AAACCGCAGGAGCCTGCCAGGATTCTTCAAAGCTGCCCAAATCAATGTATTTTTGTACTTCTTTCGCTCTCCCCAGGTTAGTGTGAAACCCTAGGAGAAGGCTGTTACCCTTTTTTTCAGACCCTGCTCTCCCTCCACCCAAACCTCTTCCAAGTTTTTTGTCTTTTACCAAAGAGCTCCCTCTTACCGCCGTGTGGCACGACTGGGATGTCCCCTGATCTTACGGTGGGATGTGAGAGACTGAACTGCCCGAGGCCGGGAGGAGACTGCTGGAACAAGGTTATCGTCTTTCTGCCCCAGATTTCTCATACGAAAATACGCAGGAACACCAGAGGTCCCACGTCTTCCGAGGGCATCCCACCCACTCCTTGTACGTGTGGAAGAATCCAACACAGCACCCCCCGGAAAACCTCCCACGGCTCCAGCGTGTCAGACTTGAGATACGTACACACCAGTTGGCTTTTATTCTGATTTAGAGAAATTTGACAACTCTGTCGAGTCTCAGATCAGAGCAGGCTGCCAACAAACAGCCCAGGATTCCTAAAAGGAGACAAGGTCATCTTCCTCCAGGCAGAAGACGACGTGAGTATCACCATTTGAAAACCCAGGCCCTACCACAGTCGATGCTGGAATTCCACGAGCATTTAAAGACCCTGCAAGATCAGCATTTAAAGGTCTTGCACCCCATCTCCGACACCTTCAGTTCCACTGCTGCAGCCAAACACCTCCCCTTCCAAATCCTTCCAAATCCACCGCGACAGCTTCAACTCCCCTGTCCATCCAGCAGTTGTTGCTGTAGACCCCCGGGTTCTGCAGGGGCGCAGGAGACGAGGACACCGCTCCCTCTGTCAGGATGCTCTCTCCCTGCCCCATTTCAAACCAGGATCTGCTCTTCAAATTCCCCCCCCCATTAAAAGCGTGATAAACACACACACCCGTGCAGACGTGGGGCGATTCGTGCCCTGCTATGAGGGAGAGGGGGCTCCGTGCCTCATGGGGCAGTGCAGGGAATCAGGAACACATCCCCGTGTAGTGAAGTTTGCCCGTTCTCTGCCTCAGCCCAGCACCACCCAGAGCCACTAGTTCTGCGGCTGTTTTCAATCCATGTCCTACAAGCACCAGAAAGCCCTCGCACACACATCATTGCAGCATCCTCCTCGGAGCAGCAGCAGACATTCTGGGGTAATTTTTACACTTCAGCTCTGAGGCGAAAGGCGAGTGTGGGCACCTCCCCGCCTCACCAACAGGAATCGCAGAGTTGGGTATTTCTGCGTGTGTCACCGGGTGAAACTCAGCGGAGCGTTTCTGTGCTTTTCCAGCTTTACCACCCCAGCAGCAACGCTGCCCGTTCTCACCAGGGCAGCCAGCGCTGTCCTGCTCCCAGAGGTGGAGGCTGCCAACTGAAGTACAACCTGGCAGGTCTCTCCGTACCTCCCAACCCAAGCACCACCAGCAGAAACCGGCGTTTTCACAGCCCCCCCTCAGAGCGGGGAAGGGCTGCTGCCTTTTCATCCATTCTTGAGCTAAAATTCAAACTTTTCGAGATATGATGCAACTCGCCGGAGTCCACCCGCGGGCAGGGCTCTCCTTGCTGCAGCTTTCAAGCCTCAAGGGCAATGTCCTCTCTGATTTTAGGCCACGCACCGGTAGCTTCAATACCGTACCTCAGCACCCACTCTGCCATTTCCAGTACGTTCCTGTAACTGCTCACCAGCTGGAACATATTCTAGTTTCATAATTGCAAGTCAGGCCCATAAATACTTAATGGGTATTTCTCAACCCACTTCTTTTAAAAACCTGTCCATTATTCCTGCTTGCAGCAAGTATTGCTTTTAAGTCCTTGGCCTCCTACAGACACACACAAAAACCCACCCACCGGCTTTGGCTGTTTCCCTGAAGCTCGACCCACTGTCATGTTCTGGAAGGGTTTTTATTCTGGTACCCCACAACTGGTACTTCCCCCCACCCCGTCACCAAGTTTCTATTCCTGCTTTTTCCCAGTGAATTTCTCATTGGCAAAACGCTTATCTCCATCTCCCCCACCCTCACTTCCTTCAAAAAACCCTTCACTGCTTCTTTCAGAGGAATTTGCAGGCTGGACTACAGCTGGGTGGTCAGAAGATCACCCCTTTTCATAGCTGTGATGTTTATAGACAACTATTTTAAACCAAAAGCAAAAGTACTCCCACCCATTGAGCCCCAGAGCTGGTTGGAGACAAAGAGTCACTGGTCCAAGTCCATCATAACCAGATGATGCTACAACTTCCCTCGATCCACACTCACCACCTCTAAGTTTGTCCATTATTCAATGTCCCACAAGACCTGAACCCCAGCGAGTAGCACGGCAAGACAACGACACCAACTAAAGTGTCTCTGCATCAATAATTCCTGTACCACACCTGACCCTCAAGATGAGAGGAACCCTGAAAAGCCTCCCATCTTACTTTGAAATACCTCCACATTAGAGAACTCCAACCTGATGCCCTGCTGAGAATTTTTAAAGTCTTCTCCATTGTATTCTAAGAGCATATAGGCAAAAAAACCCCAATATTTAATGAAGTGTAAAACTAATTATTATGAAATAAAACTAGCTGTTCACAAAGTGGAAAACCATCACATTTTCATGTCCTATTTTCCTTTAAAATGTATTCCCTTCCCACCCTCAACGCAAATGTAAAAATAAATATTCTTCACAGCAGAGTGCTGGCTTGAAGGCTACGAGTCCAACAATAAAAAGCTTCACAATTTAATGGCCCTTAAATGCTCAACATCTTTTTCACTTAATGTAAAATCCATCTGATCTAATAGCTGTGACTGAATTACATGTATGTTTTTTTCTATTAAAGTTAATTTTCTGAGTTGGCAGAGCAATACAAGGATTAGATTAAAAAAGCAGTAATCTCTATAAACTTTACAGGATTCAGGGATATTTCCAAGTCAGCTACTCAAAACGAAACAAAAAAAAAGAACTCATATTCACTTTAAAAAGTGCTATTCCATAAGAGGAGCGTTGTGCCAACAATCAGTTATAGTCTGCATTCCCTCATTAATGTTACTTTACCGTTCCATGGAGCAGATCCCAAAACGCCTCGCGAAGCACCCCCAGACCTCTCAGGTGCACTTCATTTACATTGGACATTTTTGTGACCTCCCACTTCTTCCTTGCATTTATCAGCAACATTTGTCCCTGAATGCAGACATACACCCAGCTGCCCTCAGTGGGCAGGTGACGCTCCATGGCTGATTTTACCAAACACACGGATTATTGCTGCCACGGGAACCTCACTGACACACGGACACGGCTCAGACCGAACCTTCACCTTCATGAATCAACCGAGCCCAAACCCCCCAAACTTACACAGAGCACTGCCAAGGGACTTGTTTCTTCCATTTGAGCCCAGAGACATCCCTCTCTGTGCAGTATTTAAACAATCCACACCTATTAAAACCCAAAATGCTAAGCTCACTTTCCTGCATGCTATGATTTTAGGGTATCACCGACACCAAGGTAGCAAAAGAGTCTGAGCTACAATCTGTTACACAAAATATTGAATTGCTGTGTCCTCAAGGAAATTCAGATTTAGTTTATCATCTTTATTGCATTCTTTATCTTGCATTTATTTCTGAAGTTGGACTTTTTTTTCCCAGGTAAGTACTTGAAAGCCCAGGTAGGGCTTTTTCCCCCCACGAGCAATCCTGCTGTTAGGAACAGTGTTAGGCAAAAGACCAAATAACTGCAGTTAAAACTGGCACCAAGCTGGCAAGAGCTCTGGGGCACTGCTCCTCCAAAAGGGAGACACTTTCTGACATGCAACTGGAATGTTACTGCAGACAATACGCAGTTGGGCTCGGTGGGTTTCCCTCTGCCCTGGCATGGGTCAAGGAGTGCAATAACAGAGTGTTTTCACCCAGCAGCTCGCTGGTGTTTAAGTGCATGTTAATCTTCCCCCCTCCCTTTGAAACAAAGATGGCAAAAGCAAAAAACTCCAGCAGAAACAAACTACTTTGTCTACTAAGAAACAAATTAGGATGTAAACATAACTGAAAAAGCTTTTCAACAATTAGCCTCACTCCACAGAAAAAAGAAAACAAACATGGCTGGAGATCAAAATACCCTTATATTACACCTGAGAAATACATAAAGCTATCAGAAAATTGTAAGTGGAAAGCATTTCACAATACCCCATAGATGAACCGGCTCAGTAAAGCTGGCAGAACATACCTGCTGGCAGAAGAACGGTTTAGACATATCAAATCTTGAAATAGTTCCTGTTCAGAAAAAACTCAAGTATATATATACACAAACACACACTCGTATACTTTTTATTCCAAGGTCAAATTAGATCTTTACAAGAACCCTGAAGAGAACTTCTGCTGACTAACTCCAAATACAAGGAAGTCTTCCAAAGATCCAAGGAAGAAACCATTCTTCTGATCATTGTTTAACCACAGCAAAGTTTCACTAATACTGTTCACACCCCAACAGCTGAAAACCCAACTCATTTTCATGCCCCACTGGCTGGACAAGATATCCAAATAACCAAAAATTAAGTTAACAGTGAAATTAGAGAGCCCTTCCCTTTCATGTCACACCAAATGAATGGACTTTGGTAGCGCCAAGCAATGATTCTGCAAAGCTCACTCAGCATGAAATCAGGCTGCGGTGTAAGCTATTAACTGAATTTCTTTTCATTAAAAGCAGCAGCAGGACTTGGCTGGCTCACCCCAAACCTACCGCCTGACAGAACACACAGCTTGCCCCGTGCAGCACAGGGGTGGCCAGAGTCCATTTACTCTGAAGAACTAACTGGTAGAAGCTTTGAGTGTCGATCAACAACACCAAAATTTTACCAGCCGTAAACTCCAGAAACAGAAGAACCCAATAATCCCAGCGGACATCTGAAAAATAAATGTGTGACCTGGGATTTGAGAGTATTCAAGTAAGTTCCACAGCCTTCACTACCCGCACTACTTTGCCAAACTATTTACATTTCTTTACCTTTCACAGAATTAACCACAACAATAAAAAGAAGAAAGCTTTTTATTGATAAGGTAATATGGGAGAAATTTAGAAAAACACACATAGAACTCCCTCAATAAGGAAACATACAATATCAAAATACGCCAGAGTTAGTATATCAAAACAAACTCCCTCTAATAAGAGTTTCAAGTAATGCAATCATAAAAGAATTTGGCTAAAAAGTAATGTATATATACTGAGATGTTTTCTGTAATAGTCCTCTAAGAAATTAAAGGAAAGCAGCAGTAGATCTGTTTAACTACAGACACATATTTAGTAAATATATTAAGTGTATTTATATAATAAAAACTGCCCTGCACATTCAACACTAGGTCTGTATCCTCCTCTATGTGGCAGTTGTCTCTTCAATTCTACAAGACTCTGCCCAAAAAGGAAAAAAAGAAACAAACATAATACTACTAAAAAAAGGGAGACCTAAGCCTGAGGTACAGCTTGTGGGGAAGCCCAGGCAATGCGAGGCAGAGAACTCTACACTCCAACTTAAGTCTTATTTTTCAGGAACGTGGAAGAGGAAGTTTGTCTTTTCTGTGTCAGGATCCCAGATTCCTACTCGCTAGTTATTAAATGCTTTCGACTGAGTAGACTGAAGTTACCACAGCTACTGATAGCACTTCTGCTGTTTGCTCTTTTACAACAGCCACATATGTTGTCAGACTCATTTCCCAATTACTTCCTTTGAATAGTCCCAAATTTTGTGTTTCCTTTCATAAAACTTACTCATGGGAACATCATCCTTCAGTTAAAAGTGAAGCCTTATCTTGTTTAATAGGTAGATTCCAAGCAAATAAAAATTCTCATTTCATTAATCCTTATTATTTGCATCTTTCCCCATAAATAAGATTATAGTACATAATTTACAGTTAAGAGGAAAATACCTTGAACTTCCATGAGATAGTGTTTGAAAATCCAATACCTGAATTATCTAGTGTACAGCTTAATGAGCTGCTCAGCCTGCACCCATATTAGGCCTAATGAAGAATGAAATTATAAAGAAGCAGGACTATTGCATTTAGATCAAAATGCTGCTCTGCAAACCATGACACTCCACTCCCAGACACTACTTTAGCCCACAGTAATCAGTATTACAAAGCGTTCCTGAAAAATCTTGGGGGAAGGGGAGGCAAACAGAAAAGGTAGTGTTTTGATAGAAAAACCTGATTTTTAAGTCTTGCAAAAAAGCAAAGGCACTACATCTTAAGCTTATATTTAAATAAAGTCTGTAACTCGGCCAGCCAAGTTACAACATATACCTAAATACTTTCCATCTACCCTTGCAGCTGATTTACTAAGTGTGTCTTAGTGTGTCTTCATCAGCTTATGTGACAAAACAGCCACTTTCTCTTAATCATTAAAGGAGATATACAGCTACAATACTTAGCCAAGCTCATTTGAATAGAGTTTATTTTCAACCATACCATGAGAGTTCAAGTTATAGGATAAACTGGAGTTTCTGGGTATAGACCTTGCTTTAATAAGTGGTCAATCAGACATAAAAATAATTTAACTACCATGTCATCATTTTGACAGTCAGCTTGTCTACCAATTTTAAAAGATGTTCTACATCTTTTATTAATCTAATGAGAGGTGTCAGATCTGAAACTCAGTAGCCCTATTTTTCCATTTTCCAAGAAGAAAATATTTCAGCTAAGTTGTTTCATCTTTGGAGGTTCTAATTGCAGCTATATTATCATAATTATATAAGTCTCCTGAAGGTTATCACTACCATCACCACAGCACTCCTACAAGACACAGCAGCCTTCAAGAGCAACGGGACTAAGCACGTCAGCAAACGAGGCCCTGTCTCATTCGGATGATCTGTAGTAAAGCAGCTTGGACGTCTTCATCCATGTGACCCTAGAGCAAGCAAACGCTTAGTTAAATTAGAAATCCCACAAAGTGTCAACCATCTATCTCTAACACTAGGAGACTCTTCAAAATTACCCCAAAGTCTTAATTCATTGCTGTATTTTTACCACTCTCTGGGAAAATCTTCAATATTTTAGGAATCTTGTTGCTTTTCTCTCATGAGAAAGAAGGGTCACTGACACAGCAGTTTCCTTCACGAAAATACAATGTAAGAAGAAAAACAACTGTTCCTATCCTCTGGCTCCACGGCTGCTGCTGTAGGAACGGTCCCTCTTTTGCATCCTTAAGTATATGAAGTCTTAGGACTTCAGGAGAGCCACTGGATAACTCTGCATTGAGTTTCCAACTTCTCTCAACTTCTCTCCAGCATCACCTGGGCTGATGCAGAACTGATAACACGCTCACATCACCATCGCCCTCCAAAGCGGATTGTTACATATAATTGCACATAAACAAATAGTAATAAGATGGCACAATAAGACTACAGCTGTGGTAGGTGTTTGCTTTTTTTGTTGGATCAGTCCTTTCTAAGTTAAAACTCTCAACATGAAAACAGGTACTTGATGCTAGTTTCAAGTTTGAGGTCTTCCAGCGTGGCAGTTTGAAACATGTCTCAAGGATCCCTACATTGAAATGACAGAGTAAAACAATCCAAACTTGGGACTCTCATACCTGTACAGCACTGAGAAGATGTGTCCGATAAACTGAGACTACCTCTTGATGCTGCCTTTTAGCATCCTATCAAAGAAGAAGGAAGAGGAGGTGAAGTCATCAAATTTTTAGTATCTACTCTTGCCAATTTCCAGCTTTTGGGGCTTGGTTTTGTGCCCTTATAGACTAGCCAAGGCAGAAGTTCAAGGTTAAATTAGCTATATCCCCTCCTTAATCAAGAAAAAAGTCACTGCTTCACTTTTTTTATTGCTTACTTGTAGCAAAGCAATGTTGCTGACAGGCTGTCAAGGAGGTGCTAAGATTAAACACTTCTTTCCTCAACAACATTAGCTATTTGTTGTAAAACCACCCAATTTAAGAACACGTTGCCTTGTAAGAGTCAGCTTTGCAAAGATGTATCCTGCTTCTGTACAGATTTACAAACAGCTAACTTTGTTCACGTACACAGCTTTAATTATGAGCTTTATCGAAGGGGCCACAAACATGTTTGTGCACAAACTCCCAGCACTTCCCATAAAGTGTTCCCCTTTACTGATAGTGTTTAATAAGGAATACACTTCACAGCATTTGCAGACAAGGGAACACAGTCAAAGCCATCAGGGGCCACCTCACTTTCTTTCAAAGTGAGAAAATACATGACTGGCAGTTTTTTGAAAGAAAACATTGACGTGGAACTCGCATACAGAAACGGGCTTGCCATGAACTCACAGCATATCTCATAAGCTCAAATTCTCTTTAAATTGCATCCTTTTTATCTGGAAAAGTTCCCAAATGTTGTAACTGCAATGTGTAGAAGGGAAGCAGACAAATTTCCAAAGACGCAAACAGTCAGGGGAAAACAAAAATAATACTTAATGAATTTATTCATTAGTCTACTTTTAAAAGTCAAAGTCTACAGCCAACCCCAGGGCTCCAGTGGCCACATTCGTATTTCCTTGTTCACACAAGGACTGTAAGCGACTGTAAGCGACGCCACCGCATCTCAGACAACGCCTCGCAGGAGTACTTACCGCTAACTGCTGCTGCAGGCTTTTCACTTGATTCTGGAGCGTTTCAACCTGCTGGTTCTGCCTCTTTGAGGGGATCCCGGTGGTGTACGTAAGCTGAGACAAGCCATTAAGAGCCTGTTTTAACCTCTCCACATCATTAAGCAGTTCTGTGATCTTTTAAGGAAAAGCACACAAAAACCTCATTTAAGGATGTCTCACTTACCAAAAACTAATACTCTTTAACATTCTTTAAAGACTGATCAAAATTAGCAAGCATTGAAGGGTCTCTGTCCTAGCTTGCCATGACACCACCTAAGAGACTTCTCAAAGACAGAGGACTTCATTTTCATGCCATTCTATCACTGGTTCCCATTCTGCTTCCTGCAATTGGAAATTGTAATGTCTGGACCCTGGGGGTCAGGCAGCGACATAAATGATTTATGCTCTAAAAATATTCTAGGCCTCATTTCTAAGAAGAGCAATGAACCATCAGAAGGTCAGCCAGAGATGCTAAACAAACACCTCCAGTGGAAGAATGAGCCAATACCCCAAATGTCTGAAACCCAGCTTGGACGAATAGAGTTTAAATACAACCCATGGTGTTCAAAACACACAAGGAATTAGAAGAGCTTAGCACAATGCTAACAAAACCAGGACTTCACCTTAGCAGATGTAGGCCAGTCTAGGGCACCTAATGCTCAGGGGACAGTGTTGTGCTTGAATACTCAAGTAGCTCTATTTGAAGCCCAGCTAATGCTCCCGACACCTTCAGTTCAGGGGTACGGAACTACCCCACATCCTACCTTGTTATCCTTGGCCTCCACCTGCTTTGCAGACTCCTGTATTCTCTTCTGCAAGTCGATAATTGTCGTCAAGGATTTATCACACCTCTCTTTCTGGTCTTTAATTTCTTGCTCAATACTGCAGCTCCGTAACTGAAGCAACTCCTTCTCATCCTTTAAAGAAAGCTCGCTTTTTTTAGCTTGCAAAGCCTCCTCACATGCTTCCTCATACTTCTTGTTCATGCTGGACAAGTTTTCAGCTATGCTGTTAATCTGGGCCTCCAGAGTACTCTTCATGGATTTGTATTCTGAGATGTCAATCACTTCTTTGCTCTCCAGGTCTGTCAAAGCTTGCTGAGTAAGCTGAATCTCAGACTGCAACTTGAGGATTTCCTCATTTTTAACTTGGTTTTCTTCTTCCTTTTCTTTCAAGCTGTTTTTGATGGCTACAATTTCTTGTTCGAGCGTTTCCTTCATTTGTGTATATTCTACCAAGGGTATTGAAGACTTTTTTAGACCTGACAATTCCTGCTGCAGTTCTCCTACTTTTAGCGTTTCTTTGTCGTAACATTCCTTCTTATTTCTGAGGGCTTCCTTGAGCTCCTCTATCGTGTGACCAAGAGCCTTCTTCAAGGCTTCAATCTGTTCCACCGCCAGAATCGGAGCCTGCGCAGCCACGGGCTGGGGGGGACTCCCCTGCACCTCGTCTTTCTCCTCTTTGTCCCCTGTGTATTTTCCCAGCAATTCCCTCAATTGCTGATTCAGCTCCTCCATTTTGCTTGCGAACATTTTTTCCATTTCCCGGGATTTCTCAGCAAGGATATAGTTCTGCTGCAGGTCGTTTTGGATGGACAAAATGCCGTTCTTGAGCTTTTCATTCTCCTCTTTGCACTTCTGGGTTTCCTCCTCACTTTCTCTGCACTTCTGTGCCTGTTCCTGCAACTGCGCCTTTAACTCTCTCACTGTGGCTTCCAAGCTTTGTTCTCTGTCTTCAAAGGAGGCAACCGGGGCATATTTCAACTTAATGCATTCTTGAATTGTGTCGAGTTCCTTCTTTTGGGCTTCGATTTCTTCATGCAACTGTAAAATTTCTTCTTGACCCCTCTTATACTCAGCTGTAATGGCAGCGTTGTTCTCCTGAAGTTCTTGCAGGCTTTTATTTAAAGCAGTCACTGCAGTTTCATGATCTTTGAAACTTATGTACTCAGTCTGTAATTGGTTCTGTAAGAGTTTCACCTTGTTTTTCAGAGTTCCATTTTCTTCATTTACCCTCATGGATTCTTGCTTTATCTCTTCAGTTTTTTCCTTCAGCTCTGACAGCTCCCGATTAGTCTTCTCTAGTGTGTTATTCAAGACCGTTTTCATCTCCTCATGTGTCGTAGCCAACACGTACTGATCCCTGAGCGTTTCCTTTACGGCTGCATTTTCAGAGACTAGTTTGCACACTTTGGCTTGTTCATCATCGTATTTTTTCTGAAGCTCAGCAAGCTGCTTTTCAAGTTCCATACCATTAGATCTCAAAGCTTCCACTTCTTTTTTGTGCTGCTCTGGAGACAGGTACACAGCCTGGAAGTGGCCAATATTCTCACTTAAGCTGTTCTTCTCTGCCAGCAGCTTCTCAGCTTCCGCTTTGCTTTCGTTGTACTTCTTTGTTACTTCAAAAAGCTTTTTGGTCAGGTCACCAACAGCCAGGTCATTTGTTTTCTTCAATTCTTCGTGAATTTTTAAAGGCACGTTCTGGCTTTTAATTTCCGTTTTCAGCACCTGGATTTGCTGCTTAAGCATCTTGTTATCAATCTGCAATCTTTCCAGTTCCTTCTGCAGAGTCTGATTCTTCTGTGATAATTCAGAAATTGTCTTCCCCAGTTCCTCATTTTTCTGCTCAAACCCAGTCTTCATTTGTTCGTGGTCTTCTAGCCTTACCTGCTGAGCCAGTTTAGCTTTCTGACTCTCAGATTCCCTCTTTAAAAGCAGAATCTCTGCCTTCAATTTTTCATACTCTCCTTCCATCTCTGCCAACTTCCTGGCTTTCTCATTCACTTCGTTTGATAATGAACTCTTCATATTTTCAAATTTCTCTGAAGTTACAGAGTGGCCTAACTTTGCCACTGTTTCTTTGAGCTGCCCTTCTAACTCCATGACATTTCTCCCCCTTTTATCTCGCTCCATCTCCAACTTCACAAGTTCCTTCTGCAACCTTTTATTTTCCTCCACCAGCCTTCCTTCATCTCTCTTAAATTCTGCCACCAGCAATTCATTCTGCTTAATCTGGTTCCTCAGTTTTCCCACTTCAGCAGAGGCCCCTTCATACTTCGTCTTCATTTCTTTCAACTGATCCTTCAGCTCCTCTGTTATTTTACTGTTTCCCGAAGCAGCTTCGTTAGTCAGGTGATCTTTCAGAGCTAGAAAGTGGGTCTGCATTTGCTTAACTTTGCCTTCAGAGTCAAACATCCTTTTCTGCACATCCTTTAAAGCGTCTTCCAGCTGTTTTATCTGTCCATCAGATTCTGCCTTGGTTCTTTCACACTCTGATGCCAAAGCTTTACACTCGGATACCTTGTGAGACAGTTCTCTCTGCAATTTGCTGATTTCTTCTTTCGCTGCACTGTAGCAGGTCCTCATGTTGTCAAGTTCCTTCTTTAAAGCTTCCTTCTCTGAGCTGGATGACTGGGTAGGCAGGGAGAGCTCCAGGGGCCTCAGCATAGACCTCGACTGAAGATAAATTGGCACAAAAACAGATACGTGCTTGAGTTTGACAAGTCATATACACACACGAGTTGTCATAGGCATTGCTGTCTTAAACTTCTATTGATATGAGCATAAAGTGTCAGAGAGATTTCTTTTTTTTCCCCTTAGAAACACACTAATCTACTCTTGCCCACATTACAGAACATGCGTATTTCAGCTTTTAACAGTGAAAAAAATCTTGAATATAGCTCTACATTACTGTTTTTCCCCAACCATCGAACCCTACTGAGATTGAAGTGCAGGTATAGTATATTCATTTCATTTCTCTTGTTATTCATATTTAATGACTCATCTGCCAGAAGAAGTTTAACAGAATTTCCCCATCCCTCAAGCACGTGAATGTAATTTTAAAAGGAATCAGACCAGAGTATGTCACGGTCAACAGAACCTTCTCTCTGAAAAATGTAAGGAAACAGTCATTTACTGTTGAGTAAAGGCTATAGAAAACCCCATAGAACAGTTTTGGTGGCCTGCCACACGCTCTTCCCTCCCAGCCACGGTGGCCGTTACATGGCACAGGTTTGCTCCAATGATCTCATTCACGTTCCAGGGACCAGAAAGCAGTAGGCGGCTTCCAGACACGACTAAGCTTAAAGCCACTTAATTCCTGCTTGGGACATACTTTGGGGCTTTGGATTGGCTGGCTTTTTGTGTCAACATTCCACCACACCCACCTTTTTTTTTTTTTTTAAAAATCACATATCAACTAATTTTAAACTTCAACTATGAACTAAAAAAAAAAATATCTCCCAAGGTCATTGGAATAACCTTATGTAAAACATGGCAGAAGAGACTGGATTTTTCTGTCTTACCAGCAGAACACACAAATACACACACCAGTGAAATCTGGCAAGAAAGCACAGGAGGTACAGGTTTATTTCTCATCATCACTCGCTCCTGGAAGCATTACAGCCGAAACACTCAAGTGTGAGAACAGCTTGTCAGTTAGGACCAGTCCTTATCAGAAGTTACTCACTGTATGGTCTGATCAACCTCATTTATAACTGAATTGTTGGTTTAAAAGGTAGGTAGCTATCAGCAAACAAAATTGGCAGGAAATTATCATATAGCTGGCAGAAAAGTAAAGTCTTCTGAATTTTAGCTGAATTTCAAGTAGAAAAAAAAATATGAAGATGAAAAACAATAGCATTTTACACTGTGACAGATGATCCAGTAGTCTGCTGATTCACTTTTAAGAATGCTCATTATACACCAGACTGTTCAGCATCCAACCATTTCACTGCATTTAAAGCGATGTCACATTTGTAACTCTAGAGGGCACCAACAGTTAAAAATAAACATTGCAAAGCAACTGGTATTGAAAATGCACTCAGAAGCAGTGTTGAATATATGTAGTTTGTAAGCATATTTAGCTTTCCCAAGCGTAACTATCTTAGAACTCTCTGAAGTGGCAAAATATTTATTACCTGTGATTCCACAGCAAACCCTTGGCCTTGCTTAAGTAATAAGTCTTCTTTTCCTAGATTTGCAAAGCAAACAGCATTTAGTCTCTGTTCAAAACCAGTAACACATTATCACAAGAACTACAAATTTCCTTCCTAATTTTGTTGTGTTCCATGGGACCGCACCAGGCTGGAGGCTAGTATTTAAGTACTTGGTATTAGAATAATTCTACATTAAGTCACAAAGGAAGTCTGGACAAATTCCTCCTAAGTAAAAAACGTCCCTACTACGCTAGTAAGGTAGATAAATTGTTCTGCAGAACAGCCCTGAAAGCCACCTTGTGCTGGCTGCGTGTCTGCACAGGAGCACAGCAGGAAAAGGCATCCCCTTGAGCTCCCAATAAACGATCCTGCCAGGCAGCCAAACAGCCCTCCCCAGGGCTCAGGGCAGATTAAGTAATATTTGAAGTTACACAAGAGCAAGACAGGCCTGTAACCAAGTTGGATGCAAGAGACTTCAGTTTCTGGAAACAGAATCATTTCTAATAGAAGTGTAAGCTGAGGCCTTGTGTTTAAAGTCTCTTTCATACCTGCCTACACTCACGTTTTCACAATGTCCATAGTTTTCTTGTCACGAGCTGGACATGACTGTTGTTTAAAATAGGAAGAATGGAAAGGGGAAGATTCAGTTAGGAGCCCAGACCTCAATCAGCTTGTTTTTCATGTTATTAGAAGATGCAGCAGAACTACAGTGCACATTTCACAAGAGCAGTCACTCGTGAGCGAGACTGATGGACAGTGCCCTGTAGGAACACAGCCGTGCTCGGGTGACTCCATCCTGAGCCTGGGAGTGTGGGGACACACATTGTCCTTGGCTATAATTAAGACCAACAAAAGGAAGAGATGACAAAACCCCCCACCCTTTGTCTACATATTCCAACTCTGCATCAGGCATGGCAAATTTTAAGAATTAAATATACTTACTATTACCAAAGCCGCTTCCAGATCCCACAAGGTCAACCTAAAAGCAAAGAGCAACACACACAAAAATAAAATTGAAAATTCATTTCATATTTTAACTATTTGTTAAGCTAAGGGTTAAAGGGCAGGGAAAGCTTTTACAATGAGATAACAATTTAAGACTTTCAAGAATTTAAAATTGCTTAAGTATTTACTGCTGTAAATACCAGTTTCTGTAACACATTTCAAATCAGTTAACGTACTTCATAATATTTGAGTTTAGCTTTGAGAGCTTCAATAGTTCTTAAGCTTTCTTCCTGCTGCTTTTCCTTGGTAGTTAGGATTTTCTTCAGCTCATCTTTCTGAAAGAGAGAGAATGCCAGTAGCCAAAGCCACAAGAAGGGCCAGATTTGTAAAATCTCAAGCAGCTTTTAAAAAACTTTAGGAAGAACTTCAACCAAGATCAGTACCGAAAGAATCCCTACATTTTTGGTTCTAAAGTTCTTCTATAACAGTGCTCCTCCACAAGAGGAGTCTTGAAGAGTGAGTCAAGGGAATATGGCCCAATATAATTTACTATTAATTTATTCATGTTAATTAGTCTTGCATTACTGAAAGTCACCAAAGAGATACTTATAATATGATGTCTGCTTTAAAGGTGCCATTGGGATTACATATATTATTTGTAGTAACAGAAATGCTGTGCAGCTGTATAAATGAAGTACATAGGAGTAGAGATTTAGTATTTATAGATAGTTTTTCTTCTCTGCAGCTTTAAATACCATTATTAAATGTGGTATTACATTTCTGTAGAAGAAATTTTTATATTTCTATAGAAGAATTATTGTATTCAAAATCTATAGAATTCTTCTTATAGAAGAATATATTATATTTAAAATCTATATTTCTATAGAAGAAATATAATAGAACTATGAAATAGTTCTACTCCACTTTAAGGTGATGTATCGTACCTCATTTTCAAGATCATCTGCAAACATTTGCTCCTGCAAAAATGACAAAAAAAATCCCCCCCAAAAATCATTTTTTTTATAATGTTTAAGGGGCTTATACACAGTTCATTAGTTGACAAGTCTACCCCAGTCTCTAACGCTACATGTTCTGACAGCTCCCTTTCATTTCCCACCTAACCTCTGGCAAGAGGAATAAAGAAGAACAGAAGTTAGGGATGTTTGACGTCTCTTGACGTGCGTCCTAGGACACTAGAATATCTTTTCAGTTATCTAGATCATACACTGAGGCAGAAGAGTAGAGTTTTTCAGTAGAAGTTTGATTTTGGAGAGCAACAATTAACCAGTGAGTTTGTTTTATAGGAGCAATGCTAAAGAGAGAAGCTGAGATAAGCCAATGATTCCAAGAAGAAATATTCTTTCTGTCCATGGGCTGCATTTAGGGGAAGCTGCATACAATTTTTAGATACACCCCTACGAAAATACAGTGAAGGAACAAATGTGAGCCTCCACAAAACAAAGAAAAGAAAAAATCCTGAGTTTATTTTCTTCCTCAATTGTACTGGTCATATTTAGACCTCTAAAAAGACAAGGGAACTTTTTAAAAAAACAGTTTCAGATTTGAGTGAGAAATTCCCTATTGAAAACCTTTGTTTCTGTTTTTGCCAATTGAAGATTTTTCTCTGTGTTTCCACTTAGAGTAACAACTGGAAAAGAAGCAGCAGCTACGATCAAGTACTGACATACAGCACCTACAGTTAATTGTGCAGATGAAGTTTAGTTTCCAAATTATAACATGCCAGACCTCACAATGGGATGTGAACTGTGAAGTACAACCATTAGTGTTCCTGCTCAAACGTACAGGTATCAGTGAGTGACGCTGTAACAGGTCTGCTCACATTTTGAGCATCATTACAAGACCAAAGGCTTTTGCAGCAGAAGAAAGTGACAGTGACACAGACAGAAATAATTCACAGGAAAGCAGTGAAGATTGCATCCTAATTACACATTTCTACTTCTACCAGCCTTCACTGTCAGCATCAGGTAGTTACTACAGCTTTCAAGCCAGGTTATTCCAACACTAGATGTTTACCTCATTGAGTTGTAGCTGTAGCCCACTGATTCTATCCAGCAGCATCCTTTGCTCCTCCTGCACTTCTCTCATTCGATCTCTCAAATCTTGATTTTCTAATTCCAATTCCTTAAAAAGTAAATAAATTTAAAAAAAAATTTAAAAACCCACCACCACACTATACGTACACTGGGAAAACTGAAGAAACTGAAGCAACAATTTTAAGAGTCATTAACACCAAGCCTTGCCTAGCAAGTCCCCTAGTGATTTTGTGGCCTTACTCCAAATCTGGTTTGTTCTGAAGGTTTATGTAGCACAAGCTCCAGAGCCTTAAAGCTTTTCAGCTCTCGACAGCTCATTCTCATTTAAGGGTACATATAAATTTTGAAAATGAGTCAAGTAAGATCACACTCAATGCTGACAGCACTCCAGAGGCTGCTTATCTGCTGTCTGTTAACAGGTAAAAATAACCAATGTTAAAACAGTTCCTGAAACCCAAACACTGCAGCCAAAGGTGTAATGGGAAAGCCTCACCGGCACAAAGCACAGCAACCTTTAAGTGCAGTAACTGTTCCTGCAGCCACAGGAATCACTCCAGTAATATATAAATCCAACACGTGAAAGCAACAGGTCTCTGCATCATCAATCAGTCCAGTGCTCACATGCAAACAGTAAAGCACCTTTAACTCTTGCCTGATAAAGTATGGTTACCTTAACTGTGGTAACTACTTTAGCTTAAACCAGAAAATTTACATTTAGAGATCTTTATCCTTTTATTACAAAGCATTTCAGAATGAAGGCCTACATTTTTCAGTGGTTTGCTCCCCATCATGAAAAACATTGTTTACCTTTTTGAAAACTGTAATGATATAGTAACACAATGAGAAAATGAATAGTTAGTGGTAGAACAGTTATGCTACAGGCTTGTTTTAGTAAGACACTTCAACATCTCTCAAGAATGTTAAAAAATAAATCTTCCTGGTTTGTGACCCAGTTATTTTACTGGAGACGGAAGTAGGAGACAGAGGGTTAAGACATGAAGAGACTTGCAACAATTTGTTACACAAACAAGTACTTTTTTTTCCTGAAAAAGTTTACAGCTTATCTGTATAATTGCCACATTACATTCATGTAATTAAGTTTCAAATAAACAGCAATATATATATATGATCTTTCTTAACAGAAGTACTAATGCTTATTTAACAAGCACATCTCGCTTTTATTATGTCTGGCTCATTCTGCCTGTGTCAGAAACCCTTCTCCCTTACCTGAGCATTATGTTCCTTCTGGTAGAGCCTGACATTCACCTCCTCCTGCGCATGAAGCCGGTTCCACTTCTGGGACATATTAGTAACCTGTTATTGCAACAGTAAAGCATTAATTTCTATTCCTGGTGCCCTCTGAAAACATTTCTGGGGAACAGGGGGTTGCTCTCAGCCTTCACTCCGGCTTCCACTGGGGGGCAATGCCATCAACACCCCCGTTTTGGCAGATGGCTGCTCAGCGAGAGGTCACTCCTGAGCTCACCCAGACAGGACACGGGATCCCTGTCAGAGCTCTAATCCTCAACATGCACATCACTGAATATTTTCCAAATGGAAACAGACACACTATCTGATTACAGAGGGAATCTTCGCAGCTACATATGAAGTTAAGAATTCAAAAAATACCGAACGCGTTGTGCATCATGGCACAGTCTTAATCACCCTCTCAACAAGGCCAGGGGCACACTGCCTTTCAGCAGGCAGAAGCACTTCACATTTTACCTCTTTCAATTTCATACAGCTATGAAGGTAATTTATGAATTGCCTTTATAGGGCAGCTTCACAGTAGAGACAAAAGCCCAGTGAAATTTCTATCACACACCTGTAATCTTTTTTTCTGTGATATATATACCAAACTCTTGAATTAAAAAAAAAAAAAACTTGGAAAAAATATCTCTAAGTCAGTTAAAAACTATTCTGTTTTATTGCCCCCCGCCCCTACTTGTTTTTAAAACATAAGGTGTCCCCCCAACATGTTGGAAACATAAGGTAGGGGACACCTCTGCAGAGCAGAGGCTCACGCCCAGCTCTACACAGCAGACAGTGTAAGGAAGGTGAACACTGGTCCCAAACCAGGCTCATAACCCCCCAGTTATTCGGGGCCTCATAACTCATTTTCCACCCCAACAAGGAAATAGAAGGACATAACACTACAAAAGAACGAGACTTCACTGATGCTGCGTGGCCTCACGTTTATTTCAGAAACTAGCCTTAGGAGACACTGTATAAGCAGCCTTACCTTTTGTTCGGGCTGCCCCTTCTTCATGGTGTCTCTTGCTAAAAAAGCACCACAAAAATAGGAAGTTAAAAACGCATTTCATTCAGACTCAGGCAACACATTCAGTTTTTTCTATCAAGTTTCAATCTTGGGAGGACATTTCAAGAACTAGATCTGCCGGGGGGGGGGGGGGGGGGG
>JAOXNO010000070.1:41984969-42004865 GCA_028565335.1 Limnodromus scolopaceus
GTTGTGAAATCAGTCGGTGGTCCAGTTCAGGGAACTGATCCAGCTGAAAAGCACACAGACACACACCAAAACACAAAATCTGGAAACACTCAGAAGTACAAAGTTTTTCCATACATAATGCTAAATAATTCCTATGATCAATACTGCAATGCCAGGATCAGCAACGTTAATACCTTGAGGCATCAGAGCCTGGATTAACCTTAAAAGCTTTACTAAAAACAAACAGAAACCAAAAGCCTTCTCTCCCCTCCCAAACAGGCAGTTTATCACCTTTTCATTTAAAGGACTACAGCTGCCCCCCAAAGAACTGCTCCCGAAGACACACAAGGCATATGAAAGAACATTTCAAACTGTTATAGCCACGTTCCTCATACCTTTGCTGGAATCCTCAACGGCAGCTTTTATTAAAGCCAAAATGTCAATATTGTCACCAATTCTGGCATAGTAAGCACAGTCATGACCAAGGCCATCAGTCAAACTAACATCCGCGCCATTTTTGAGCAAAACTTCTACTGCATCCTTGCAGCCGTATTCACAGCCTAACATTAAGGCAGTCCTGAGGATGGGGAGAAAGAGCATTCAGAGACTCGGGGATCTCACGCTGCGATGGAGCAATCACAGAAATAGTCCTTCCTACGCTTAGGCCTAGTCATGCAAACTTGAGCCAAGGAATCTTTCCTCTACCAAGAGGAAAAGTCATTTAGTCAATGTCTAAATATTTGTTAAAAAGTAAACAAAAACACCATAATAAGCAATACTTCCATGAAACCCAGCATAAAGCCGCTGCCTTTGAGTGCTACCCAGTGTTTTGAAAACTCATGCAACCTTTGGCTTCCTCTCTGCTTAGATACAAACATCAATAGACACAAACAAAAGCCAAAACGTTTAGCCAGAGTTGGGGCGAGTGCCGGGGTGCTCTGGCAGCACCTTCCCACCACTTGCCAGCTTCAGAGCATGCAATGCCAGTCCCATGCTTTGTCCCACAGCAGCCTCGTGCCCACTGGCCACCAGGCTGGCATCCTCCAGGGAATAACTGGCAGAAGCAGCAGCTACAAATAGAAAACCCTTCCCCTGACCCCCTCCCGTGAATACAGAAGCCAACATTTCAAGGCCTTTAGGTCCTTTCGGAGCTCCAGCAGGACTCAAGTACTTCTCCACAGAGTAACATTTCTATCATGACCCATTTTGCTTATTAATCCCAAAGGATGCAAGACACAGCTTTGTACAGACAAACCCTTCAAATCCCAACTGTTGTTTCTCTGCTAGCAGTAACAAGCCTATATGTATTTCATATGCAAGATCAAGCAATATGAAAAGGCCAAGCGTTATTGAACTGGCATATGTACTTTGAACTAAGTCATGGGCTCTTTTCCACTGAGTTTAGTATATTTATTCCATAGCCTGAAAGCCAAGGGACAGCTTTGTATCCTTGGAATGTCAGCAGGTATTCTGACACCACTCTGCGTGCGTTACCTGTTCTGTTTGTCCCTGGCATTGACATCTGCTCCTCTGTCAATCAGAAGCTGACAAACTGTGGGACGACACATCTGAGTGGCCAGCACTAGTGGTGTCCTCCCGTCCTGAGGAGAGGAAGGGGGAGATAAGGAAAGGGAGAAAAAGCAGAGAAAGCACAAGAACTCCAGCAGGGTTTGTACAGGAGAGCGCTATAAGCAGCAACTTACTCCGTCTTTTGAGTTCACTGAGGCCCCATGGTCACACAGTAGCTGTATGCTGGAGGAACAGTCTGACATAGCTTTCAAGAGAAAAAGAAAGAGCAAGTTATTCTGCTGAAAATTGCCTTCCTGAAACCCCAAATGCCTCTTTGGGTGTATTTTTTACCACAAAAATTCACTAACTAAGCTAAAGCAAGAGGCTCTGTGACTTTAGTTCTCACACAGCCATCTCAGGAGCAGGTGAAAGAAATCAAACACTGCTGTTGAAGACACCACGAAGCATAACAAGGGTGCAGACAGCCCAGAGAAAAGGTATCTTAACCTTCTAACATCAGTACTCTGAAACGCTGCTCGTGGGTCCTGCTTAAGATTTTACTAGACAATTCATGGGCATCAGAAGAGACTTTGATCTTTTTGAGCCCATTAATGAGTTTACTATTGAGGACAAACATCATGACAACATAGAACATTTTCTCCCACTACAGTCACTAAAATTAACAGAGAAGAATTTGGCCCATCTGAAAATTAATTCATTAATTAAATCTAGATTTCATACTACAGTACCAGAAAAGCAAAACCTTCTACCTGCATCATGAAGAGCGGTTCTTCCTTGAAGATCCACATTCTCCGTTGGACAATTGTACTGTTAAAATAGGTAACCCTGGTTAGCAATTAGGATTCAGATTGCACTTCCAAACATGAAGTATTTTGAGGTTTGAATTAAAGCAATAAAAAAAATACACACTCTCAAGGAATAAATGAAAAAAAAAATAAAAATCACACAAACCTAAGGCAGCCCCCCCCAATATTGTTTCATTAATGAAAGACTATGGATATAAATGCTCATCTTCTGAAGAAAACACTACTCTTGAGCAGACTTTTCAGTGTCACTGTTCCTAAATGCAAATGTATTCGGAAAAGGAACACAAGTCTTTTAAAGACATTCAATTTCATTTTACTTAAGAGGTAGAAATTACAACATGATTTGATGGTCTATATGAAGAGAGGAAAAGATGTTTATTTTCTTGATTTTAGCACTCTTTCAGCCACAACCTGCTTTTCAACATGAAAAGGTCTTTTCTCCATGAGAGATGAGTGGTATATCCTAATTTCAAATCTGTATATTTAAGGGCACCTTTTTCTTCTCAAGAATAAAACCCATAACTGACAAGTTGTATTTTTTCAGTACCTGCAACAGCTTCTGCAAACATAAAGAATGTCCATACTTTGCAGCTAGGTGCAACGCATTTCTACCTGAAAAGAGAAATCAGTGTCAATTCAGGATCTGTTTTGAATACACAGTTAGAAATACCACAAACTCAACACTCCTATGCTGTTCCTCACGGTCTGTTATTAATCACATAATGCTAATTCATAAGAAATTAATTTGTGCTTCACTAAATCACGAGCACAGTTTATTTTGTCTCAACAAAAAACTGTCTTCTGCCTCCTCCGTGATTCCATGCACTTCATTCCTGCTCATGTGTTAGATGTAGGAAACATCAAGACACAACATTAGACTGCTGGATTGATTTCCCAATAGACACTTTAGATAAACATCCACATCATTTTAGACACAATGGTCACTTTCCCCCCCCTTAATTCTGCCAGTACTGTAACTAAGTCATCTATTTCATATATATTTCACTACTAGCTAAACAGTCTGTTCTTGTTTTTGACAACCTGCAACTGAGGATTCAAGTTCATGAATAGTGAAATTAATCTCAAAATACTGCAAATGACTCCACATAAGCATTTTAAAAAATAAAAAAAAACAAAATCTGTCATATGAAAAGAGGCTAGATTATTTCTGTAATGAAGTTGGAAACAAGGCAATATTTGGTTACCTCAGTTCAACACACTTAACAGACCCAGGCAAAATCAGCACCCATTTTTGATTACCTCTTTCATAATACTTGCACAAACTCTGACCTCACACACAAACCAAGGTAGACCAGAGGCACCCTGAGGTTCTGAGGGCTCCATATGAGTGCACAAACACCCACACCATTTAATTCCAACCCTCGTGGCACACAGTACTTTACAAGTCTCAGGGAAATACACTTAGCATCTGAATGAACACAAGTTCATTCAAGTTCTTACATGTTACTCTCAAGCAGAAACACTGATCTCTCCAGTGAGCCTGGAGCAGACTATAAATACAAGTTCACAAGTTCTGCTGCCTGTCAGGGGCATTCATGAACTGGTATTACTGAACACGACCATTTTCCTCTCATTCCAGCAACAAGCCACACAGATAATTGTTTTGCCCACCACAAGGATATCCATGGAAAGGAAGACTATCTATCCTATTGTTTAGCTTGTTCTCTCTCCAAAATAAAGACCAGAATGAGAACATTTGTGAGTTGCAGTGAGCTGAGGAAGCCGACCTGCAGCATCAGTGGCTGTGATATCAACTCCGTGAATGAGGATGGTGTTCAAGCAATCCAGGTTCCCCTTTGATGCTACAACGTGGAATCTAAAAAAAGAAAATACCTTGTTTAAGCATAGCTGGTTTATACATAAAACCAGTACTATTAATCAGGAGAGTCAAAGCAAACAGCTGCATACCGAAAGCATTACACAGCACAAAGTCAGCTTTGGACAGTGTCCAGCTCCAGTTAAGAGTTTTGCAGATCTTACTGTAAGGAACAAAATGACTTTTTGGAAAACTAATCATTATTTACCTTGGATCAGCAAGCCAGGTGGAAAACCAACATGCTTTCCATTGCTCTTTAACACTCAAATCTGGCAAGACCAAGTATTTAAATACTGATCTTCACTTGGAAGTGAAGACTGTTTATGAGACTTTGACATTCCAGCTATCTGGTACGCCAGTCTAGATGAGGCTAGAATCTAACATGATATATTACATAGATTTAGGTATTAAAGAGTTTTTAGAGCAGCAGCAAGATTTAGGAATTGAATAACTTTCAGCAGCTTCCTAATACCATTACTCTAGTATTGAGAGTTAACTTACGCAGATCTCCCCTCCACATCCAGTTTAGTAGGACTGACTCCTTTTTTGGCAAGAATTGATGAAACCTTTTCCACATCGCCCCTTTCAGCTGCTTTCATTAACCTGTCATCATACTTGTTCCAGTCTGTGTTCAGCTGTGTAAAAGAGAATTAGAAAAGCAAGTGAGTTCATGGTACGTACCGATCTACCAAAGGAACTTCAATAAAAGGCTGAATCATGTACAACTGGGAGGGATACAATAAAAAATACCTTGGTTTACAGATAGAGCTGTATCTGTTAAGATGTTTAGAGTTATTTATGTATAACATCACTGTGGCATTTCAATCAGGCTGTTAGCATTGAACATCCAGGGCTCTGAGACGGTCTGGATAAGTCACTTTGGTCCTCAAGGAGACCTCCAGGATCAAACCTCTTTGGCTTTCTTCATTCTGCTTTGCTCTTATAGGACTAACCTAAAGGCACACACAGTAATTCCCTATCTCCATTTTCAAATGAACTTTTCAGACAGTTTCTCAGATTAAGTTGTCTTTAGACACCTCCTTCTGGCCCCTCTCTCTGCCACATGGCGCTGCCAGGACAGCGAGCTTTTCACTGCATCGTTACTTTCTCTTCTCTCATCATGGATCCTTCAGTCTAACCAAAAAAATAAGTTTCTCCCCCCACTGTGCTTGATTAACAAACATGAGAAACTGCTCCACAGGGCTGTGACAAACCAAGGACTTCACACAAGGCAGGAAGGGCTAGCATGTGTACTTGTGCATGCACACACTTTGTAGGAGAGCAACTCGGAACATCTCGAAACCATCACAGTGTGTCTAGAAGGGACGTCGAAGTGAGGCAGAGGGAGCCCCACACGAGCCCAGCTCTGCATTGCTGTCCTCGTACTCATCTTAACTCTCAAAAGCTCCACCGAAGGAAGGGGTATGGTGTCCAGGGAGACCTGCAGTTCAGTCCCTCATTAATTGTATCAGGGAACATTTTTCCTAATGCCCAGTTACCACATTTTAATCTCCCCACTATGCACATTAAGAACTCACCCCCTCCTTTTCTCTGCAGCACCCATATATCTGAAAATCTGTCTCTTCTCAGTCTCGTGCCCTTTAGGGAAGGCACATCAACTGTTCTCTCACATCAGCAAGTCAATTAACTCCATAAATTATATGAAAAATTGAGGGTTTACTGTCTATCTTTATTGTCAATCATTTGAACTGTAATAGTCTAAATAAAATCATTTCTATAGTATCTGTCCACATCTCCAAACTTAAAAGTTAATAAACAAGATGCAACACAAAGGAACAGGTAAGTGAGGAACTGCAAGTAAGAGAGCCCAAAATAGCAGTGCCAACAACTCCCCACCTCAGTAATCATCTCTACCATAAGCTTCCCAGTATTCATAAGAAAATTGTTTCATAAGGAAGTGGGCAGATAAGACACAGCTGCTACAATTTTCCCCTCCATCAACCCTTCTATGGTAAAGGTGCCAGAGAACTCACCAGGTGAAACTAAGCTTGGAGAGAGATTTGAACAGGCCAATTATGAGATGTGATCAACAGCAGACTTCAGTTTTCATGAATTCAACAACACATAAACGCGTACTAAATTTAGCCATCTCTAAGCCAAGTTCACATTTCTCAAGAACAGCTGAGCCTCCCAGCTTCACTGAAAGTCACACTGCTTTTCATGCCCGATGCATAACAATAATTGATCAAAGAACATCAGAAAAGCCAGAAGCAGAGACCCCATTCCCCCTCCCCAGCCACTCGCCCCCCACTTCGTGCCTGGGGATCACACTCTCCCTGCGCTGCCCAACAAGCTCATGCATAAGAAACATCATTTTTAACTCCAAATGGATGTACTAAAAATACACAACAGGGTAGTTTTTCCTGACTGCGTTAGACTGTTCAAAGGGTCGAAATTTAGCAAAGTGTGGTATTCAAGAGATGAACATCTATTGAGCTTTAGAAGAAAGAAATTCAATGCTTATAGCTTTAAATTACCTGTAATTACCAAAGCAATGTAGAACGCAAAGAAAGTACAATTCACTTTGAATGCCTGGCGGTCTATTTATGTCTCAGACATTCATCACTCCTTTTTCCTTGTTTACTTCAAATTAAGAATTTCAGGCCACCAGCCAAGCATCCCCCCCCAAAACACAGGGCTTGTTCTCTTCTGTTGCCTAAACCATCCTTTCTGAATTGCTTTACACTTTTCAGGAAATTCTGTTCTGTGACAGAAAACTCATGGCCAAGGTGGTCACCGACGCCTTGATATTCAAGAAGCTTTTAACAGAAGAAAAAGACTTATAAAGGAGTATTATATTTGAATCTAACTCCACACAGCAAAAGAATTCACTGATAACAGTGAGACATAAGAAGCCTGTAGGGGCATGACGCTACTATCACAGCAGAGCAGAAGTTCCACGCCTCAGTGAATAAAGATCATTAAAACCGGTAAACCTAATAATTTTCAAAATAGAGCTGTTAAAGAGTAGCCAAAACCATTTTTGTTTCTTGAAGTGAGAAAGCAGCCTATCAATCCCATGCCCCTCACACTGGGTTCCTCACAATGCACTCTCCACCTCCCTTGAAGCACCAAACCCACTACACAAAAGTCTTAGCAGTCTTCATGTGACAACACCACCAATAACAGACAAAACCCAAAAGCTATGTAATCTTCATGTTAAAACAATAGTTACATTCTATCAAGACAGAACTACCCTCCCCTAAGACTGCCTTGTGAGCAAAGACCAACAGTTTTCAAGATTTAATGCAATAAAGTCCAGAAGACCCCCAATGGAGAGGGCCAGTGCCAATTCGCCCGTTCCCAAAGGGTGAGAGCCCAGAGGTGCAGAAGGTCTCGCCCTGCACCAGAGCCAGGCTTTGCTGGGGAAGAGAGGAGAAACAAAAAAAGAAAACCAAAAACCCACGGCCACCCCCTGCACCTGCAGAAGGATTTGTGTAATGGAGTTGCAGTCCTGATCATTCCCCCTTCTCACGATAAACAAGATTATAGTACTCATGAAGTCTTAGCAACAGCTTATTCAGTACAATAGTTGCTAAAAGTGACATGAAGGAATAAAAATAGACAGCTAATGAAATTACAAGCACTAGTGCTGCCCAGCTAAAGTGCAGTACCGATTTGTCAATCGATTAAAACACCTATTAGCTTTAAAGCCAAGCCAGCCTGGTTGGCAGAGGGAAGTCATTGCATCTGTGACATTAGTGTTCACAGCAGGAGCTGCATTAATAGCCGGGGGAAAGACGGTATTCCTCTGCAGCCTGGCAAAGCTTCCTCTGCTAAGGTATCTTACTAGGGCAGTTTTATTTTTAAATACGTCAGAAACTGTACATGCAGGGCATGAGGCTCCCTCAGTTCTTTTGCAGATGACACACTGCACATCCTTAGAGGAAAGGGATCCCACCGTACATGTCTGCTCCCAGGTCTGGATCGCTGAGTTTCGTACCTGCAGCTTTTACCTACTAGCACAAACCCACCCAAATCTCTAGAAATCCCTTCACCAGCCATTCCTTGCTCCTATTTCATAAATCTTCTGATGAATGAGAGCATTATTTTTTTTTTTAAAACAAAAACATCATCTTAAATGTTATAACCAAAGGGAGAAAAAAATTAAGTAATTAGTACATCATAGGAAACGGATATTAAAAAAAAAAAAATCAAATATTGTCACCCAAGCATTTCACATTGAAGGAAAATTCCTCTCAGGAAGAGTTACTGAAGACAGAAATAACACATTAATTAAAAAGAAACTGTTAACAAAACATTTACAAAAATTCAAGCTTTTGCATTTTACGGTGGTAAGCTACTGCCATGGATATGAAATCTAAGATACCTACTGTGTCTTTAGCTGCACAAGAAAACCAACAAGTCATCCTAGAAGCGGCAGCTTCTCGCTGCCAGAAGCGATGGCTTTATCTCGCATCAAGTTACAAACCCCGGCAGCTCACAAAGCACCGAGCCAGAGTTCAAACGGGCTACTTCGAGAAACGCCTTCTCCGCCGCCCTGAAGTCATTTTGTTCCACCCTTCACTTCGCTGGGATCCCCGAGTGCGTTTTCCCCATCCTCAGGATCATCTTCAGACTTCATGCCTCTCCAAACCCCACGGGCTCCCCCTGGCCAGAGGCTGCCCGGGCGGTGAAGCCCGTGGTGGGTCCGGCCGCGGGCTCAGCCCGTCCCTCCCCAGCAGGTCCCCAAGAAAACCCTCCCGGAGGTTTTGTTGCTGTTGTGACAAACTGCCGGAGTGAGTCAGGCTCACCAGTAAATATTGCCCAGATCCGAAATATCTTGTAAACAATATGTAGACGGTCTCATCAGCCCAGATCTATTTTCTGATAATCCAGTACTTGATAGCCAAGCGATAGAAAGCAATAGCTATTAATACATTCTCCGCATGCTCCTGCCCTGAGTAATGCATTTTAGATTTAACGTTAACTAACGAGACAAGCATGCATGAAACTTTACTACGGTGTTTTTATGTTCCACAGACACGCAAACACTCGCTTTAAAATAACAAACACGTTAGTCAAATTAACTGTCCGCTGACATTAATGAAGGTCATACTTATCACCACTAATAACACAGGGGGACTGAAATACTCGCAGGAGTAATTTTTTCCCATTCCACCACACCGCAAAGCCGAAACCAGACTCATGATCAGACTTCAGACAGTTACGACTGCAGAGCAGATGGAATGCAAGATCCTATTTTGACAGAAATGTAACCGATTTTAAATTAGAAAACACACATGCCTCTGCTTAAAAAAAAATATCTCCTTTTACAGTGATGAAACCCATTCTGAATAGAACCTGGTTTCAGCTTACTGCTGCTGCCAGTCTGTCTCCCAACGTGCTAAATGAGAGCAGTCACAGAGGCTGTCAAAACATTCAATAGACAGCCTAATGATTAACGGCAGGGACGATGCAGACTCTCCTCTCAGAAGATTTAAATTTAAATGGAGATCTCCGGAGTGCCGTATTTAGAGGACTAGGTCAACACAACAAGCAGCACACTGTTCTGTCTGCAGAGGAGAACCATGGTGCACGGCCAGAAAAACCACACACACGAGACTACAAATAACCTACTGAACGGGTCTTCTCAGGAAAGAGAGTTTAAAAGTCACTCACTCGTTCATATTTGCACAAATTCACCCTTTCCCAGTAACTTCTAAGCCATCGCACATCACGGGCCACGAGGGCCAGCCCTCTGCCTTGCAGCACTAACGTGTTTCTTCAAAGAACATTCCAAGACTTCTCTGCAATTAGTGCCCACGTGACAAAGCCACTCCAAAAGAGTGCAATGACTACGTCAGCTCAAGTTATCTTCTGACCACAACCAAGTCTGTCTCCTCAAGCTAAAAATGGCATTTTTTGGAAAAATGCACTTCGCAAGTGACAGCAACAGCAAAAAACCCCATTTAACTGACATCAGTTTGGTGGGAAACCGCACAGGTAAGAGCAAGCCTTCCAGGTGAACAGTTTTCTCCGATTTATTTATCCCAAAGGTTTCACTTCTATCCATTTTTATCTTCCTGCAGACATTCCTCATGGCTCGTGAGCCGCACTCATCCGTTATGGTGAAGATCCTCCCAAGACAGTCTTGACCACGAGATTTGGGACTGCTAGAGCACATTCCTCGCTCCCGCCCGGCCGCAACACGGACAGCAGTGCTCAGGAGCCACAGCTCCCAGCTCCAGCAGCTTCAGGAAACACAGCCCAGCTACAAACTCACACTCAAATCATTCTCCACAGCAGCTCAATCTCAGAGACCTCAGAGGGTTGAAACTCGTGAAGTGTGCCTGGGTTGTGTTCTTCCAGTGTTACCAAAGTTCGGAACTTAACTCAGATTTGGCTTTTCAGAACAAAGACCATCATCATCATCAGATGACCAGCAGATCCGCCAGCAGCGCAGCTCTGGAGGTGCCAAACTGCCGACCGTACCCCAGATGCTCAGCTAAGGCTAATCCTGCCCGTTTCCGTGAGCACAGAGCACCTGTTTTCCCTAAGCTCAGCCTGTCAGGAATTCTTCCCAGCTCCAGGTCTCCAAAGATAAGGGATTATCCCATCCCCACCGCCTGGCTAGGATCAAATGCAGTGTTTGTTCCTATCAGCTGGTATCTGCTGTGCTCTCAGTTTAAGGGCTTTACAACAAGCAGACACGTCAGGCATCTGCACGCACTCTGTACCTCCATCTGGTGCTGTAACGCCTTCAGGAGCGGTGCAGAGATCCACAGACACACCAGCACACGCTCAGGGAAAGAACAGAAACTGAACAAGCACAGAATCATAGAATTCTCTGGGTTGGAAGGGACCTTTCAGATCATCTAGTCCAACCACCAACCTAACACTGACAAAAGCCACCACCAAAACAGCTTGCAGTCAATGATCCAAACTTCCTGGGCTACAGGGATTCTCCCTACATGCTTCATAATTCTGAATGCATTGCTCTATTAACTTGCCCAGTTTCTCCTCAAGTCCAAGTAGCCTTTTAGCATCCTCAACACCCTTTGGTAAGGGATTGTACAACTTAACTACATGTTGCATGAACAATTATCTCCTGCTATTCCCTCTGAACCTGAAACCCTTTATCTTATCAGATATTTAGCAGATCAGAAGTTAAGCTACTTTTACCTATCTGCAGTCCTCATCTTCCAGATCTCTTTGGACCATCACACACCACCACATCCCCCTGTGCTGTGTGCCAGTGCTCTCAGCCAGCAAAGAACATCAGCCTATGGGTTCTTACTGCGAGAGCATACAGCGTAGTTCAGAGTCACTTTATAGGAGACTAGAACTACAACCTTCAAAAACAAGCCTGTTCATCCTCCATCATTATAATTAAGTATTTAAATGAGGGCAGCAAGAGCATTAATGACTGCCACGAGAGGTATTTCTACTCACAGCACATTTGGTACCCAGCCTAATTACTCTCACTGTTCCAAGCAAAGCAAAACAAGATGTTCCAGTTACTGAAGGCAGAGGAAAGGGCACACCATTGCCAGCAGTGAAAGCCATGGGGTGCTGCCAGCAAGGGTAGCTCTGATAGGCTACCAAAAATATATTTATTTGTACACTGCTGAAAACCTGAGAAGCAACCAGCAAAATTAATGTTTAAATTTTATTATTGTTATAGGATATATATTTATCAATAAATAAACATAGCATCATACTTCTGGAACCTGAGCTTCAAGCTGCTGGGCATCTTCTCCCTCTCAACTGAAAAAAGACAAGCAGGTGGAGTTCCTGAAGCCATGCACGGTATCACTGCCCACCCTGCCATCCCTGTCCCCACCGAGGAACTCAGAGCAAAGTGCTTCAGTAGGGACACACAAGAGGAAAGAATAATACTGGGGTTATGGGGACTCAAATGGGACAGATAAATGGAGATCCCAAACCTGAAGGCCTTTGGAAAGCAATCCATGATACCCCTTAATCCCAGCAGCTTTCTGCCGAGATGTTTCTCAACCCAAATATTCTCCAGAGTGAAATCCTAGTAGCCAGAAGGAAACTCACAAGATTTTTCATGCCAGCAAGAAGAGATTTCTGCTCACCAGTCTGAGCACGATCAACAAGGTATGACTCCTGTTTGAGAATGCACTGACTTTTTTTTTTTAAAGGGCAATACAGGGCCAGGGACACAAGAAATACTGGTCTTCATATTGCAGTGAAAAAAATTGTGACATGTTCACTTGTTGCCAAAATAGTATTGCTCAGGAAACTTCCACCTGAGCTGGGACTCATCCAGAGTTTTAAAAAAATGTTTATTTTGCCTACACAGCTGCAGAACACCTACTAAATAAATAAACAGCTTATTTAAATAAAGCATGGACAATCTTCAGCAGTCACCTAACTCACTTCAGAAGTACCAGTTGCAATTCAGAGCAGTTATTAAACCTTTCAGCCTGAAAGCTGACATAAACCTGTGAAAGTGAACACAGCCCCTCATCACAGCTGGGTTAGGCACATAATCCTATTAATGGGAAAAACCAAACAGGACACATCCTCCTCTAATGCCATTAGTGGGTGACATAAGCACAGAACACACTGAGAGCAAAGAGCGCGGGTAAAACACTGCCATCACCACGTACAGCAAGTGCTCACAAATAGATGAATGGTCCTAAAAAATTATCTAGACAAAAAACACTAACATAATACTTTTATGAAAATAGCTATAAAACTAACACTGCCGTTTCTGAAGTCGGAGAAGACAATTAGATAGAACAATTCTTGTCAAAGAAGAGACTGAGAACTATTAATTTTAGGCCCATCTTTGTCACAGGATATTAATTTTTCCAGTTTAGGTCTTACGCAGATTTCCCACCGAGAAAGGCAGGCACCCCCTGACAAAGGAGAGTTCCTTAAAAAATGTACATGTGTCCCGTACGCCGAGCACAGGAGAAAAGGGCAGGCTCGGCACATCGATCAGCCTGTGCATTTAATTTTCCTGCTCGCTCTCCAGAGGTCAGAGTACATTTGTGATCAAAACCAACATCTGAACAACCACACCCTGCAGTTTTATATGGCACAAAATGACAATTGCTTTTGAAGTAGTTTGATTTATTTAAAGACCACATAGACTGACAAAACAAAAGGCTAGGTTAGAATATTGAAACTAGTTCTAAAATACACACCAGGTGTAGTTCCCCCTGTGGCACAGAGGCACATCAGCTCAAGTCTTGCAGGCTTTGGCTCACCTGCAGTTGCTTAGAAAATATTGCAGATACACCACTTTGGAAAGTGTTAGCTCAGATGTGGGGGAAAATGGCATTTTACAAGCATATCTTGCTTATCAGGGTATGTCTGTATTTACACACAAATGTTCTGGAGTAAGATGTGCTGCTTAGTCTACATTAGAGAAAAACAGACACAGCTTGAAGAGAGGGCTCTTGTTTCACCCAGCAGGTTCCCACATGCAGCATGTCATGTTATCACCTCAGATTCCGCAATTTCTCCATCTACAGAAAAGTCACTGAACGCTAGGGAGTGGGTGAGGCTCAGTCTAAACATTGCTCAAAAGCAACAGCCTTCCTAGGACCCCTCTGGCTTTGTGCTGCTCTCCAAATGCTCCTGTCAAGAATTCATAACAGCAGTTGTGCTGCTGCATGGCTTGTTTCTATGTAAGTGCATCCTGTAATTAATACAGGTAATACTCTCCTAACAAACAGGTTAAAACAAAACAAACAGTAACCAACTAAAGCCTCAAAATAAACATTCCTGATTTCACCCTATTATTAAGGCTTTTTCCTTCCTACTACAAGTCAGCATATCCCCTCAAGATCAAATTAAGTACCAAGAAAGTATTCAAATCTAGTTCTAGCTACCTACGTGACACCTCAAATAGTCCTCTCAAAACCATCAAAAGGGCTCTAATCTGTGTCAAACAGTACAATTCCATCTGTAAGGAGTGGCATGGACCTAACAGCAAAGCCAGTTTCTTTCCTCCTTGGCTGGGCTAACGGGAAAAACCACCGGCATCAACTACAACAGCACACAAAGGGCAGTGGAGGTGTCAAAGAACTCTGGGTCCAGCTCCTGAAGGATGCAAAGCCGGCTTTAAAAAATAAATGTTTTGTTTTTAAACACAACTTCCTCATGCTTCATTGTCAACATACAACTCAAGTGTACTTTATTGCTAAAACAGCCTCAAATTCTCAGCCACGAGATACTGACCAACTTGGGCACTAATAAAAGTGATCAGAACTAACTATGCGCTCTGGAAACAAACCAGTGTTTTGGCAGCTGTGCTTTAAAACAGTCTGTTAAAGTTCATTTTATAGGAACCGGGGCT
This sequence comes from Limnodromus scolopaceus, assembly GCA_028565335.1. Lineage (NCBI taxonomy): Eukaryota > Metazoa > Chordata > Aves > Charadriiformes > Scolopacidae > Limnodromus > Limnodromus scolopaceus. The sequence continues at coordinate 41,999,425 of JAOXNO010000070.1, forward strand.
GGCCTCACACACATCAAAGAACGTGACACCCTTTTACAGCAAGGAGAGCAAGGCAGCTTTCACCACAAACACGATGGGAGCTGGGGAGCCCCGGCCCTGCTGCAGCCCAGCTCTGCCCCACAAGTGCCCAGGAGAAAGTCTTTCCCCTTTAAATGGGCAGAAAGCAGCGGCGAGGTCAGAGTCCAGCTGCCATTAAAAGCAGCATATGGCACTGTCTTCCTCTGACTCCGGGCAAACCATTAGCTTGAAATTACAGAGCTCTCGGGCAAGGACCAATTGATTTGGGTACTATTCATTAATAACAAAACGTCAGAAAATGTCAGGGGGGTGTGATGAAACACAACATGATCATTGCACTCATCATGCAGGGAAGCAGCCTCAAGCACACGTGCATGAAGAAGGGAATGCCACGTTACCGTCCGACTCGATCCTGTTCGGTCACCATTCAGTAATGAAAACATGGAGACAGTATCAGTCTCTCAGATGTTATAAGCATTTGCTTGCTAATGAATATTAATGCTTAAATACTGACAAAGTACTATGTAAATTGTATCTGAGCAAAAGGTCAGAAACACTTAAAACAGATAACTAAACAGCCTTATCTGCATAATTATGTCTGCAGAACAGCTAAGGATATTTAACTTGCACACAGGTACTCACTGCACTTCCCATTTTTAAAATATTTTTAATTACTACATTCCAAAATGATAAAGCACTGATAAACACTCTTTTTTTAAGGAGCCTGAAAATCGCAATGCACCTGTAAACAGGCTGCACCACAAAGCTTTTGCTGAACCTCAAATTGCCCCTCTTGACTAACCTCGCGTTTCTTCAACATCAACCACAAACATCACACAAACAAGCACCTAATTCTATTTAGCTACACGCAAATGAATCACAAAGGTGGCTTTTCTTCCAAGGAACAAGCACATTAGCAGGAGTCTTAATAACGCTTCCTGGAACACAAACATACTCTAAAGAATAACCCCAGCCAGTCTAGGACTTGACATTTGAATATTATAGCGTCGCTGATTCCTGGCTGCCTTGCCTGAAGGTGGCATCCTAAAGTCACCTGAGGTTGCCCACAACAGACGGGGGAGGCAGAGGAGAGGGAAGAGTAACTTTGCTCCAGTCAACAACGGCAACGCTGGAAAAATCCTGCTGAGAGATCATAGCACTGGGAGCAGCGTGGCTGACAAAGACCATTTCTCTTTGCACAGAGCAGAGTCATGACAAAATGGCCATGAAAATCTTGTTCGTTGCCACCAGCAGCACAAGGGTTTTTTCTTTGGTTTAAGAAGTTCAACATCCAAGTGGTCTTGAATCTTCGGTTAAGACTAGGTTACCAGAGATCTGTTTTTTTACTTCATTCCATCAGTTACTCATGTATATTCTACAGCACACTGGTGCTACAAATCATTTTTGACAAAGTTATTCTGCTGGACACGCAAAGATATAGTGCTGCTCATTAATCAGCAAATGCAGACAAACTGTATCCTTCCATTCCCTTAATAGAAAGGATCAAATCTGAACAAGAGGCGATGCCTCCCCTCCCTGCTGCTGACAGGGCAGTAGTAGTTGTTTAATTGTGTATTTGGTCAACCCACAAAGTTCCACTCCTTACACAGAGTCACCCGTTTACCAGAACTGGGCAGTCTCCACAGGAAAAAGCGCTAACACAACCTTAAACCAGTCCAGCTGTCACTGACTGCACAGCTTGTTTAGATATTAATTTAATAATCACAGACCATCATACCAGGGCAGGTGCTCAGATGTCTACCTTTGTTTCTTGCACAATGGTTTCCGCTAATTACAGATGATGTTCAGTTTCTCTTAATTAAATAAAAAAAAATAAATCCAACATCATTTTTCCCAGAGGAGAAAGGACTGACAGAAGTTTTCACGTGGTTTTACATCTGCTCATTCTCATTACTTGCAGGTGCTCCAGGCAGTGCTGCTAATTTCTGAAGCGCGTGTGTGTCTCACACCAGCTCTGCCTTTGATGCTGTATCTTAGGATGCAAACAACTCAAAAATGCAGACCTGCCACCGCTCAGTGACAGAGCTTCAGCTCTGCTCAAAGTGCTGCCAGGAATCCTGTATTTCACAGGAATTAGCCATCCTCTGGCAAGGAGCCCAGAAGCCCCCTTCCCTGAATTCCAGGCCTCTTCACAAAGGACAGAAAGGTTAAAACCCCCACATTAGTAAGAAAATGCACCTCAAATTCAGCAGAACAGCTCCAGAGCTATTTCCCAAGTGCTAAGAAATAAGTAGGAAACCTCCCTCCCCCCCGACCCAAGTCAAACAGAATCTCAACCAGTGAGAATCTAGCAAAGGTCTGAAATAAAAATAACTTTGCAGAACAATAAACCAATCTTTCCCCAACCATCCCAAGAAAAACCAGCCAGTGAGCACTTCTTATATGCTTCTCATACACAGAGCTACAGACAGAATTCATAACTTCACTGAAAGAACACATTTTCTAAGCACAAACTAGATCACAAACACACACTTACAATATCAGCATGTATTTTGGAATCTCAGCAATACCAGCAGTGCACGCTGCTGTCATCACCCCAATAGGATTAGCTACATTAATTAAAATCTATCTTGTAAATGTTGGTGAATGAGGCATCATCTCTGACTCAAAGCAAGGACCATGCTCTCAAGCATCATGCTCCACAAAACGTGGTGTTAAAGTTTCCAGCCTCCACCACTGCAAATGACAAGCATTTGTCTCACTATTCAGAGCACTGAAGTTACTGAACAGGCTGCTCGGATTATTTCCCAAGCACCACCAGCCAGCTGGAGTTGGCAAAACCAGAGAATTCCATTTTCAGACGGGACATTCTAGATAACTGTGGAATTGGTAGTAACTGTCATTTTGACTTTCTGCTGCTTTTCATGGCTTCCCTCCATCGCGAGACAGGTAATAAAGTCATTTCCGAAAGCCAGAAGACAGTGGGCATGTAACTACCACCTTAACCTGAAGGAAAAATTTCAAAAGCACGAAGGGATTAAGTTTCTCTCCACCCCCAAGGAAATAGCTCTGGGTGGGGACAAGAGAGAGGGATGAAGTTTCTCAAACAGGCAACTCTTTTACACTGGTTTCAAGCAGGCTCTATAAAGCTCCCACTGGCAGGACTCCCGCCCGCTTCCCCAGCAGCCAGACACACAGACCTGCCTTTACTCAATCACTCCCCCTTCACCCTCACAATTAACACCCACCCATGGGGATGAATTATTTTTTTCCCCTCATATAGAAGGTTATAAATTGGTGTATGACTACCTGGTGGAGTGATCATGTAACCAAAATACATAACAAACAGGGGAAATCAGAACACCATGGGTACAAACCCCGTGGGCCTAAGCCCCTTTAAAAACTAAAGGACCTCAGTGAAAGTAATTTCCTTTCATGTATTTTAGAATAACTTCAGCTCTTAAAAGTATTAAGACTGTGCAAACTGACTTTGAAAGAAAGGCTTCTTGAGCCTCCACCCATAGAAGTGAAAAATCTCCATCTCTATTCAAAAACAAATATGGAGGCTGTAAGTGCTTGTTGAAATTTAATTATTGTAGGCTTATTTTGAAATAACAAACAGTTCTAAAGTATAGGACAATTAATGAACAACATAAACTGATGCCAGCCTACACATGGCAAATTATCATAACAGACATCTGAATCACTCCTTCGCACGGTGAGATGCTCAGCACGGTGATGCACTTCCACTCTGAGCTGTCATTTTGTCAGACGAGTTTGGTCAGCAGTTTACAGGCCTGAATATCTACATATCTTTCAAATGAGCCATTATTTTCAAGTAATAGCTGCAGATCCAAGACAAATGTGCAGGAGTATTTTGAAGATAGCTAATATCTCAAAAGACAGCTGATAAAAGCCAGTGTACCATATTAACCTGCCCTTTTCCGCTATTCCAGGTAGCCAGTGGCGAGTTCAGCAGGGCAGGGCAGGAAGACAGCAAGCAGCTCGGGAGCGCGACTGCCCCAGCACACTCCCCGGGAAGCGTTTACTGAATGGTCACAATTAAAAATGATTTACCACAAAAAGAGATTTCCCCATATAGCTTTCTCCAGTCACAAAGACCTCTCTCACCAGAAGTCATCTGCTGAGATGAATTAAGTAAAAATGAAAAGCAATAAGGTCACTTAAAGCCAGCTAACACTAGCCTAAATTTTGGAAGCCATAGAGAACAAGCCGCAGACAATTGCACCATCACAAAAGTACGGCATTTCCAGAGGCTGCAGCTCCCCCAGGCCCAGTATTCCCAGACTGGATGATCAGAAATCACAATGTGTAAAGTCACTAACCACTTTGAAAGCTTTTAGTCCACTTTCTAAGCAAATCCCCTTTCTGTGTGCTGGGATAAGTGCCCCAATTTTGCCACAGGAATTACTAATATTGAACAAGCTACAGACAATGCCTTGCACACGTATCTCGGCAAGCCCCAGGGCAGGTCGCCAGTCCCAGCTCAGCACTGGCTCTTACAGAGGAAAAAAAAAAAAAGGCGTTAATTTCTGCTGGAGCCGGAAAGCAAAACTGAAGGCAGAGGTGACAGGCATTTACAGGCTTGTCTTCCGAGCTGCAGTCACCTAGGGCAGGCTGAACAGGGCGCCGCGTGTAGTGTATATTCCCGTCCCACTCAGAGACCCCCTCTCTGCGGTGCCTGCTCCCCGGGGGCTCACCGCCTGCCCTGCCGCTCCAGCCCCCAGGGACACCCACTCCTCCAGCAGACCCCCAGGGCGCTGAAGCCCAGCTCCCCCGAGTGCCAGGGTGCTGTCGCCCCACGGCTGCCCCACAGAACTCACTCCCCACAGATCCCGGAGACTCTCCTCCCCCCAGGTTACCCCAGCTCTCTGTCTCCCCAGCTTTACCGGGGCTCCCTGCACTCTGACCCCCCGCAACGCCCAGCTGCCCGGCCCCTTCTTCTCTTCTCAGCCCAGCTCCCAGGCACCCCACAGACCCACAGCCCCCCTCCCTCGCCCACCCCCAGAGCCTCCCTCAGCTCCCCCAGCCTCACCACCAGGCACCCCCCGGCAGAGCCCGCCTTCCACCGCAGCCCACCGCCCCCCGGGGCTGCATGCCGCCTGCCCGCCCGCAGCGCTCGGCCCCACCGCTCCATTCCTAGGTAACCCCAGGGGCCTCGGCTCCCACAGCACAACAGCCCCGAGGCCCGCCTGCCCTCACAGGAGCCCTCAGGCCCTCAGCCCGCCAGCGCAGGCCCCCCGCCCCCGGGGGAGGCGCCCTCTCCCCGCCTCTGCCCCCGGTCCAGCCCTGCCGGCACCCACCGCACTGCCCCCGATGACCGCTTCGTGCTTCTTCAGGCGGGACTTGAGGCTCTTCATGGCGCGGCCCCGGGCGGGCGGGCGCGGTACCGGCCCCGCGACGCGTACCCGCCGCCGCCACGGCCGGGACGGGCCGCCCCC
>JAOXNO010000070.1:42004965-42016738 GCA_028565335.1 Limnodromus scolopaceus
GCCCGCCGCGGCACCCCTTAGCCCGCCGCCCCGCCCACCCGGGGACTTCCAGCCAATCGCCGCCCGCCCGCGCGGGCGCCGCGGCCAATCAGCAGGCGGGGCGGGGGGAGGGACTTCCTCGCTTTAAAGGCCGCCCGAGGCGGTGTGGGCGGGAGCGGTGTTGGGGAGCCGCCCGCCCGCCAGGGGGCGCGCCGCGGGCGGGGCAGAGGCACGCCGTGCGCCACTCTGGCGCTGGGGCAGCCCATCAGGGGCACCACAGAGAGGGCGGCCGGGTCTGGGGCCATTGTGGGGCCCGGGAGCCGGGCAGGGCCGCCCCGACGTCTATGTCTCGTCCCCCGGGAATACACCACCGCCATCCCTTTACGTGTGATCAGCTGGGGAGGGAGGACAGAGCTCCTGGGCCTGGTGGCGAGAGGGAGAGGGCAGGAGCCTGAGGTGTGCTTGCCAGGAGTGGAAAATGCAAAGGGATTGCTGCCCTTGCAAACATCCTCCCTCTTAATAAAGGAGGCGTTTATTCACAAGAGATCTTAAAAGCCGCGTAGAGGCAGCATTTAAAGCAACATAATTAACCCCCTGCTTCTGAGTAAGGAATGGCTGAGGGTGGCAGTTTGCTTGTTTTGGTCACAGCTTTGTTCAGCCCCAAGTCTATTGAACATCCCCTTTCCATCGCGTTGCTCACAGCCCTGTCACACACAGGCACGGCTCTGGGAACTTTAAGGTCATGCACGGTTTTGAGACTGTTTAATTACAACCCACAGATTGTGTTTAAACTCTTAAAGCCTTGCTTATTGCAGCTGGATTGGAGTTATTCAATCAATATATCTCTCTAATGTAGGCAGAGCTCAAGGTAAATGTCACTGGTTTTTAATCAGTTCAGTGTGTATTCAAACATGGGTTTCTCTACAGGGGGCTGTTGAGAGGGAGCAATTCCTGGTGGGTGTGAATAGAGACTGTCATTTTGTGCCCATCGGTGTCGCTGGGAGGTACCAGTGTGCTCTGGAATTAAAGCCTTCCCCGGAGGAGGGTAACCCCCAGCCTGACCTCATCTAAAAGGGATTAAGTCCAGATCTGAACCCTTTGCAGAAACCATGTTCATGTTCTGAATGCCATTTTGGGGTTTCGGGGTTCTCCTCCCTAAAAAGCCTGTGCTTCCAGGCAACGTCTCTCCTTTCAGGAGCCGCCTCCTTTCCCCCTCTGGATGCCTCCAAGCTTTTAAGGCACCGACAGAAACTCCGAGACCGGTTTCTCCTCAGAGAAGAAACAAAAAGCCTCTCAACACCTCCATCATTCCACCAGCACCGCTCCGGCTCCCACAAGCCTCTAAGTCCCCCTGCAGCCCTGGATCCCACCACGTCAGCCTGGTACAGCCATGCTGTCACCCTGCCACAGGCAACGTCACCCTGCCTGGCACAAACCGGAGGGACGTGGTGGATAAAATGACAGTGGCTCAAACCAGGGTAAAAATGACAGCAGCAGCTGGAAGCTGGGGAGATGAGGATTCCCCGGTTAGTCCCTACCCATGGTGGTATAAGCGGTGGTTCCCTGCCATTCGCCGAAGGCACGGAATTGGAAAAGCAAATTCCTAGAGCGCGCCCGAGCCGCAGCGCGCCCAGAAGGGTGTTTGGAAAAGGATCGGCACAAACCTGCGCCAGCAGCGTCACGGCCACTCACCAGCCCCAGCGCAAAGCTAAGCCCCGGCACCAGTCTGAGCTGGGGCAGGCAGACTGGTTTGAGTTGTTCAAATCAGAACCATTGCCTGCCAAGCTGTCACAGAAAATAGTTGGTTCATTAGGAATAAGGTTTTATTACCAAAAGTTTCAGCTTTACAAAATGCTACCTGACTTCCAGGACCAAGCTAACAGCAGTAGCGTTCTCCTCCTTCCACCAAATTTACACTGTTTAGGGAAGCTCCCTCTGAGCCACCCCAGCAGAGAGGAAAGCAGAATTTTAAAAATAACTCCTTGCTATCGTGTCAGTGCTGAGAAGCTGCACACAGCAGTTCCAAGGGCTTGACCAATTCCAGAGCCATTCCCTGTCCCCAGATAATCACACGTGTACACGCGTTTGCACCGACCAGCTGGCGCTCTGCTCTCCTCAAGGCTCAGCAGCCGCTGCCATAAGAGGACAGCATCTGCCCTGACAACCAGCTTCCTCCTGCTGGAGTCGGTCCTGGGTGAAGCTCATCCCCAGTCACACCACGTTTCTGATCAGCCAGATCAGCCGGAGCAGAGCCTTCCCCTTTTTTCACCCGTCAAAGCCGAAAGAAAGCTCCCTATCTGAACACCATCTCTCAGCCCTCGCCATGCATGTGTCAGCACAAGAACAAGATGTTTCACGTTAAATTACAAGGGACTGACTTGTGCATTTGACTGGCTTCCAGGCTGTGTGGATTCCGGAGGGAACCCAGGGAATGGTACCTCCTCGGCAGCACGTCCTGCAGCTCTCCCCGTGGGCTCCCCAGCCCAGGCCAGCCACAGCAGCAGGGGCCGGACGGGTGGCCATGCTCTGGCCCTTCCCCTGACCACAGCGCCAGAACTATGCCCTGATTCTGGACACGGCTACTACAGTCTTTTTCTCCGGACTTCTCACTCTTCTCTCCAAATTCATTCAAGCTGCTGCTGCTAAGGGTCTCAGCATGTAGTTCCCGCTACATCACACCTCTCTGTCCCCGCTCTGCCTGTTAGCGGGATACATCCCCGTTTGTTCTGCAGCTCGCTCTCACCATCACGCTATTACTGGTTCTTGGCTTCCACCGCCTCATCCCTGGCTTGTCTGGCTAGACTTTCCCCCAGCTCCCTTGTAAGCCAATCTGCTTGTGTTTGCTTCGTGTGGGCACAAACAGCAGAGTACAACCCGAGGGTGGTTAGATACGGTCACTTCATGGCTGACAAACAGAGAGGCCACGTGGAAATTTGCAGCTCTCGCTGGAGCTTTGTCCCACTGTCCCCCCCAACTCCACTTATTTCTTTCTCTGGGGCTTCATGCTTCAAACCTTGGGTTTCTTTGGAACGACAGCTGACGGGGGCTGTACGTCTCCTCGCACACTGACATCGGGTCTGGTGGACACCCATTAGGTGTTCATCCATCAGCAATACCATCCACGCTCCCCGCTGCCAGGGGTGGCCAGCCACAGGGACTGCCAAAGCGCTGCTGGGCACGGCGGGGCCGTACGCACTGATAGACGCTCAGTGCCATTTCGGTAGCCATGGCTAGAATCTGATCTAAACGAGCCGCTTGTGTAGCTCAGAAACTATCACACCCTGTATCTGTCCAAATCTTTCATTTTTGTGACAACCTTCGCTTACAGCAGCACAACAAAGGGTATATTTATTCCACCAATGTTTGTGTGATAAGTGCTGAGTTAATGGCACACAACATGTGCTGGCCGGGCCCCTAACAGGCCTGGGATCTAATTAATCTCTGGCGAGTTCCCCTGCAATAGAAGCAGTGTTGGCCTGCCCATGGAGCGGTGGAGACAAACTAATTGGAGCCAAGTCGTACAGTGAGACAGGGGAAGGAATAATTTTGCCATGGTGGAGGCTTTTTCAGAGTTACAGTGCCAAAGTTTGTGTTTCTGCTCTATCGGAAGAGCCCCATCTGTGCAGTTCTCTTGCCCTCGGTCACAGTTCAAGGAGGAGTATTTGACAAACCAGCCCAAAGGCAGGTGGTGGCCGCTGCACCCAGCAGGGTGATACCGGCTTCCCGAGGCCGTGAGCGGCAGCGACAACCGAGCAGTGGGTTCTGTAGGGACGGTGACTCTGGGACCTCCGCCTGCACTGGGTGACATCTGCCTGCGGCCACGCAGGGACCTGGCTGGGGAGCACCCTCTGAACCAGCCACCGCACAGCAACATCTGTCACCGAAAAGAGTCCCAACAAGCTCTGTTTCTCAAGCTTTGGTTTGGTTTTGTAGGACAGAAAAGCAGATCAGTCTGCATATATTCCACTTGGGCAGGCACTCGGCTTATCGATCAGTTCGTACCAGGATGTAACAACCAAACCCCAACAGGACTGAAAGGGAAACGCGCTCCTCGCTTTCTATTCCTGCCTGGGTCATTGAATTACCCAGACACTTCCTGCATCACTTGCTGCCTTAATCATCCGGGTAAATTAATCTCCGTGCCAGGCACACGCATGGAGGAGGATATAATTTTATCTCCCTTTGCTCCTGAACCCATGAAGAGTCCGTCTTCACTGCAAGGGTACAGCAGGGCCTTGGTCTCCCAGGATGTCTCACAGCCCGGCTGGATGCAGAGCGCCCGGCAGAGCCGCACTTCTCCACCCTCTGCCTTCCTCCCGTTCCTCTGGGAGCTGCCTGCAGCGATGGCCACGCAGAACCAGAGTACGTCCGAACAAAGCAAGGGCTGGGAAGTTTTCTACAACACACAGCCAAAGCAGTCCGGTGTCCAAGCTTTTTCTTTACTCCTTTCACCCCCATTTTGTTCTGGGTTCCAAGAAGGGGAGAAGGGAGGAAGCACATTTGGACGGAAACCTCCGTGCAGCCAGTGTTTGCACAGCGTGCTCCTGAACCAGGCTGGCACGGTGCCGAGCTCAGGAAAAAACAAAGCCTGTGCCAGCCTCTCGGGAGCTGAATTTGACAAAAGCTCAGCTGCCAACTTGGCCGCTCTCACTTATTACTAGGGGCTATTCCAGAATGGTGCCTGGCAGTCACAGGGAACCCACGGAGTGCAGTGCCCAGCCCAAGATCGTGCCCGTGGTGGAGAACTGCCCATGAGGAACCAATGGGGCAGCAATGGGAATGGAAACAGGTGGGATGCGACTTTCCAAAGCTGTACCTCAGGTCAGAAGTGGGTGTAGAAACTAGGGCTGCTGCCTGCCACCAAGAGAGCCAACAGAACAGGCTGTCCTGTGTATTCGTCACTGATGGAAACACACCCCAAAAGAAGATCACACCCCAAAGGAAGGGAATCTGTTTTGGCAGCGGGTGTGGGTGAAGTTCAGGTTGTGGATGAAGACTTGAGACAGAACAGCTCCTCAGTTTTCCTCACACACCCATTTGCAGGAAAGTGGAAAATTTAATTTTCATGACCACATGGGACTCTAGTTCTAGCTGTAAGGGGCAGATTTTGCAATATTGCTGGGGAAGATGTACACGGAAAGGCGTCTTATCTTGGGTCTCCACGCCTTGCCAAGCACCTCAGCTGCTGAGAGAAAGCAAAGATGTTTTCAGAGAAATTAAATTGTTGTGATGAGGCCACAGCACTGGGAGACAGCCAGTAAATCTGTGATATCTTTAGCACTGTGGTCTGCAGCATCCAGGTAATAAATTGTATTAATTAAGCAGCGCATTCCAACAAGCGTAAGGGAGCTGAGTTTCCAAGTGAAACTCAAGGCAGCGTGTCACAGACTGCAGTGGTCACCCCAGAAAGCTGTGATTGAACCCCATGTAACACGCACCGTGGCCGTACCCGAGGATGTGAATGCTGTGAAGCCAGAATGAGAAGCAGAAGTGGGTGCAGGAGACATGCCAAAACCTTCTCGCGTTCACACGTGCAGCAGGAAATCGTCGCTGTTGGATTCTGGTTCCCTGCACAGCAAAGAAAAGAGGGGTTTGCTGCTGCCTCTGTCTATCAGCAGGAGCTTCAGGCAGGTCATCCCAAACTCATGCTGTAAGTGCTCCCCGACAATAACTCCCCGTGGGTGGCTGACGGCAGGGAGCCCAAGGGGAGCCACAGGGGCTCTTTCCTTCTGGTGGGCTCTTACACTGCCCGGCTGCCGCGTGGGCCCCCGCTCAGAGCAGAGCCAAGGGAACATTAGTAGCCCCCGTGCCTGGACCAGTGCGTCCGGGGCTGAACCAAGTGAAATACAGCAATGGCAGGACACAGCCCCGTCGCCCATGGGCTGGTTTGGTCACAGAGATAAAGCTTTACCATAAATACAGTAACGGGGAGGACAGACAATTAGAAGGGATAAAGAGAAGTGATAAGGAGTCTGAAGGAATGTAAAGATCAAAAGGGACTCAACCAGAGCTGAATGCCTTCCTCTGCCTGACGGCCAGGGAGTAACCCCGCTTTAATGACTGATTCATTTGCAGAGAAAGAGAGAGAGAACAACATGTCTCTGTGGGAACGTATAGTGTGGAAATCCACCTGAACACTAGCAGGGCTGCACACAGGTCTTCGGAGAGGTGATGCCCTGTCTGTGGGGGGCCAGCCCGGTTCAGTGGAAAACGTCAGCAAATGGCTGTTTGTCATTAGCACGTCTTTCTCCATCCTCCCTGGATGGGTTTTGCTGGCTGGCTACACTGGAAAGCACAGCTCCTAGGCAACACCGGTCGCAGTTTCCAAAGCTTTAGCAGTGGAGTCAGTAGCAAAGGGAAAGTTCTTCCTGAGCTGCTTCTCCTTGTATGTATGATGTCTGGGGTTGGACCATCAACAGCTCGGAGTCTTGTTTAGGCTTAAATGGATCAACAGGGAAACCGGAGCCCCTTGACCTTCAGTAGCTCCCTCACACTGTGTCTCCTCTTGGGAACTCCTGTCAGCACAGGAGAGACCCTTCATTCATGTTTCGGTTGATGAGGAGCAAAGCAAGCAGGGTGTCAGGTTAGCAACCATCCAGGCATGGATTTACAATGTAATAACAGCAACCACAGCAACTCCCGCAATAATCCTAAGCAGCAGTGTCTCCTGAAGCCAGAGAAACACCACGCAGCTCTCCGCGCCCTGCAAAATAGCTTCATTATCTCTGCCATACTCTGTCTGCTCTCCATCTGGTCTGATCGGTGGGAAACCAGCGGGGTTTGAAATCCTGCCTTCTGCTGAGAACCTGCAGCAGCGAAACCGGGGGCACAGGAGGGCGAGAACGGAGCAGAGGTTTCTCCTCGGGTACCGCCGGGAGGAGAGGAGCGCAGTGCCCGGGGTGACCTGCCAGGCTGGCGCAGGGCTGTCGGCTGGCACCCGCGCTGCCCTCTGCCTGCACCGGGAGACTTCACCATCCTGCAAAATACATCTTCCGCCCGCGTTTACTGCTCCCTCTTGGATGCCGGCCGATGGTAAACGGGGTGTGAATTTCCTGCGAATGGGATTTGGTTCTGGAAAGGAGCGTTGGCTCACGCTGGGCAGCAGTCTGTACGCAGAGCCGGGAGCTGACCTGGCTGTGGAACAGAGGTCTCAGCCCTCGGAGCAGCCCTGGAAGAAGGCGGCACACTGTGTCCCGATTCCCGTGCCACCCCACAGCACGTTGGACAAAGCCACCGGGCAGCGAGAGGCTGCCTGAAATACCTGCCCGTTGGGTTCAGCAGCCGCGTAACGTGAGCCCGCTCCCTGTGCTGCCAGAGCTATTCACGGAGGGATTTTCTCAAAGTCTTGTCATTTCAAGAGAGGGGGAAAAAAACCACCCCCACGGGTCAAAGCATCCAAAGAGCCTGAGAACAGCGCTGAAAAGAGTCCTTTCCTCTGCCCCTTTCATGTGTGCCAAGTGCCGGGGCGCTCTCAAAGCAGACACCAGACACTGTCTCAACAGCCCAGAGCTCCTCCAGCACCGCCGGGACGGCGCGTCTCCCCCAGGAGGGCACGTCCACCCCCAGCATGTCCCCCCCTGAGCATCCCAGCGGGGCTGCGACTGCCCCTCCAAGAGCACCCTTCCCTGGCTACGTGGGCAACTTCTGCTCCCAGGCTTGGTGCCTAAATTCAGGGCTTATTTTAGCTGGGGAGACTCCAGCCCTGCTAAACGGTGGCAGTCTTCATCTCTCTGGGAGTTTGTTGTTTGAACACGCTCGTTTGCTCAGCTTTTCAGGTCGAGTGAGCCACCTGCGTTGTAACTCCATTGATAAAAGAACCTCTGTCCTGCTAACAGGGCAGCTCCCACTTTCAAATTCCTCCTCGTGTGCGACCTGGGAGGCACTAAGAGCAGCAAGGGCCTCTTCTGCAGCAATAAGCTGTGCAGCAACAACCGCCCGCGCGTGTGCGATTGCTCGGCACCGCTCCCTCCGCACCGTCCCCCAGCCAGCCTTGCGCGGGTAAACCCAGTTCAGTCCCAGTCTGCTGGACTGGGGTGAACTCTGCCGTAAAGATTTCCCCCCTGTCCATATTCCGCTCCACAGCAGACGGCTCCGTGGCCACAGCCTCCCTGCATTTCCAGCTCGGATGAAAACAGGAGGAGCCTGAGTTGCTTCAGAAATACTACCTACAAAGAGTTGGAAAACACAGGTCAGGGTAAAGCAGGCAGTGAAAGGCATTGAAACTAAAGACTGAGCAGCCTCATACAAAATAATATTAAGTGGTAAAACCCCAAAAGCCCAGGGGATGGTGTTCAGGCACAAAGCCTTTCCCTCGGCAGACTCCAGCACAGCAAGGCAAGTCCCTCCCGCGCCACGGGTTTTTCAGTGAAACGGGCAGGTGCACACAGAGGTGCTCTGCCTGCGCGGACCTGGGGGAGCTGTGGCCAGGGTTTGTGTCCTGGTTTGCACATTCAGGCCTGGAGAAAAACCCGGTGTAGTTTCAGAGGCCCGTTGGCCACCCAGGCTGGTGGCATCTCCCGCAGCCCCGCCGGGTCGCCCACCGGTCCGTGCCGCAGCCCCGGCACGTCGGGTGCCGCCGGGACGGCCGGGGCGTCTGTGCTGACACCAATAACCTCCCGCTTTGATGCGCCCTCGGAAGAGCATTCCAGGCTGCCGGCACACACCGCTCCACTGAGTTACAGCTGCTCTACGTTTTGACATTTTTCTTGTTCGTGCTGATGAGGGAAAGAAAATTACTTGTATTAGAAATAAAAGGCTAAATCCCGGAGCACAAGACCCAAACGTCGGGGCAGAGAGCCTGTTGCCAAGCCACCCTAATCCGAGCACTTTCCTGCACTGTATTTAGCATTCCTGATAATGGAATTTGGACTACGGCTAATGCTGATTAACATTTCCACGTTAATTATTTCACACAATCTTTTCTCCAGCTGTGGCAGAGACCAGAAACGCCCAGAGTTACACTTGTTTGGCCTCTGATGAGGCTTTCCTAACTCTCGCCAGCCACCCGGAGTGAAAGGCTGCTATGTTTAACTGATCCTAATATGGATCGATTCCTAAAGGCAGGAATGGTGTCCTTTCCCTCTAAACCTCCGCCTGGATAACAAGGTTTTGCTTGCAGGCTAATCCCGGGGTGGGGAAGGGGCGGGAGGCGGTTGGAATGAAGCGCGGGAGGCAGCCCCGGGGAGAGGAGGGAGCGCTGGGGTTTTTAGTGAGGCAGCGCTGGTGACTGCCAGCCCAGAAATAATGCAGCTAATTTTACACCTGCACTCGTTCTGCCGTGCGGGGAATCCAGCGCAGATATACCGCGGCCCAAAATTAGCGCATGTTACAGACATGATCTTTAACATGTTAAAAGTAGAAACGTGCCGAGGGATGCGACGTCCTGGCCCCCTCGCTCCGGCCTGTTTCCACTGGGGGCTGGCGGGGACATACCAGACACAGCTCGGGGGCACCCGCCGGGTTTGGTTCCATGGCTCGGGCAGCGCGGCATGAACGTGGCCCCCAGCCGGACCGTGTACCCCGGCACGGCGCTGCGTGCCCCCTGCCTCGGGGCTCTGACCGGGGCAGCCCCCAGCCGCTGCTCCCGAGGGAAAGGAGGTGGCGGGGGGCAAAGGAAGGCAGCCAGAGGAGGGGCTCTAAAGCTCCACCACCGAATCTTTCAGTCACCTCTGTCAGACACCAGCAGCTCGGGGCGATGGGAGATGCGGGGAGCCCAGCGTGGCTGAGCAGAGGCGACAGGGTCCCCAAGCCCACCCCTGGCAGCTCCCTGAGACCGCACACCCCACGGCTGCCGGGTCTCTGTCCTGCGGCACGTTCTCCTTCCAGCACCAGCTGCTCGACCTCCTCTTACCTCCTCCTGCCTCAGTTTCCCCTGCTCCGGTGATTGATTTCACCTCCTTGTGTGCCTCAGAGGCCTGGCTCAGGCACCAGCCTGGGAATATTCTCAGGCAGCTGAGTTTTCCCTCATTTAAAAAAAAAAAAAAAAAAAAAGAAGGCCAAAACTCTTTGTGACACACCAGTTCTCAATCAAAATTAATTTCTATAAATCATTAATTCTCCCAGGATGAAAAAATACCCAAACCAGCAGCATGTGTAACTGTATCTCTTTGCAGGACATTATCTGGGCACTGAGGTACCTCTGCCCTATGAAGGTGAGAAGAGGATTTCAGGAGAGCAGAGGGACCTTCCCAAGCAGCTTGTGGACCCTCAGCCCCGCCTGCGGCTGTTGGCTTTTCGGCAGGACCGGCATTTTATTCGCCTGGCCGCGCGGGCAGGTGAGGTTACAGCTGCCGCCCGGGTTCAGCTGGGGCAGAGAGACACATCAGAACAAATTACGGGGAAGAGCTGCTGATGTGAAACTCCCGTGAGAAAGAATGAACAGGAGAAACTACTCCCCAGCCGCTCCCCAGGGCTAATTGCTGAGCACCATGGACCAAGAAGCACACGAGGAAGGCCCAAGCAAGTAATTATCCCGCCTGGAGAGGAGCATCACCACCTCCATCTCAGCCGGGTTCACGCCGAGGCTTGGAGGTTCATGCAGGTCAGAGCTCCCGACCGACAGCCCCATCACACTGGTTTGGGTGCGGTGGAGATACCGGCCCTGGGCTGGGCTGGTGGCAGGACCAGGACATCAGGACTGGCAAGGGCTGGGGCAGCAGGCAGGAGCTCAGCCAGCCCCGGCGCTCCTCACTCCCGGCGTTCCCAGGGGTCACACACCATCACTGATGTACCTCAGGCAATCCAGGGAGCAAACAGGGAAAAATCCCTTGAAAATCAGCACAGCCCAGTCCCTGCCACATGGCTCTCCTGCTCTGTCCCGGTGTCCCTCAGATGTCAGGAGGCACCGGAGCAGCAGTGCTGGGCAGGAACCCAGCCGCCCCTTGCCTTAAGCCCTGAGCATCTTCGCAGTGTGGGGAGGGGACCGGGCTCGGAGGCTGAGGAAGCCGGTGCTCGGGGAGGTGACCGGGAGCAGAGCTGGGAGAGAGCACGGAGCCCCCAGGTCCCCCCCTGCGGAAACTTGCCCCTTTCCTGCCGCTGCTCAGCCCGTTTCCATGGAGAGCTCAGCAATGAGGGTAAGAAGAGATGAGAAGCGTGGGAGCTTCACAAGTCCAGTTCAGAGAGCTGGGCCCCTGGGTAATAAATCCCTCTTGTTTGTTCAGAAAGGGGACGCCGCGTTTCCACTCTCCACCCAATTAAAAAACAAAAGCAGTGATTGCAGCAGCAGGAGCGTCCGGCTGATAACGAGCCCCGCAGCCCTGCAGGGCAGCCGCCCCGGCCACAGAGCCGGCACGCAGCGGGGTGCCTCGGGGCTGGGCTCCACCATGCCCCAGCCACCTTCCTCTCCCTCGGGGTGCTCACGAGGGCTATCGCAGGGCCAGGAGCCAAGGTGGATGGGCCACACCATCTCCCCTGCACGTGCTCCCAGGTTCAGGTGTGCCCATACCTCACCGGAGACCCACCAACCTCGTCTGCTGTGCTGGGGACCTGGTAAAGCCACCACGGGGCCAGCGCACGAGGAAACAGCAGCCAGAGGACAGCAGGTGGGAACGGGGCTGCGTTTCATCCCAGACACCAGCTCGGTGCTCCAGGGGAGCAGGAGTCACCAGCCCCAGCGTGCTGTTGCCCGGGAGGCCGCGAGCCCAACAGCGATGGCAACAACGTCCAGCAGGAACAAATGCAACAACAGGAAAAATATTCCCAAAACAGCAGCTTTGCCAGGAGCCATCCTCAGTTTGGGACCAGCTGGTGGTTTTGCTCCCAGAGCACACACGGGCAGCATGTCCATCCCCGCTGT
>JAOXNO010000070.1:42021016-42044046 GCA_028565335.1 Limnodromus scolopaceus
CCACAGCCCCCCCGATGCCCCTGGCACATCCCAATGCCCCACGGTCACCACGCACACGGGGAGGACACCAGGGAAACGCTCACCTGTAAGGAGGCCATGGCTGAGCTCAGGAGAAGCCACAGGAAGCACTCGGTGGCCCCCTCTCCTCTCCGTCCCGGGGACGCAGTGCCGCAGCCGAGCAGGGGGAGACCGGCCCGGGGGATGGAGGAGCATCAGGATCCCGTTTGAGGCAGGCGCTGCTGTGCTGGGCAGGCACTGAACGGCAGCAGGAAAAGGAGGCGAGGATGCACCCAGCCCCTCCGCACCCCACGGCGCAGGAAACCACCCCGGGACTGGAGCAAAGGAAGGAAAAAGGCGAAACAATGCGTGGGGCAGGACACAGGGCTGAAGCGACGGCCGCCACGCAGCACCCGCTTCCAGCCACCCAGCCGGGGTCACCCCGAGGGGCAGTTGGTGATCACTGCTCATCAACAGCCTCCCAAATAAAGTATTTTTCCTCGGGCAGTTGAGCTCCCCCAGGCTCGGTCGCTCCCTGCTTGGTGCCAGGAGGGAAGCGGGGGCTCTTCCCAGTCCACGCTCTGGGGGGCTTGTGGTGCCCCACTTCCAACCCCCTCCCCTCCAGGCCACCCACTTCGTTTCCTCCTCCACAATCTCTGCGGCAGCTTCCCCAGGGGCTGTGACCCCGTCCCAGGCACACCGAGCTCTGGCCCCTCGAGCCCCACAGCCCCCCGGGGTCTGCACAGGGGCTCCGGGCGCCCCATCCACCTCTCCAGAGATACATGAACCAGATGGACAGACGGATATTGGCACAGCTCCATCAATCACCCTCTCCCTGGCTCAAAAGAGACTCAGGTCACGAGGGAGACGAGTCCCCCCCGGTCTGGCCTCGGACCCACGAGGTCACTGTGCCTTGGGACAAGGCCACACGTGCCCCACAGCGTTTGGAGCAGAGGGTGCTTTTCCTTGAGCGGGTACAAGGCACGTGTTGCCACCCTTCACCTTGAGAGAGACACAGCCTGTGCTCCAGCAGGGCTTTCACTCCCAGCTCAGTGTGAAATTGCTGTTTGGAAGCAGATAATTAATGCCCCGGGCCAAGAAGAGTTCACCCTTCCCAGGAGGAGCTGGAAGGAGCAGAGCCTTCCCGGCTGGGAGAGGCACCACGGCACCAGGCACATCGTCTCCTCCCTGGGGAGGCCGAGTGCCACCAGAGCAAAACCCTGGGGACCTTCTACTCCTGCAGCCAAAACGTCCCCCACCTGAAACGCCCTGGGCCGGGGACACGGGGACAGGGCTGCCTCCGACTGCCCGCTCACTTCGCTTCCCCGCATGGCGGCCGCCTGCGAACACAGCCAGGAAAAAAAGAATGGATAATTCCTCCTGAATTCAGCACGGGAGCAGTAAAGGAGGGAAGCAGAGCAGGCTCCCTCCGTGCAAGAGGAAAACTTCTGTGACCCTCATGGGGTCACCCCTTGCCCGAGGGGGCTGGGAGCACCTCCGGCTCCCTGGTCCACCCTCATCCTGGCTGGCCTGCGCTTGGCTCTCCCGGGGGCTACCAGGGAGCCCCAGGTGGCAGCCAAGGGGTCACCAGGAGATCCGCGCAGGTCTCGGGTACAAACGCTGTTCTGCAAAGACGAGCGCGCCGACAGCCAAAGGTTGTTTTTGCTCTTGGGGCAGTTTGGCAAAGGATGAACACATTGTTCTGGCTCAGAACAGACTCTTGGCTCTTCATCTGGGTGACGGCCATGATAAATAAAAAGCAGTGGCTAATTAGCCTCATTAACCCAGTTAACAATACCAGGCACTCAGCAGAGCACCCATCTCCTCACACCCACTTTCCCCCCCAGCTCTGGGGCTTCTCCTCCCACTGGCGCGGGGCTGGGCGAGGGGACCCACAGCCCCCCTGGCTGCTCTCTGTCTGTGTGTCCGTCCATCCGCTCCTTCAGACAGATTCCTCCGCAGGAATCCACCTTCCCAGCACCGCAGCTGCTGCCCAGCACTGCCTCCGTTTCCATGGCAACCTCTGCTCACATCATTGCTCAATATTGTTCTTTTCCATGAAAGGAGAGATCCCGCTGCTCCTTTAAATAGCACATTGTTGGTGGAGCCCCACAGACCCCCCCTCACCCAGCACTGCCCCACACAAAGCACAATCAATTCAGTGAGCTTTTGTGCTTTGGAATAAAGGGCAGAGGGAGGGCAAGGACCCAGCTGGATCCTTGTCCAGGCACCCACCTCAGGAGCCACCAAGAGCCTGGGCACGGTCCCGTCTTTACACAGAAGCCACGGCACGAGAGGGTCCCTCAGCCCCCCCAGGAAGGGCCACACTCACATCCTCCAGCACCAGAGCAGCCCCTGGGCAGAGCGGGACCCAGATCCCCTCATACTCTGGTTTCCTGCCATCACGATTGTGATCAAAACCTGGTATTTGGCCTAGAAAGAGCAGCTACCTCGAGCACAGCCAAGTCCTGCAACACTTGTGAGAGGTGTGACCAAAAACCTCGTTCTTCTTCCCATCCTCACCCCAGAGAGCGCCGCGCTCCCGGCTGAAGGGATGGGGAATTCACCTGGGATGGAGTCCAGGGCTTTGCTGACCACGGGGGATGAAGCCACTTCCAGTGGGAACGCCGGCTCCTGGCCCACGGACACAGGACCAAGGTGAGAAAGCGCTGGCCACGCAAAGCGAAGCCACTGTGCCATGACCCAGGGGCTGGCGGAATTCTCCTCTCATGGGGTGGGGAATTAGCATCCAGTTAATGAAGCACGTGGACACAGCTCACAAACAGCACGGACCTACTGTAAAAGTGACCTAAGTGAGCCCTTACGGGGTTTCTCAAGAGGCCTGAAGGCAGGAGGAGCCACAGACAAAAGGCCTGAAGAGGAGACAGCTTGTCACCGGGGGCTGGATTAGCCTGATTTCCGATTTCATGGTGCCTGAGCAGAGAGGAGCTGCTTTGGGAAACACTCAGGAAATCAGGGAAAGAAAACAAAAGCAAGACAGGACAGACTGACACAACGGAGCGAGCCAGGAATTGTGCAGCTGACAGAATTCCACCAGTGACCTTCCCAGAAACGTGTGTGAGCTCGCAGGGAGTGCCAGCATCCAGGAGAGAGAGCTCCCCACGTCTGACACCGAGGGGCGAAGCCAAGCACAACATGTGTCTGCCCAGGAATTGGCACACACGGGGCACCCGGCAGCACCAGCTCTTATCTCTCCAACAACCTTTTCTTTACCACCCGTTTCAGCATTCCTTGCCATGGGATTGAGACACGCACCGGAGCGTGGGGAACTGCAACAGCCCCCAGAGGGACATCAAACCCACCAGCCTGAGGTGCAGGTCTCAGCACACCCCGCTGCCCCCCAGTTCATCACCGCAGAGGTTACTGCACAGGGAACTCCGGATCGGAAGAGGAGAGGGACCGACAGAAGCCGGGCAGCGCCTGCTCCCAGGGTCCTGGCTCTCAGGAACAAGCCTTTAAAGAATTCTGCAACAAACACAGTGAAACCGCGTTCTCGCTACTTACAGACCGGGCAGTGATCCTGGAGGAAAAGAACCCGCCTCACCCACCGGAGCTGGGTGGATGGGCTGTAACTACAACTCCTCGGAATTAAGAAGCAACACGGTGTCTCCAAGTTAATCTTGCAGAACTTCACACTACACTGAGCTCACACCCGACAGGACGCCGTCACACGGCAGCGACCGATGCAAACACAAATATTAGAAACAACATTTGAAATTAAAAAAAAGTTTATTTGAAGATTTGTAAAACAGCTCTGTGAAAGACCAACATTTTCCAGGACACTACGATATGATAATGCATTTTCCTACGGTTAGAATATAAAAAAAAGTCACAGTCCTTCAGCTACCAAGATAAAAGCACACATTTATGGACCAAACATTTCACTTCCAACACCGAGAAAGTGAGTGGGTTTGAAAGTCAGACTCATCGATAGCACCGACGGCGGGTGAGCACCACCCTCACGGCTCCGAGAGCCTGCGGTCGTCGTTACCACGCAATAAAGCCAATTAGTGAAGCAAATCTTAACGTCAGAACAGACCCACGAGCACGGACAAGTTCACACACCGAAACGTAACGCATTCCTTTACATTCCACTGATGCAAACCACAGCAGCAAAGCCAGAAACACCAAAGAGCTCCCGTTAAACTCCAAGCCCCCATTCGGGGACAAGAAATCTTCAGAACTTACAAATGCCGGTTCCACGTTAAACACACAACTTTAGTCACTCTCTGTTTACATAATCTGTGCAATAGAGACCTGTGCAGCAGGAAGGTGAAGAACAGGATGCAGACAGTACGACAAGGGTGGGGTTCTCGGGTGGCTGTAAAGCAGCAGAGGATTATACTGCTTTCCGATGGTACTCAGGAGGGGCTACTTCATAGTCACTGGCACTAAACAAGGCGGAGGAATTCTTTGCTAAATACCTAGGAAAAAAAAAAAAAGATTAAATTATCTTCTTGCCCAAAGTCTCCATTGTTGAGCATCACACGAGTGATTTGTTAGAGGTGTTTGCTGAGACCGTAACACCCGATTTCGAGAGTAGAAAACCAACATGTATCCACCACGGTCAGCTCTGTAAAACAATTAAAGATTTGACAGCTCGTTAAAAAAATAAAATAAAAAAAAAATCAACTCATCAATTCCAAACAAGCACTTGTGTTTTTTTCAGAGTTACCCAAAAGACTACGATTAACTCAAGACTCAGGGACTATTCCTGACAAGTTTGCTCTGGAAATCAGGCCCATCCATCTCCAGCTCTGCTGCACAGCTGCCTTGGATTTGTGAGGGTTTTCTTCCAATTTCCAGCAGTGTATCCACAGCCACGCAGAGGAAAAAGCTGGAACTTACTGGCAAAACAGCTTAACGCTTTGTTCCCCTAATTACTTACAAACCAGTATTCCCAAACACGATCAGTAGATCCTTATATGAAAATACACAGGACGTTTCTCCTCTCCACGACATAATCACAAATGGAAGTTTAGGGCTTTAGTAAATTTGCCTGAGAAACCTGCCAGCAGAGCAGAAGCGAGGAGCGGTGCCAGCGCTGTGAGCTCGGCGCCTCACCCCGCACACCCGGCCTGTGTGCGCGGGCACAGGAGCCGGGGCAGCGACACACCGAGCTCCTGCTGCGCGGCGCAGGTGGAGGGAAGCTGCGGAAGCCATTTGAGAATCTCGCTTTCAGGAAAGATTTCCAGGTGAGCCAAGCAGCAAGTGATCCACAGCTCCTGAGAGCAGCCAGGGAGCCTTTCAGCACCTGCCTGAAATCAAGTATCTGGTGGTTTTAGGTTTTTTCACCCCCCCGAAAAATTTCACATTAAAGCTTTGGATTATTTAGGATGGGGTTTTCATCCTCAATATAATGTCTCCAGCACCACAGGGCACTGCAGGCACTAGAGCTACAAGGGCAGTTTGTCCCAGCACTACCAGGAGTAAGGACCATCGGTTTTTAACACTTGCTCAGTTGTGGCTGAGGAACTGCCGTGTTCTTCAGCAGTTTGCTGTAACTGGCATCTGCTTTTTACAGCAACCACAAATAAACGTTGAAGCATTTATTTTGAAACAAGTAGCAGACACGGACAGTTTAAAAGCGCAGACTAACAGATGCATAAACACACGGCTAATTAGCAATAGCCTCGGTGTAACCAGAGAGGAATTAAAACCAGTCCGAGTCCTGTCCCCGTACAGCTGAGTCTGGGGAAGCTTCACTGCCGCCTTCACCCAAGATGCCATGCACAGCCCCAAGATTTTATATGTGTATATATATGTGTTAAATAACAACTGTTGACATTACAGTACCCTGTGCTTACTTCACTTTTTCTTTCTTGCTGAAAGACTTAAGAAGTACTTACTTTAAGAAGTCATGCAAATAGTTTAACAGCAAAGCCAGGCTCTTCTCGTCCAGAGGGGTGTAAGCCAGCATAGCCCCAATCCGAACTGTTCCAAAAGAAGAAGGGCTTGTTAATTACAATAAACAACAACTTCACTAAGTATTTAAGAACAGTCTAAAACCTTGCAGCAGCACATAAAGCAGCCCAGGAATCTATTCCAATACAGACATGCTCACCTAAAATAACCAGACTGTTGAAAATCCATTTCCATCCCAACCCCCTGAACGAACTTTTTAGGCACGTGGAGTAAGGAAAGAATGAAAATGTTTCATATCTGCTTGTCAAATTTCTGCAGTTCACACCCAGAGACTCAAGAGAAGAAAAGGCAGCACTTGAATGCTTCTAACTGCTCTCCAATCTCTAGATGTTGTACTCACCAAATAACCTCAGTAGGTGTGGGGCACCGTAGACTTGAGACATTGGAGCATCTGGGTGATCTGCTAAGATTTCAGCATATTGGGGCCTCTCAAACTTGTACAGCAGTTGAGTTCCCAGCATGACATTGAAGTACTCTTTGATTCCAGCCACGACCTCATTGACCGCATACTCCCTGGTGAACAGAAAACACCACAAGTCTTGTTCTAGTGACTGGACAGACACAAGCTGAGGCTTGGGGAGTCCATCAAACTCCGAAGGCTTCTTAAAGTTCTTTAAGATTTTTCAAGGAAATTTGCCTGGAGACACTAAAACATACAGCTGCAGAGAGTGATGCATTTCAAGACCTCCTTTAAAAACAGACTGTTCTGAACTCAGAATTTAGGCAAAGTAGGAAAAGCCTTGCTTTTAGTCATTTACTTGCATAAAGAAACTAACTCTTAGAGCTGTCCTGTCAAAGCAACGGAAAGTATTTCCAAGGACATTTCCCAACTCTTCAACCAAAGTTAACCCCAACTCACAGCAGTTTAAAGCACAAGACTACAAGTGATCAGACCCAACTCCTGCTTAAGGCAAAGGGACAGACACCCAACATTTCAGGCAACTGACCCTTTCTCATTCAGCCTCTCAGTGCCATATTCCCACAGCATCCAACTTCCCAGCTAATTGGAGAGTAACTGCACAGGAATTAGCAGTGACACTGCACATCTGAGAAGTACAACCCTCACTCCACCCTACAAACAATGCAAACCAGTTCAGAACAGACATTAGGACAATTGCATGAAAGAATGATGAAACACCCTGAGAAGTCAACAATGTGCTTCCTCTTGAATGGAAAGAGATAACTTCATGTTTCTAGTTCCTCTGCCTTCAAAACAGGAAAGCTTCGTTCAAGAGTAAAACACACCTTGTTTGTTGTCAGGGCTGGACTGCCGGGGTAATTACAAATGGGAATCTTCAAAGCTGTCAAAGTAATTAGCTTTGTCCATCTGATTCTTTTAAAAGTCATCATCTACCTCCCTGTCCCCCCACAGTAACACTTTGCTCATCAGCAGGCACCTCTTTGAGAAGTCTGTTCAGCTCATACATTGCAAGTGCCACTGAATTTATTCACCCAACATAGAAGCCTGAGCCAGAATGAAGGGATGGAGAAGTATTTGCTTGGTTTCTATCAGCTTCCTTTAGAAAAAGGCTTAGGGAAAGCAGAAATAACACCCTGAAAAGCAGGGCTGCATTCCTGAGTTACCCCCTCGCAGATTTCTAGGCTCCTCAATCACCTTGGGCTTGGAACACAAAGCTGGACCTAAAGCTGGGACACATTTAACAACCTTACTCACAAAACAGGAGTCCAACAACAGCAGTAAAAGTATTTAAGGTTTGAAATGACCACTACTTACTTGTTATCAGTATTTCCTCGTGATTTTTTGTAGTTTGCATAATCCTCCAAAATGGAGTCAACATTCTTCTTGGCAGGAAGATAGAAGAGCTACACAAGAAGCAAAACCAAACAAACACAAGTTCTCTTAATTTATGCAAACATTTCTATCTGCATGCTACATTTACATCAACATACACAACAACATTTCTAGAATAAAATTAACAGGTTCAGATGTTAAGTGATACTAAAACGAACACCCAACTGTTTCAGTTGTGCATAGCAAGAAAAAAGACCCTGTAACAGTGACTATACCCGTGTTCCCATTTCACATTTGCTCAATAGCAACCTGATGATGAACCGCTACAGTCACCCCAAAATTCCAAGGGACACAGCAAAGCACACACGGCCCCTGCAGACCTGTCACCAGCCCATGCCGAAGTCACAAAGGTGTTTTTTGAGGCATAGGACCCACTTCACTCATATGTTTCCATTCGTAAGAGCTCTACAGCCTGAAGACACGTTTACATGCAGCTGCCAAGGCATGGTCCTGCTCACAGGAGACCTTTGGTTAAAATCCAAGTGGAACAAGAACTGGCAATAAGCCACCAGGCTGCTGGCAAACTCTACAAGAGATTTCACTACGCAGCACTTGAAAAGGGTATGAAATTCCAGTTTTAGTGTCCTTGCCTATACATGGCCAGACTGTTCTTCTGACAAATTACCTGCTTTTGCCTGGTGATCAAGTCCCAGTCATCTACCAGCCATGGCTTCAGCTCTTCGGGGATTTTCACCTTTACTTCAACTCTGTTCATAAATGTTTCTTCCTAAAAAAAAAAAAAAAAAAAAAAAAAAAATTGAAGCCAGACCAATGACAGACAACCGTCCAAGCTAAGAGTCACCCATATTCCCTGTTTTCACAGCTGAGACACATCACTGAACTGTGGAATTACTACAGTAACTCTCGTAGGCTCCACAGGGCACAAGCTTCTTTTTCCCAAATAGCTTCTTTTTCTCAAGGTCTCTTGGGAACGTTCATTTTACAAGTTGTAGCATTTCCCACTGCAGGACAGAGCACTGCCCTCTGCGTTCCTGAGCAACGCAACCTGCCTGTCTGCTCTCCAAAATCCTGCGAGAATCAAAAATACCTACACTTTCAACCGTTGGATCTACTCGCGCCCTCTTCTTCCTGGGCGGCTGAGGAGTCTCACTGGAACTGCTCCCTTCTCCAATCCCCGGAGCTGCACAGAAAGGAGACATTATGCTGCTTAAGAAATCAGGTACCTCAGTGAGAAACATCAGTAAAAAAAAAAAAAAAAAAAAAAAAGATTTGGAAGGATTTAAAAGACAGACTCATATTTCTCTTAGGCCAGCTTTTCATTTGTATTTTTTTGTTGTTGATTTTATTTTAAATATTTCTTGTATTCTGGAAGCTCTGCATATTTGTGACAGTTGTTTAAGCTGCTATATTTACACTGATCTGAAGATGGCAGTTTCTGCATTAAAAACAAACCAATATGTCAGTGTCTGTAACATCCTTCAGCAGAACTTTTGGAACCAGCAGCTCAGCTTCGCAGATCTGTCACCTCTCCATCTCAATAAGGAAACAGAAGTTTGACTTATGAAATTATTTCAACAGCCCCATGGTGATATCGCTTTGCTTTTAATTTGCAAGAGGTCAAATTCTTGACAGACTGAAACAAGTAGTTTGTACACAAACCGGAAAAGGATGAATTCCTCCCGAGAAGAGGAAGGGACATCTGCAGTCCAAGAGGAACAACACAAGGAGATAGTACATAAACTTAGGTGAGGCAGATTTAAGATCTTATTCTAGCTAAGAATCCTTCACTAGGGATATCCACTTATATACAAAATAAAGACATACTTACTTTTCTGTTTGTTCTTTTTTGTTTTCCTGCAAGAAGAACACAGATTATTGCAAATATAGAGACAGCACTACCTAGAGAGCCGAAAGCACAAAGCCAGAAAAATTGTCCACTAAGTTGAGAACAAGGAGGGAATGCTCAGGGGCCTATGGAGTGTTTAAATAAAGCACAAAGAAATGTCAGATATGACTTCGCATCAGTTATGATACTACAGGGTTTTTGTGTAATGGGTTACAATTTACCCTTTTGGGGGGGAAATCCCTAAACTTAAACCTACAAAGCCCCAGAAGGTGTGCCAAGAACACACAAGTATTTGAAAATGGTACTGACTGACACGTATACAAGTAACATCTACAGATGTTTTATACTTTCCAAGTGCTCCTGGAAAACTACACTGGATTCGTTTTATTTCTGTATTTCAGGAATCACTTAGAGACAGAATACAGGACAAGGAAAGAGAAGTGCTGGGAATTATCAGATAAATCTCAGTCAACTGAGTTAACTTCTAGTAAAGTATTGGAAAAAACCCACACTTTTTTGCTACTACAGCAGTGGAGGGCAGTTTAAGGAGCACTATG
Source organism: Limnodromus scolopaceus (assembly GCA_028565335.1). NCBI lineage: Eukaryota > Metazoa > Chordata > Aves > Charadriiformes > Scolopacidae > Limnodromus > Limnodromus scolopaceus. Next base: position 42,031,137 of record JAOXNO010000070.1, read on the forward strand.
GGAATGACATGCATGAGGCCACATGCACTGCCTGCAACCCCATCAGCAACCTTTAGATGAGATCACAATTACACTTCCCACTTATTAGAAATGTTTGGAACAGTACTAAAGAGTGCTATCCCTTATATTTATCTTCTTCCAAATGCTTCTCTCAACACTTGCTGTTTCTAATTTACACACTTCTCTAAAGTCTCTATCCCTAGCCCTTATTTTTATTCCAAATGAAGAACTGTACTTCCAAAAATGTTAGACACCTGAAATACAATGCACACAAGATGTAAGCATTCAGAAAGGTCAGGAGTATCAATGACAAAATTAATAAAAATACCTGTCAGGGTAGTTTATTATCTGAACTTTCAATATTTACTAATGATTTTCAGAAAGTTTTAATTAAGAGTACTACTAGTCATGTTTTCATTTGCTCACTATTAATAGGACTCCAGTTAAACCTCTCAAAAAATCGCAGATTGTGTGGATAAAACTCTTTACCAGTACAAGATTATCTCCTTGGAAATTCACCACTATGTCAAGTGACTCTTGTACTCAGGCTTTGAACTGGGTTTATCTGGGTCAGGAAGTAGCAGAGTTTCTAAGAAGGTCTGAAGACAAGAAGAGTGAAGCTTTTTTCAAGCTTCAAGTCACAAACAAGCACCAGGCTTAAAGTGTGGGCAGAATAAAGATCATCTCTCTCCCAGAAGGAGGAAAAATTGCCAAGTCACTGATAACGGACTTGTATATTGAAGAGAAAGCCTCTTCTTCCAAACCTAGAGTAAACAAGGGGAAACAAGGAGTTCTTTCCAGAATTAAAATCATAATAACGTTAAGCATTAGTCTAGAAGCAGAGTCTTCAAAAACTGGGACAGGCAATATAAAGAACTCAGTATAAAGAATTCAGAGAGTAAACCACATCTATGTTACTGCAGCACAAAATCTAGCATAAACCATTCCAGGCAGGTGCTTGTGCTCTCCCACCTCATTCCTTATTCCTTGTATTTCAAGTTATTTGCCTCTGCTTCAAGTCAAAGCAGCCACCAGTTTGCAAGGTCTAAGAGACAAATCCAAGTTCACCAGAAGAGAGAGAATCAATTATCTGTCACAGAACCCTGGGTACCACCTCAAAAGCCAGCAATTGGCACAAAGGAGTTGGTGTTAATGCTCAGAGCTCTAAAGTGGAGTGAATTCTGAGACATGTCTAGAGAACTGTCAGTAGAAAATAAAAATAGAATTCAACACAGACAAATGACATCAGGAAAAATCCCAAGACTTTGGCAGGTTAACTTACTCCATAACAGTAAGGATTCCATTACCAGGTAGATAAAAAGTGTTGACCAGGCAGATAACAAGTGTTTTACTTTCCAAAAATGATGTGCCCTTTAAAGGGACTTAAGAGGTCTGTTAGAACCTCCCTACAATAGCTGGTTAAGATACAAGCAGCAAAGAACAAAGATAGCTACCACCTGGTCTCAGGCATTTGAGTTCAAGACAACTGTAAATGCCAGAACAAGGAGATCAGGTGCCAGTTTACTGCTAAAACAACAGTTGTAGCTAAACTGTAAGAAATCATAAAGTCTCTCCTAATATAAGGTGACTAATAATAAAAAAATAAATGAAAAAATTCGAGTGTGAAAATAAGCATGTTGGAAAAAAGTATGAAATTGCTCAAGCAGCTTGATCACTAACTCAGCTGTGAGAAGAAGCATTCCCCCAAGGTTTAGTTAAACCATCGAACATTATTAGCAAAAGGATAAAAACCAAAGTCAGGGTTATATACACATATGCCTCCCGTGCCGGGTCAGGCAGCCTGACCTTAGGAGGCACACAATCAAACTAGAAGGGGTAAAGAGAGCAAAGACAAGTCGGTCGTGCCCAACAGGTTCCACACCAGGAGTAACCAGGCAAACAAGGGCTTTCTCAACCCAACAACTGGGCAGGAAGATGAGGGGGAATATGGTAGAGGTATCACTAGCAACAAAAGGGGAAGCTCAAAGAACTAATTAATCTTTCCTCAAGAGAGACGAAAAAGACCAAAAAACCAAAGCAGCAGACATTAAGAAACCGGGAGTCAACTCTTTCCTCCCCTCTTCAAGACAGTACTCAATTAAAACGAGAACACACTGCCACAAGATGATGGGGATGCCAGAAGTCCAAATGGTTCAGAAATTATAAGACAGTCCTGCAAAGGGTTATTAAACCCATCATATGCATACAGCCTACAGCTCTGAAGTCCCTTAATTACAGACTGCTGGAAGTGAAAAGGGTATTTGGGGAGAACAACATTCTAGACTTGATTATCCCCAAACCTGTGTTACTGGTGACCAGCAGCCAGCAGAGGAGGTCAGGAAAAGGACCCAGCTGGAGCTGGTGTAGCCATTCCAGCAGCAGGAGCACATGCTTTTGAGTAATATGTTCAGATTAAGAATAAGACTTCTATTATAAGGAAAAAAACCCAGTAACTCCCAAGTTGAGATACTGTTTTGAGAGCATCACTGATGAAACTGCTTGGATATATATATATAATTTAAACCCAGACACTATTCTCAAATTTGTTATTCAGTGCCATATCTTCCCTCCAGAACACTCTCAGTTGCCCTTCTTATTTTCCAAGCATCCTTTAACTCTGGTTGTTTTTGCAAGTTAATCATATTAGGCCCATGAAAGGCAGCAGAAACTCAGAAGATGGAATTCAGCAGAGCTACATATAAAATTGGCTGGAGAAGCCACTATCTGTAGCCTTGTATTTCATTTTTGGCAACCTGCTATAACCATACATTTTTTTTCCTATGATAGCTTCTAGTTATGATAAGATGAATAATTATTTTACAAATACATACAAGCTGCATTCCATGCGTATCTCTATTTGATCAAATACTGCTTACAAATAGTCTCAAAAGCTTTTTGAGCCACTTGCTGCAATTTACAGAAACAGTTATTCTGGACAGACTCCAGCCAACAATAAAAATACAGGACATTAAGGAACAGGTTCAAATCGCACATTTCTAACACATCTACGGCAGCCACCTGACTCCCGAGCCTTACAGAAAACAGTGCTTTGTTACCCATTCCCATGGAAGCAGAACTCCAGACCAGCTGCAACCTTCTAGAACTGTCTACTCTCAAAAAACTGAACACAGGTGTCCTCTGCTTAGAGTGGACACACTGAATGCATTTGCCTATTCCCATTGTGCAGCACCCCATCTGAAAAGGTACATATTTCAGAGAAACTAAAAACTGGTACTCCATCCTGGCTTAAAAAACCCCAAACAAACGATATACTACAGTACTTGTAATAGTTAACTGAAGTGCTACCAAAGCTTACATCATTACAACTGAGGACTTTAAGAGTCTCTAAAAGAAATCTACGAAAGCAAGGAGATTTGGATTTCAGGATGAAAATCCTGGTTTGACAATCCATCCTTAACTCACCGCGTCGATATTGTAGGGGTCTCCAAACAGCAAACAGTATGCGCTCCATCTCGTCTGAAAAATCTAGGCACAATGGGGGTTGAGTTAAGGAAAGAATGTCAGACCTCGTGTTTAGCCTTAAAGAGAATCTATTTAAGATTCAAAAATTTACCTTTTTAGCAGCATATTATAGTCTTACTGAGCATTCCTGGAGGATAAGTTGTGCTTAGATTGTTATTTCCTGTCTGTTATTGTTTGGCTATCCAAAGAATAAGTTTTAAAATATAAGATACCTTCCCCTCTGTTCAGTCCTCCAAGAATGCTATTAAAGGTAAATTTTGAGGCCTAAATAGGTTGACAGTGTTACCCTTTTAGAATAGTTGCGTGATCAGTTTCTCCCCCTCCCCACCATCAGTACTTTATGTGTCTGCAATGATAGATTTACAACAGAGAACAATCCAGAAGTTTTATTTTGCAGGTGTATTTTGAGATTTTTCAGAAGCCATCTTGCCTTTAGCTGTAAGCAAGATCTGAGCAGCACCAGTTTGGTCAATCGGTATCACAACCCTGCATCGCTGCTAGGGTAAACCAAAGTATTTCCTCTCCCTCGGCCTCCAAACAGGGAAGAAAAACAGGGAGACTTTGTAGAAAGAAGCATAGGTGTAATTTAGAAGGATGCATTGGATGCTGGTAATGGCTAGAGACTAGGAGCAAGATCAGCGCAACAAGCGTATGGGACCCTGTCATAACCAACTGCCACAATGCAAGACTGCTGTTCTAATGACAATCGTTTTCCTTCTTCCCCTTTACAACTCTGAAAAGCCACCATCAAGGAATTAATTTTTCCAATCAACATGAAACAGAAGACTCAGAGAATTAGCTTACTCTCTGTTCTGCTACGCTGGAAACAACCACCCCTGCTCAGGACAGCAATGACAGCAAAGAACAGTCACTCCCTTTCCCCAACTGGTTTCAAACAGAGAGTAAAGACAGACCTGGTAACATGCTTTTGAGCTTTGGAGTTACACAGAGGCTTAAGAAGAAGTCATTTGTGCTGTGTGGGTCTCCCCTGAACGCGACATTACTAGGTGTGGTTGAGAGGATTAAGCCAACTTTGATTTCAAGCACAGGTTAACATTGAGCATTTACTCAGCCAGAACAACTCATCCCAGCACAACCAGCCTGAACTACCGAGATGACTAAAGCTGACAGAATGGGGAACCTAATCCTCAGGTTACTATTGGGATATTCTCTATAATGCAAATTATAGACATTCACAATTGAGTCATCACTACCTGTGTCAAAGTTACACATGAAATTAATCCTACTCCCACTGAGGAAAATGAAAGAGGACTCAGGTGCAACAACCTCCCAAGCAGCCGAATAAGCAATGGTCATAATTTATGTCTGCTTTAATTAGATTTTAATGACATGCATTAGGAACTGTGTAAACAGACATTTGGTTTGTTTTTTTTCACCCCCAATGATGACACACAGGTGACCAGGTCCCTGGCAGAGGCTGGTCCTGAGCTGACAGAGCACACCAACGCTGCGGTGGTGAAGCATCTCAGAACCCACCACAACAGACCCCAGGGAGCACGACCGCAGGAGTATGGCCAGATCCATCTACTCCCCAGAGACCAAGAGACAATTTACAGCCCTGGCTGGGCTTTGACTAACACTACAGTGACATCTGCATTCAGGATCCAGGGAAAAAAAAACCACTGTACCCACTACTGCTGCACTTCTCCGATCAATGATACATCTCTCAACACAAGGTTGCCCATGAATGAGACATGAAATCTGAGGCTGCTGCCAAATGCTCCTCTTAGGAACTGATGGCATTTCAGCAGCTTCCTCACGAGGACTAGAATCATAAATGAAGTTTGGAGTTCAAAACATCACATTGGTAATGACCATCTCCATGGTTAAGCGAAGCACCAACCCCAAGCAGAAGAGTCTCATGGCACATGAGCAAAGCAGTAGAGCTGCACTCATGTATGAGAATCTAAACCTAACACCAAACAAGCCTATTCTGAAAAACAAAAAGGATGGAATGAAAGAAATCTGACAGTTGCAGCCTGAATTTATTTTTTTCTACTAAATGTCTGAGCTTGCTTCTGGTCTCTTAAGATGCAAAACCATTTTTAATAGCATATGGGTTTAGTTTTGTCAAAAACATCAAAACAAAGAGTCTTTAAATGCAGTTTTAACAATTGTACAGTGAGAAGGCAAGGCATTTTAAGGATTCTGTTCAAGAGTGCTTGCACAGCTTGGAAGAACTGTAAAATTCTATACAGAAACCGATTTCACAGAGATACACGAGTCTTACAAGGACTCACCACGTTTTGAGTGTCAGTTCACTAACTGAAGAGGAACAGAGCGCAAAAATAGTACAGAGTGTTAGTGTCTACTCAGGACCTCGATTCTGTATTAAACGCTGCACGATCTAAGGTGGCAGTTTTCATAAAATACTTCAACAAAAGCCTTTTTGATATCACAAAAGTGAAACAACTTCTGTATGGGTTGTGTCAGAAGTAACGTAGTTTCGCCTGCAGAACCATTCTAAGAAAAATACTATTTCAAGATCAATAGTAAAACTGACAAGCAAAAGTTTGGGAGTTTTTTTGGGCAGGGTTTTAGGGGTGGGTTGTTTTGTTTGTGACAGGTTTTTTTTTAGAATAAAAAGCTTCTTACACTTCAACATTTTTCTGCTGCAGACCAGAAGTCTTCTTGCCTGGAGCAGCACCTCTCATCTTCCCCTCTGCATATTGTTCCCTTTAAAAGGAAGAAATTCATAAGTAAGACTTTAATGGAAAAGGAAGCTTTTTTTCTCTGAAAGGGTAACAGTTATGCAAAACATTTAGAGAATGTCTATTAAATGGCTTTATAAAACAGTATGTGTCACGAGCAGGAACAAATTCAACTCAGTATCAAGATTTAGGCTTCTTCATACAACACTTAGCAGTATGAACACCCATTTTCTTCCCCTCCTCCCTCCCTCTCCAGCATCCTTGTTACTCTGATTGACGTGGAAGCAGCACACTGCTTCTGAAAAATAAAAAAATAAACCAACTTCTCGATAAAGAAATTATATTAAAGAAATACAATATGAGCATTCATAAAAATCAAAGTATTTGTAGGCATCCTGAAGCTGTCTGAGAAAATAAATAATTAAGTGGTAAGAATCTTGGGGATACTGCACAAGGGTCCTTTTTAGTCACGTGATTTCCCCCCCCCAGAGGAGGTACCTGCCATTAGCCAAGCTGCCTCTCCATTGCATCAGCCTTCTCTTCCCTAAAACCTCAAATCACCATTGTAAAAACAAGTAACAGCTTGCTCTTTCTAAACTGCTAGAGGACAAAAAGCACACCACCTCTGTAAGCCAAAGCATCACAAGAATAAATGAACATCCTATTTATTTTTTTTTAATCTCACTAACTCTCCTTGATATATACTTCTTGGATTGAAGCTCTATAAAAAAAAAAAATCATTTACTGACAAGGACTTCTAACACTTACTGATTGGCCTTTTGAAGTTCTTTTTGTTTCTGCAAATTGGTATCCACGTACTTGAGCACTCTGCTTTCTGGAACCCATTCATCCCAGCTGAAAAAAAAAATAGAAAAAAATCAAACCATCATTCAAAACCATGACATAATTGCATTCTACACGCAATCATCAATTAAATCTTCACAGAATTGGAGCCTGAACTTGGCTTTTGTGTCAAGTCATGGACTGGCACAACTGAAGGCGTAAGTTACCAAACGCATTCCCCGCTGACTGAAGCTGTAACAGTTTTTTCTAGGGAAGTGTAACCCTCAGTCATTTCCAGAGTTTCCCAAACTTGAAGGATGGGCAATTTAGGAAGGAGGGGACTGTCTTTAACTTAAAAGAAGCATCTCAGGAGAAAAAAAAAAATAAATTCTACACTTACTAAATTATGGGACACCTGTAGCCATAACTATATTACGAAGCAAGTTTTCTTTATCTATTCCAACATTTTATAGGTTAACAAATTCAGCAATAAGATCTTACTGTAAGAAGAAGAGCTCTGATTTCTGTCTGTGAAGGAAACCAAGATGGCATGAATATTTGAAGAATCTGAAGTGAACGATTTAAGAGAACAGGTGTTGGGGAAATTGCCATTACGAGCAAGAATTCCACTTTGACAAAGAGTGGATAATCTGAGCAATCTGACAACTTATTTCAAATAAAACACATTAAAAGTGGCCAAGTTATTCTAAGGTATGCAAGTTAAAGCTCTGCATATGTAGAGTTCTGTGTCGTTTTTCTATTTCATGGCAATAGCTGCCAGTCTTGGAACATCAAGGTGGCAAAACCAGTACTACTTACAGGAGTACGAGGTCTTCAGGAGTGTTAAGACAAGGCCAGTTTAGCACCCAAAAGTCACAGAGAAGCACATGCCCAGCTGTACACACACGTTCTAAGACTATGATTTTAGGATAGTGCTTTGATCAGATATTTAAGCCACTTATCTTCATCCTGCCTGCACAGCTGCAAGAGACCTTCAGAAGAAGTGCTAGATAACCGTGCGGCACATTACACTGCATGAGGAGGAAACTTTTTTGGTATCCTAACTGTTGATATTTGTAAAAAAAAAAAATAAATTAAGAAGTCAAGCAATTAACAAATAACAAAGGACCATAATTATAGAAACCAAAATTAAGGAGTCATATTGCCCCAGTTGTCTAATCTTGCAGCAATGCCACTTTTAATGTAGTTAATTGGAAGCTTGAAGGCAAAAAAACTCAAACAGCGCAAGCAAGAAAAGCAGGAGTCACAACATCACTTATGGCACCTTTCATCAGGGATAAACATGGAGAGGAAGTATCAAATTTATGCTGCCTTGTTAATATACAGCAGCCACCATAAGAACAAATCCCACTCCCTGTAACTGCCGGTGTTTACAATAAAACACTTATCCATCCATTTGGCAGGACGGGTGTGCGGATGCATTTTAAAAAATTACATATTAAAACATGAAGTTCAGCTCTTAGTCACGTCAGTGAGACCAAGACAGCAGTGACTCTGAGCCTTCACCCCAGAGCCTGCAGCACTGAAATGAAACAAAACCAAACCAAACAGGAAAAAAGTGCTCTCTGAAAGGCTTGGGGAGTCTGAAGAGCTGAAAAATTTAATCAGTAAAATAAAACCCCTCCACTTTTCCTAAATTCAAAAGCTAGCGGCAGAACAGAATTCAAGTGAAAGAAAAAAAGGTTAAGTACATAAATGTAATAATCTCATGAAAGTATTCACCATTAATGGGCTGAACGTTTATTTCATGCAGGCACCTTTATTCTTCAGAAATCTCTCACCTAGAATCCTACCATCTCGGCAGGAGGGAAGAGCATCTCTAACTGTGCCTTAGCGTAAGAGGCAAGAACTGAAATAGAGGCTAAACCTGCTCCTGTAAGGGACTGAACAGCCCTTCCCATTCTCACCAAGGCACACTTCTCTGAAGCTTTGCTACTGAACTTTCCTGTCAAAAAGTGGTATAAAAGTGCAGTTGACTGAGTATTTAAGTAGAGTTTTGCTCCACCTCAGCAGGGGTTGCCTCTCCTACCAACACGTAACAAGGAAGTTTTCTGTACTAGGTATTTCTGCCAGGGAGGAATTCCAGTAACTACTTTCAAACTTGAGCAAACAGAAAGCATAAAGCATCCCCATTACTCTCCTGACGCCCTGCGCCAGTTTGTCTGTGCAACCAGAGCTCTGAAGGAAAGGGTTACTTTGGCAACATTTCCTTTGTGTTACTATAAATCATTGGCTTAAGTTTAAAAATCATTTAGGTCCATTTCAGAAACAATCTCCTGATGACATAGACATGGCAGTGCTAGTCCATCAAGCTCGCATTCAAACTGACAAAGCCTGCATTTTCCCTGTAAAGGAAAATAAAATCCTGCTTTCATTTTATGCAATACTTACTTTTTATTCCAACCACTGTAATGGATAAAGTATTTCACTTGCTTGTCCTTTATGGCAACCTTTACACACTGGAACAGAGAAGAAAGTTCAGTCAGTACCCCGAGAACAAAGACATCTGAGGAAGTTTTGCTTTTTCGGCAGTCGGAGTTTCCGCATGCAGACACTCCCATGCAAGCGGCTGAAAGATCGGCAGCGATTTCACAGCAGAAAGTGAGATCTCTAACAAGTTACTGCCCATCGATGGATTTGGAAGGGGTAGGCAAACAAGCGGCTCTGCTCAGCTATCCAAAGGGACACCTTCAATTCCCGAGAAGGATCCGAAAGCCCTGAGGGTGACGGGATGGCAAGCGGTCCCTTCCCTAGGCCAGGTCTGCCAAAAGCCATTCACTGGAGCGGTTCACATGCAGGCCCCTACCTCACAGACAGGTAGGCTGGCTGGAGTAGGGGAGTCTTCAAAAGTAAAATAAATAACATGGATCTCTACAGCCACAGGGAGAGCATTGTATTCAGTAGAAAGAGTTGCAGTAAGGGCTTTTTCTAGGTTAAGAATGTGTACGTGAGGTAAATAAAAACAGTTATTTCCATGGAAAGTCTGAATATGGTAACTTCCTCATATACTGATACTAAGGTGAGGCCATGAAAAGAGGGAACACAAACATAACAAGGTTGCTCCAACCACTCCACAATATCACTCAGACTCAGAAAGGTCCCTCACAAACTGTTCTAACTTATACTTTAGCAGAGCCCTACCTGCAGCCTGCGAGACCCTGCCTCAGCTCAGAGGAACATGGTCAGATGAGCTGGAACAACTGTGCACGCTGGCTGATGGCAACTCAACTCCCTCCTACCCCCGTGGCCAGGCACGCAAGAGCTCAGGCCACCACTTCCATGTAAAAGAAAAAAACCACAGCCACAGACGTGCCTCTTCCTGGGAAAAATACCCAACAGCCCAGAACAGAAACTACACAACACTCACTAGTTCAATTATGTGCCCACCACATGTCCCTGAACTTCTTGGCGTCAACCAAACTAAAGCCACCAACTTTGGCACTTCATCCAGAAGGTTACCCAGTCCTGTTCTGGAGATGCTGAGACAGATGCCACTGGACCACCGGAACAGTGAAATACTGAGGATGTTGTAAAACATGAAGAAGTGCACTCTCTTTGGCTCTAGCTTTTAGTCCCTTTTTAAGGATGTTTTCCATTGAAGTAAAAAATTACTCACAGAAGTCATAATTGCTATGTTCTTGCCATGCTAATTGAGTCACCTCTAAGCATTTGAGAGGGCAGAACCTTCTGCTACACAACATTTTCTCAAGGTCATTGTGGTGACACCTCAATGCAGTGTACCCTCTCCAGTTAAAAAACTGGTCAACACTGAGAACATCCTAATCTCCAAAATGCCACATATGGAACTTAAACTCAGTCCCACCCAGACTTGTAACCAGGACTGAGGGGATGTACATGCAGTGTGATGTACTACTGCACCAGTAGCTCATTCTGACAGTCCTGCAGTTAAAGACAGCCAAGTACAGACTATGCTTTAAAAGTGTCTACTTGTTTTGAAGAATATGAGAACTGAGCATGAAGTAAAAGAAGATTCAAATATATTTCTGTACCAAAATATTTTCCTTCCTGCCGGAGGTTAAAAGTTTCTCAAGTGAATCTCATTTACCTCCACATTGTACAGAGATGTACAGTCACTGTTTGCCATCATTTTTCATACTCTAACACAAACAAGTGCTTCTGTGATCATCTTGCTACAGGAAGTCAAGGATACAGCCATCAGGAATAACACGTACTGAGAATCACAGAAGAAAAATAGATCAAAGGAACAGGAAGAAAGCTAAGCTTATTGCTCATTACTGCCTACAAAGCACCTCTGTAAAATTCAACTCAGCTCCTTCTGTCATTTCAGGAGCCCAGAAGTATCCAGACTCTCAACACAAGCAGCCAGCCCAAAGCTATCTCGCCAACCAGGAAGCCCCTTCTACACCAAGCTGGCAGAGCCAGATCCTACAACACTCGTTCCACCTCTGCGTGCAGGAGAAGAGGGGCAGAGCAGAGCAGGAAGCACACCGCTCCAGCGGCTCTGGGCTCTTTAATTGACCAACACGTTAAGGTTGCTGCTAACAGGAGTTTGTTTCCACAAAAGCAGAAGCCTGGACTGCTCTCCTCTCTGTACCAGCACCTGGGCAGGCGCCCGCAGAAGACAACACTCTGAGCACACATTCACAAGGAACTTGTCCTCCAGTTCTAGAGCAAGGGAGAAAACAGAATAGAATCACTAAACTGAAAATGTTTTAGACAAGCCACATCCCCTCTCAATGCTCTGGATATTATTTTGACATTAGAACGACTATTTCCTGATAGCATGGGAAGAGATGTCTTCTAGCTGCCTCCCCACTACTACCTCTCTGAAGCTGTCCCATCAGTTAATGTTTACTGATGCTAAAACCTAAAAGATTTAAATCTCTGTTTAAGGTGCTCTAGGAATTTCTGCAAGTCTTCAAATCCACACAGCTACAAAAGCCCTTTTCTTTCAGTTTCAGTGGAAACAGGCAGTCAAATTAGGAGCTATACCTTCAGTAAAACAGATGCCATGGCAGTGACATCTGCTTAGGGTCCAGAAGAGAAGCATTTAATGGAAAGAGCTGCAGCAGAGGCCTGCCTGAAGCAGCTGGGATACTCCTCCAAGCCACACACTTGCAATGCATCGTTTCTGCAGTCAAAAGGTCAGAATTGAGAATGCCAATTCCTTTGTCACATGAATCCAGCAGTATGTTCTGCAGTGTTGACCCATTTGAAGACCACTGATTGTACTCAGCCACCCACGCCTCTGAGGAAGCTCAACCTGCAGGCAATTACTAGCTCATGCATCAGCACCACGTCCTATGGGCACAAATGCTCTCCAGGGTCATGGGAACACAGCTCTGTCCCATGTTCAACACGCAAGACCAGCCGGCCTTCAGCAATTTACCAGAATAGCTGCAAAATACCACTGGGGCTTCTGAAATGTTTCTATAATATAGAGGTCTGGGATTTAAAACTAATTAATTTCATACATTATCAGGTTTTCCTTCATTTTAGGTAATCCTATCTAGTGAGGCACAGCAGGTGAACTAATAAAATGTATTTTGATGGGGAACAGTCAGAGTCATTTGCAGCAATAAGAAACCACACGTACCTTTGCTTCATAAAGGAGAGGTCCGTGAAAACAAAGCACTCGTTCACCTGAAAGAAAATTGCAGATAAACACCTTAGAACACCACCAATGTGCCATTTCTGTAAAATACATGTCATCAGGTACAACACAGAATGAATCCAGTCTCAACCTAGAAAGACATTCAAAGGCAGACGCTGTTTTCACTGAATTTCACTGAGTTTTTAGAGTTGGAAGGGACCACAGATCATCCAGTCCAACTCCCCTGCTGAAGCAGGATTGCCCAGAGCTAGAGCATGTTGCCTGGATGCCGTCCTGAGTGAGTCTTGAAAATTTCCAAAGAAGGGGACTCCACACCCTCCCTGGGCAGCCTCTTCCAGGGCTCTGGCACCCTCAC
>JAOXNO010000070.1:42107139-42142637 GCA_028565335.1 Limnodromus scolopaceus
CAGCCCAGGATTCCGTTGGCCTTCCTGGCCACAAGAGCACACTGCTTGCTCATTGTCATTTTGCTGTCCACCAGGACTCCCAGATCTTTCTCTTCGGAAAACGGGGCACACTCTCTCACTTCTCTCACACGGGGCAGCTGGAAACACCACAGGTGTTCCGGAGAGGATTACTGGAGCCAGGGAGCAGCAAGAGAGACGGGACAGTGGGAAGCAGAGGGATGAGGGGCTGTGGGATCCGCTCCCCTTCCATGCTGCAGGTGAGCCCTGAGAAAAAGCAGGATCAAACTGGCACAATCTTACCCCCAGGAAAACTTCACCCCCAGGATAATTATAAAGCAAACCCAGCAGAATCAGAGACACGTACTTACAGAGAAAAAAAGCAAATACTTAGCAGGAATAGTGTCCCAGCAAAAATATACCTTGTTCTAGTGCAGTGTTTTGGCTCCAAATTCTTCTTCTGAATTTATTTCAGCTTTAATGTGCTTATCAACAACAAAGGTGAATGAAATGTTCCCTTCTCTAACAGAAATCTAAACCTAAGCTTAAAGAAAAAAACAAATGAAAATTTCTGAACTCAGAAAGCAGCGTTTCAGTACAAGAATCTGTTTTATTTTTACAGTGCAGCGATTGAAACAATGTAGAAATTTAACTTGCAAAACTGAATTTATATCACAATGTCTATCAGAAGGCAACACATATGTTGTTTTGTTTTTTAATCATAAAATATTTCTCTGGACACCAGAAATTACAAACTCTTAACACTATACACTTCACTTTATTTTGGAGACTAATTCCTCATAATTTAAATCTATCTTATAAACATTTTCTTTTAAAAAACATGTGGAGGATAAAAAGAACTCAAGTATTAAACTCAAGGCCTTGATTATTATTATTATTTTCTTTTTTCTTTTAAACAAAGATAGCTTAAGAAATGTATCAAAACGATAACTCTGTGGGTATTAGAGCTCCTAGTCAGGCTCTGTAACGCACTGCTCCACGATTTCCCGCAAGTTTGGGTTCTCCATGGCAGCTGCCACTCTCTCTTTGTCGTTGATTTGCTTGTTGACTGCAAAACATCACAGGAAAGGTAAAGTCAGCGGCAGTTCCCAGAGGTACCTTCCACCCACTGCACCGGTAACGTGACAAACGCTCGATACCCTGCTGCAGTGATGACTTTCCAAACCTGGGGAGCTCAAAGGCTGAGAAAACGCTGCCGTGCAGTAACGGGACATGGTCTCAGCTTTCTTCTCAGCAGAAACCAAGCACTTTTGTTACTTTTCTAGTTTAGGACTGGAATTAAGATGCTCTAATGACACGTCTTAAAACTCAACTGTGAAATTCATCACAAATTCGTAATCCTAGTTCTCCAGATTCAATTTCTAGTCATTTAATCAAAAGAACTCATTTTCCCCACATAAAGACATCTAACGCTGAAGAACAAAAAAGCCCAGGGCATTGCCTGGCCAAGGGCTTTGGCGGCTGTTTAAGCCAGTGATTGGCTATAGCTTTGAGAGGATTTTGATGTCCTGTAAGTTGTATTTTAAACATTGACTGAGAAACACATATTTTTGTAATGGTGATGTTCAGACAGCGAGATCAACCAGTCAGGAACTTCTTCATGTCAATTATCCAGCAGCATGGCAGCAACTTCTTACGTTATAAACAATTCAACGCCTGCAAGAACTGCAGGGTTTGTTTGTTTAAAAAAGAAAACACCACCACAAACAAACTGACAACAACCAGAAGCATACGCTCACAGCACCAATAGAGCTTTTGAAATAGCTTGAACTACGTGTTTCATTTTAAAGCTTTAACAGTGCATTAATTCCTGAAAAGAACACAAACACGGAGTCCAAAGCTGCACTCACTCCTTCACAAGCTCTACTTACTGTCCTCTTCGGTAGAATGTGTCCCTTCAGATATGTAGATTTCCAGCTAGAGGAGAGAACAATAATGGTAATTTACATTAACAGGTAAATATATACATTACTGGAAGAAAAAAATTGTACAATACACATACAACATAATTCATACTTTTAAAAAATGTTCACAGACAACAAAAGAGGATCAAGGACAAGAGCTGATCTTAGACATCACTGCAACACTATCACAAGACAACCTCCTCCCCCAATTCAGAGAGGCCCCAGTAATCCTCCTTCAAAATTGTGGAGGCATTCATTCCTCGGTCGTACCGACTGCTCTGTGAAAAAGTCATTGTGGTTCAGCTACTGGAAAGAGAGCAGAGAACTGGCACTCCTTCCCAACAAGTTCTCTGCAGGCCACAAATCAGGAACAATTTCTTCAAAAGCCACCAGAATTGCAGGTGTCACTTTCACAAGCTGAGGGCTCTCAAAAAGACATCCTTGGGAAGAGCTTCCTAATAAGATATTCCTCATCAGTTTTCCTTAATGATGAGAAACACAAATATTCTACTTCAAACTGGCAGTGTAATGCAGCACCTACTTCCTGCGTGGGAACAGACTGTAAGACTAGAATCTAACCAGACCTAAATCACCTTGATGCATTTAACGGGCCTGGGGAAAAACAACAAAACCCTCTCATACAAGCTAAACTGCAAGGAGATCTCACAAAACTGATGTACCAAAGGGAAACCAAGGAAACAAATCCCATGTCTTTTATCTTATCTCACTGAAGCTAAACCTGTTCATTACCATGTGCCCAGCACAACAAATCACTGCCCACCTAATCTTCCAGAAATGCAAGTCTCACTTTACACTGTTTAACTGGAAAGGTGCAGCTAGCAACTATAAAAAAAAAAATAATAAAAAAATCAATGCCAGAAATCTTAAGCTGATTAATTTGTAATTTAAATCATTTCAGGCAGGTTTCTAAAGGTCTATAAAGGATTATGTCATTAAAGGTCTACTCTTAGTTACTGCTAAGACCCAAACAAGGGCCAGCCCCGGCCATGCTGCTGCAGTGTAAGAAACTACATAGGAAACAAGGGGTTAATATACCCTTAAAGAAAGCTGTGTGGGTCTTAGCAGTAAGATACATCTTATGCCATCGATACAACAGTTCCTAAGACAAGGGTCAGAAAGAGATTCCCTCAATGCCGTTCCAGTTTTGAATTCTGCAGTTTTTCTAAACGCTAATGAGCCTGTTCTGAAGTTTTTACTTCTTGGATGATGATTACGTAAAGCAGTGGAACTCCCCGTAAGGGGGCTCTAGCTGCCAACGGAGCGGTTCTCTCGCTGTCAGGGCTCACCCACAGAGGGCTCGTCGACCGGGGAGAACTCCCAGATATTCCAAATGGCACAGCAGAGCCAGTAACTATCAGTATTTTATATTTATGATGCTTAGATTTACTGAAATACTGTGGAAGGCCAAATTCATTTCCCCCAAGGCAAGAGTATGACTTCGATTCCTTGTAACGTTGTATCTGAAAACCCTCTCTCTTCCACCAAGCAAGAACCCGAATGACAGCTGGTGAGGAAAGCCCTTGAAACAGGCTTTATTTCAGAAGTGCAGCAATAAATGGCCTTTTGTAAAGCAAAGGAAGAACCAGAACTATTCACAGATCCCCTCAGGTGCTACTGCGACATCTACTCCCTCCACAGCTCGGGGGTTACGTGATCCTGCAGCACACGTTCTTTCAAAGAGACCCTGGCACACGTTCATGGAGTTTAAAGCGAGTTCTGGAGCAGATACTTTACCTTATGTCTAAAAGGCAAACATCTCTGAAGTTTTATTCTTAAACAAAGGCCTGTTGAAACAAAACAGACAAGAGATTTTCTTGTAAAATTCAAGGGTTGAGGTGCATTTTCAGAGAATCCATATTTAACAATCAAAAATCACCAGTACAAGGGACAACTTTTTCTTTTTGTACTCTGAGCAGGAAGTTTAAGATTTGACATGTGCATCATCCAGCCTCAGGTCTGAGCCTTAACCCTCCGACACTCCTAACAGGGTCAGACTATAAGCAATTACTGTTTGACACACTAATATTAGCTTTACTATCTATACTTTACTTTCTGCATAAAGTTGCAAGGCTTTATTGGGCATAAACACATGCAGTTCTTCGTTAAATACCTATTTTCCTTTAAATCTTTAAAACAGACCAGGAAATCTTAGTATTGATATATAACGGCAAGAGCTGCTGACCTCAGTACTTTTACACAAACCATTTCAGAGATCTCAGACAGGATTTTTCATACATGATCTCACCCCAAATAATAAGGAAGTAAAAAGCCAAATAAGCCAGTGTATATTCTCATTCAATCTACTTGCTTTCAAACTCCTAACAGTCTGGATTTTTTTTGTATTTTTGGATTTCAGATGGGGTTTTTTGTACACGTGTGGGAATGGAGAACAGCCCAAAAGGTACAGTAAAGATAAGGGAAACAAAGTTTGAATGTTATTTTAATTTTAAGAGCTGGCAAATTTTTAGTTAGCATTACTAAAATATCATAATGGAGAATATAAAGAAGGAATTCTGTACCACCTCCCAGCAGATTTTTGAGAGCTTCTCTTTGAAGAGTTTCCTTAACTTGACAAAACCGGATGGTTTTGTTAGTTTGCATTGCTGGTAGGGCTCTCGAGATGAAATTCCTGGTCAAACTACCAGCAAAGCAACACTGAATCTTAACGCAGACTGATGTTATTCAGAGAACCTAAAATTAACTTTATGCTCACTGTTACAGATTTAATGAAACAGAAACCTTACCAATGAGAGTAGCCAGAGAGCAATGAGGTACTGTTGGTGTAAACCTGATGATAACCAGATACTCGTCTTCGCCTATCTCCTGCACTTCAACACAGCTTTCCGTTACCACTTCCAGTTCTTCCAAAGTATTAGGTTTCTCCGGGTCCCGGATAGTACGGATTATATCTAAAGCAGAAGACAAGTGACCATCAATAAGGTAGCTTTCCTGAATTTAATAAAAGGTATTTTTATTAGAAACCATCTTCCCAGCATTGTTTATTTTGCTTCTCTTCAGAAAAGACGGCCAGGTCACGTCTGTCTGGGCTCCATCCGTGCGGGAATACCCTAAAGTCTCTGACCTGGGAGGCAGGAAAAGACTGATATTTGTTCAAGCTTTCACTCCTGGTGCTCTCGGAGCCTCTCACCCTCCTGCGAGGGCTTCTCAAATTGCTCTCAAAACCCGGGAAATCCTTTCAGCAGGGCTGGGAAACACTTGCTGTCCAAAGTAAGTTGCCATCACTCCTATCATAAAAGAAAATTTGGGATGAATGAGAGAACCGAGCCCTGATTCCTAATTTCAAGGGAAGCAGGCAATTGCTTGATTCTTTCTGAAGCCCCCAGCCCCTGTTTCTCTGTCTATGCCGTAAGGATGTGATGCTGCTGAGTTACAAACTGAGAAGATGCAGTAAATGCCACAAGACTCTTTGTTCTGTGTTCCCAAGGAACTGGTAACTGTTGCTTCAATTACCTTAAGGATCATGACGGTAACAAGCAAACAAACTGTCTGGCTTTATTAGAATGTCTCCCAGCAAACAGATCAATAGTCTCATTTGTCCAACCACTAAAAAGTGTTCTCACCTTTTTTCCCCATTGTTCTGTCTCTAGTATCACTTTTTGCTTAAAGTTTTAGACAACTGCAGCAGTCTAGCCAAACAAACCATCCCAATGGAAACAGAAGGACTACTTAAAGAAAAAGGTTTTGATGCTGCAACATCTAACTCCACTTGATTTTAAGCAGGGGAATTCTCACTGAAACAACTTTTGGTATTTTATCTGTAAGAACAGATAGTTCAGCTGGAAGGGACCTACAACAATCATCTTGTAGAACTGAAATGACTATATCTACATACAACACAAGTATCTTCACTACACATTTCCCTGTAATTCCTGATACATTTCTTCCTCTATTTTTACATTTTATCCCCTCTCTATGTGAAAAGGCCCACGTAAAGAAGAAATCAATTCCTTCACCAAGCAGCGAGAGGACCGCAAAGTTGCTTTAGTTCAGCAGTACTTCAGGGCTGTCTCTGGTGTGTTAAAAGTAAATTTTACACAGATGCTTTAGTTCTGCAAAGATCACGCACAAGCACAACCCTCTGGATGAAGTGAAATCACGAGGGCTACTTAGTTATTACTTAGAACCATTGATGTTTTAAAGTGGCCTATATTTAAACATGACTCAGGTTATAAATTTGAGTTTCTTTCACATTGTTTCCTCTTTGACCTCAAACCAGGGTATCTTTTTAGATAAAACTGTCCACAGTGCTGCACAAAATCCTCACACTACTCCAAAGTGCCTACAAAATAACAGTGCCTTGAAGCTTGACAATGCTTTTGGAATCCTCTAAGGTCCTACATGCAGCATTTCCAGAGGTGAAATCTCTCCATATTTTAGAAAAACCTCAGTCGTTCGGTAACAGAAATCTCCATCCCGCTGGACTATCTGGCTGACCCTTCTGGAATAACTTGCCTTTCCGGGTGTGTCCAGCTCCTCTTCTGTCTAAGGTGATGAAACACTAAGGTAACTGCCCCCAGCGCGGGGGCTGAGCGAGCCCAGCAGCAGAGCAGCCCCTTCCCACTGCCTGGGAGCTGGGAAGCTGCAGCAGCACCCACCAGTCATTAAGACGGTTGTCTCTGCGCTCTCCTCGCTTGGGATTCTAATGGTGACCGTGGCACATGCTCCATGCCAAGGTCACAGCATCCAGACTCTGCCTGGGGCCGGCGGTGTGGCCGGGGAAAGGCTGCGACCCCAAGGCCTCACCCTTCCCTGGACACTTCTCCAGCACCCCGAGGGTGAGCGCTCCCCACCGCACCTTCCTGGCAGCGATTCCAACTCTCAAGCAAATCAAATATACGCAATATACCCCTCTCCTGCCCCACACCAAGAGCAGCCACCTTCACCCCAGCCCCCCCGGGATCCCGTAGGAGTGCTCCCCACACGCTCAACCCCCAGGCACGGCTCTCGGCCCCCCACAAGAGCTGGGCTGGGCCTGGCTTCCTCCACCTCGCACGCCCCAAGGGCAGAGCATCAACGGCCCCAGGGACCCTCACTGCCCCACGGCCCCTCACCGACCCCTCACAGACCCACGGTCCCTCACAGAACCCTGCCCCACAGGTCCTCACAGACCCACGGCCCCTCACAGACCCCTGCCCCACGGCTCCTCACAGACCCCTCAGAGCCCCACGGCACCTCACAGATCCACGCTCCCTCACAACCCCGGCCCACAGCCCCTCGCAGGCCCCTCACGCCTGGGACGACCCTTGAACCCCCCACCAGCCCCACGACAGTCACCGTAAACCTCGAGCGCCTTGTCCTGCTCCATGGCCTGGCTCCGGGGGGCATGGCAGCCCTTACGCAGCCCGGAGTACCACAGCACCCTGCTCAGCGTGTGCGACAGCAGCCCCAACACCAGCGACATCCTCCCGCTCCGCCATGGGAGAGCGCGAAACGGACCCTCCCGGCCACCGTCCGCCGCCGCGGGGACTTCCTGGAGGGGCGGGGTCAAGGCCGTCGAAGTCCCGCCCAGGGGCGGGGACAGGCTGTTGGGGGCCGGTGGGCGGGACCGTGCTGTGGATGCCCCGCCCAGGGGCGGGGAGATGGCCGTGTTTAACCGGTGCTGCCGCGTCGGATTCGTGGGAGTTTCATTGCACAGCTCGGAGCTGCCGAGCGCTCCCGGGTAGCTATCGGCATAAAGGCCCCCAGGAGGCAATCGTCTACCTTGGTCTGACGGAGACTACAACTCCCAGCTCGCATTGCCGGGCCGCTGGCTGGCGCCCGGCCGCGATGTCTCCTGGGACTTGTAGTCGCGCCCCAGCACTGGTCAGCGCTGTCAGCTGACCGGAAGGAAAGGCTGCCCCCCGTCCAAGATGGCGGCGGGCCGGGTCGAGGGGCGCTATTAGGTCGGGGGCGGCGGCCCTCTCTGAGGGGGATGGCGGGGGCGAAGCGGGAGCTGCGCGTGCTGCTGGCGCCCCTCTCAGGGCGGGCGCAGGGCTCCCTGCGGGACGCAGCCCGGGTCCGGCTGAGCAGGGGCCAGGACGCTCTGGGCAGCCTCCTGGTCCCTGGTGGGATCTACCTGGAGTCCCTGGTGCCGAGCGGAGGCGGCCGGGCCCGGGGCAGCGTCCTCCCGGGAGACTGGGCTGAGTAAGTGGCAGGGGCCGAGCAGGGGAAGGGGGGACCGGGAGGGGCCCCCTCTCGGGCGTCGCTTTGCTGTGGTGAGAGGCGCCGGGCGGAGCCTGGGGCCTTAGGGCGCTCCCCCGAAGGGAGCCGTCCTGCACAGGCCAGGGCAGGCCCTGAAACTGCAGGAGAATGAGGGGGGACTTTCAAACCCTGCCTTGAAATGGGATGCTCTCCACTTAAAATCCCATTGCTGGAGGGGGCGTTGATTTATATCTACTTATTTGTTTAGTTGTGGGTGTATTCATTACAGTAGATTAAAAAGAAAATTAATCTGCTTTTGTTGAGTTGCTGGTTTAAAATTTCATAGTGCCCTTAGTGCTTGACTTCCTTATCTGCTGGTCAGGGGCAAGCTCTCAAGCGTGACATTCAGGGATCACAAGATGTTTTTAATCAGCTTTAGTAGCTTTTAATGCTGAGTCAAAACCACAGTCACATTGCAGTTCTAAACATCTGCAGTGCCAAGCAATACCAGTGCTATTATGGTCTCTAGTCTGCACCATCCTACGTTGCCTTCTCTCTGTTTCCTCTCTGCCCGCTCCCCTCCATATGAGAGCAAGTGTGGGACAGACACCTGGAGAGTTTCTCAGCTGGAGCAGTGGGGAGGCAAAACATACAGAAACGGGCAATATGCTTGGCTTCTCCCTGGCTGGCAGTGCTGGTGTTCCTTCTCCTACGAGTCCTGAAGCACAGCAACACTCGTGTGGCACGTGTCATGGATGGTTAAAGGAAAGAAACACACAAGGATAGAAGTATTCTTGAGAGGAAAAGAAGCAGGGATTCCTCAAGGTGCTGCCTTGTGTTACAGTCTCTGCTAGGGATGAAATATGTTCTAGTACTTGGGGGGGGGGGGAGGGGCACGACACGGGATTTTTACTGCAAAAGATGAAAATTATACTGGCCATCGTTAGCATGCTTCCAGATGTGTGTAATGTATGTGATGCAGAAAGAGAATAAGGTCAATAAACAAACTGAATGTTGTATCTTCAGCTTCATGTGGGAGAATTCAGAAGACGATCTACAAGCAGACAAGACAAAAATACTGGCTCTTAGTAAAAGTCATGAACTGTTTGTCTATGAATTCACTGTAGAAGATGGAAAATACAACCCCATTGCCCTGCACAGTTGTAAGGAAGATACACTTAAAAAGCACCTTGAAGTTAAAAACATTAGTGAGTAAATTCCAATGTGTATTTCATGTTTGAAATTATTATAGGTCTAATCCTGCTTCAGCTGGTGAAACAAATCCAGGCCGTAGGACTGCACACTAAGGAAGCATCAAACACACACTGATTTGAAGTGATCAGTAGCAGTATTAACTTGAAAAATAATAGAGAAATTTCTGCATTCAAAGATGATGTTGTTAGAGGGAATTAAACTGTTGTAGAGGAAGGTGTTTGGATGATGCAAAGTTAAAAATAAGCTTTAATAAAACATGTTCATGCATCCCTGCTATCTCAAAATTTCCCTTTAAGAGCTGATGGGGAGAAAATGGAGATAGGGCTCCTCACTAATCCTGCAAGGACTAGTGATGTGTTTAGCTCTGTGTTCTATGATTAGCAACATAGAGTGCAGTCAGGATGCAGAACCATGACCTTTGATGTTTTATATGTTCTCAAACACTCTCCCTTGCTAAACTGTTCTAATTTCCAAAGATTGTAGTTTTCATTTTCAGTGCTGACTGAAATAGTATTTTGTGGTGATTTTTTGTGTTCTTCATAGTATTGTCCACTTGAAAAGCCTGCATTGTTTCAGGAGACTATTCTAAAATCAGTGCTTCTGACATAGAAAGTGAGATTGAAAACAAAACAGTTCCTTGTCATCCTGTCCCCCCTGCCAGTCCCAGCTTTTATTAAGAAGGTAGCAGAATTTGAGCTGTGATTTTCTTGAGATAGCTTTACAAATCAAACCAGATTGCTATAATCCTAAAACTTCTTTAAATTTACAGGTCTGTCTTCGATTTTCTCTTTGAGGATGCTGTCATTTGAAAACAGCAGATGCGTACTTCTGCTCAATAAGTTTATTGTTGTGCATCTTACCTTTCCTGGGAAAGACTCGCCCCTGGAGACGTGTGACTGCTTTACCCTCGATTTACCTCCGCAAGTTCTGGAGAGAATAACAGATGCCCACTTCTGCAGGGGCATCCTCTTCCTCTTGGATAGTTCTGGCTGGATTTGTATCCTTTGCAGCAGAGACGTGCTCTTGGTGTAAATGAAGAAGAACAAAGTTGTTTGTCTTTTCTGTCAGGGTTAAGCAGAAATTTCTTGAAAGAAATTCAAGGGTCTGTTTTGAAGATGCTTCCAATAAAGGGGTTGTGTAGCAAAGTGCTAGGTAATGTACTGAAAAATGCCATAGTCATGTATCAAATGTAGTTTCTCAACATTCTGCTGGAAATCTGTTTCATACTGGAGTAATGATTTTCAGCATTTTTGATACGTGGATCTGTGTATCGCAGGCTTAAGTCTGCTGTCACGAGCCTTTCTTAATTAGAGCCTTTAGAAATTACCTACACACCTGCAGGGAATCCCAGCCTGGAAACCAGATCACTGTCTTCTGTGTTCTTAAGACCGGGAGCTCAGACCTGGCAGGCTGTTCCACAAGGAGCTCAACTTCAACCTGTTCTTTGTCAATTTTTTCTGACACATATGTAAAAAACCCATTAAGGTCAGGGTACTTTTTCATCCTAATTATATAGCTGTCAATATATATTTGTGCCGGTGTAAGTTAGCTCTGTTGAGGTGGCCCAGGCTGCGTGTTTGTACAGCACCTGGCACAATTCACTGCTGGTCCCAGTGGAGCTCAGAATGCTTTTGTAAAACAAGCAATTCTAAATGTTTTGTTGCGCAGAGCTTGGCTTGGACAGCACGAAGTTAACAGAAACTCGCCATCTTCCCCTGCTGTGTCATTTCTTCTGTGTTGGCCTGGTGTTTTCTTTGACCTTTTTGTTTAAAGATGTGTTTGACTCTTTTGATGGTGCGAATCTAGCAAATGTCAACGTGGGGCTGTGCCAGGGGGATGCGCAGGATGGCAGGAGCCCAGCCGTCACGTCACCCCTCGTCGCGGTGACAGTGTCCCGTGACCTCAGCGTTGCTGTGGTTGTCAGTTCTTCCAACTCTGCCTTCTCTGTGGATCTCAACATGTACTTCAGGTACGTTTGCAGCAGAACTTCAAAATGAAAGTTTTGAGTACAACTAGCTTTAAAAAATGCCTAGTCATGGTCCTATAACAGTTGAGATGCTGTCAGCTTGTTATTTAGAGTGCTGGCTTTGTGGTAGAGAGGAAATTGCATATTTGTTTAAAGATTGCCCGTTATTACTTGCTCCAACTCATGCTCTGTCACTTTAACAAATAGAAAAACATTGTATTGGACTTGCTGTTTTTTCAGGAAGATGAGGGTATGTGCTGTCAATTAGTGCCAGCAGTGGTTGGTAGCACCTTTTAGAAATACTGTAGAGTATGGGATTGTTAAACTGTTCTGATACAGCTTTACTGATTTGGCTTGATAAATTAGGGCTATGTTGTAATTTAGAGGTGGTGTCCACCTCAAAAGAAACGGCACCAGGTTTTATGACTTACGTGGGTATGTCTTTCTGGATGTTACTCATCTGCAAGAAAACTGCTTCTCTGGTAGCTCCCAGTTTGTCAAATTTCATTCCTGAAGGAGTTAAACATGAAAGGAAAAAAAAAAAAACTTAAATCCTTTATGAGGGAAGTGAAATTTAATATTTATTTACCTCTTTACAGACAGTTCCCAGGGCACTTGCTGTGTAAGAGAGATTCTGAAAACCTTCCGGTGAAGCCTCCTGAAGGACTCGATGAGGACGACCTTGCTTGTTCTGCCTACAGCATGGAGCTTTTGGCTTCGCCTTTCCGCACAGACAGGTACGTAATTAAAATACTTTCTAAAACAGGCTGGGGTTTGCCTCCTTTAGATAATTGATTAATAAACTACTGATTTTTTTTGTGGTTTTTTTTTTATTTTAGTTGTGGCAAGTAAAATCAGCTCATTCTGCTTTCAATCTTTTGCGTGTTGGGAGGATGTGAGGAAATGGGCTGAGACTGCTTTTTATGTCATCGAACAGCTTCCAAATAGTAATTCTGTGCTGTCCGGGGTGTTACTGTAGTTTGAACCAGTATGGACAGATTTTTTGTGTTCCGGTTGCTTTACAGTTTGTTGTGTGTTTAGCACAGATGGGTGTGGGTAGAGTCCCAAATACTTTGTGTTCACGTAAAACGTTTTAACTGTGTTGTGACCCTTAGTAGTAGAGGTATTAATACTAATAAAATATGGTAATTATAACTTGATGTAAATTTAATAAATACTCAATTCTGGAATCAATTTCATTCTACAATTTATTTTTTTTTTTAATTTGAGGAGGGCATTTTCTGTGAGGAAAAGAAAATTTTTCTAGTAGAACCGCTCAAAGTTCATGGCTGTTGTCATCTCATGCAGTGCGACCATCCCACTCGGCTGCAAACAGCGTTTAAGTAGAAATGAACAGGACACGTTAAGGTTAAAATGCAAGATGCTGGATGGAATCTATAAGCTTAAAATGCCTATTATTTGAAATCTGCATTGTTCTTGGCGTAATGCCCGGTACTATAGACACCTTCCTTCTTCACCCCAGGTCCTGGAAGGCACACTTGGCCTCACTGGGTGATGCTGTGAGGAGAAGACAACCGGGTTCTCCAGATCTGGTGAATGACTTGAATTTACCTTGGTATCAGTTTTTCACCCATCTTGAAGATCACGACCCTGAAATCTATGAAAATTCTGAGAAGATGGTGGCTTTTGTTCCACGGGCTGTTACGTGGGCCCCTTCCAAACCAGTGCAGCGCGATGGCACAAACCCCAGTGAGGCAAGACAGCGATGGAGACAAATCCCCATAGAGGCACCACAGGAGGTGGTGAAACTGGAGTGCAAACTGGTAACTGGAGTCAAAGCCCTGTTTGTGGTACTAACGAATGAGAAAGGATTGACG
The DNA here is from genome assembly GCA_028565335.1 of Limnodromus scolopaceus. Taxonomy (NCBI): domain Eukaryota; kingdom Metazoa; phylum Chordata; class Aves; order Charadriiformes; family Scolopacidae; genus Limnodromus; species Limnodromus scolopaceus. The sequence continues at coordinate 42,120,243 of JAOXNO010000070.1, forward strand.
CTTGCTCTCTGGGATTTCGAGTCACGAGACGTGACGTATTACGACTTTGGCAAAAGCAGTGTTTATGTGGATTGTGGTGAAGGGGCGCCGCTGTCTCTGCTCCTGACAGGTGAGGGGGGTGTATCATTTCTAATGGGTTCTCGCCGAGGTGAAATCCACTGCAGCTTTGGGTCAGTATTTTGGAAGAGAGGCAGTAGATGGAAAAGTTCCTATATAAGCAACTTGCTTATATTTTTTTAATTATGGCTTAATTCTTTTATTTAGAGCATGGTCTCTCCTTAGTTCTGTTTGGTTTAACTCAAGAAGAGTTTTTGAATCGATTGATGATCTATGGCAGCGCCGGAGTCGTAGATTCTGTTTGTCATCTCAACGGATGGGAGCGATGTTCAATTCCGATACATGCGCTAGAGGTAAAGAAATCTCTTTTGTGTCTCACAGGTAACAAAAATACTTCTTTACAGTAATGAATGCAGTTTCGCAATGTTAATGGTGGTTTTAAACACAATTAAGACTATGCCTCGGTAACCTAGGGGCAAAAGGTAGTGGTTTAGTTATTTAATAAACACTGAGAAATCCAAGTAACCCAGGTGAGTAACACAAAAGAAGAAATACTGCAGATAAGTTAACACACATTAAAAAAAAAAAAGTTTTAAACTAAGCAGTACTGAAAACTCCCTCTTAATTGGACCTAAGGGCATTTTTGCCAATTTCTGCAGCAGTTTTTGTCCTCTTGCATAATGTCAAATATTAAAATAAATCAGTTTTGTTTTTTTGTTTGTTTGTTTTTATCATACCACTCTTGTAAAGCCAAGAGGAGAACTTAAAGCTGCCAAATGTTGCTCAGTGTCCTTTAACAATAAATGATAAAATATTTGTAATGTAGCAGACCACAAAACAAACCTCGGTGTGTCTCTGCAGTTTTCCAGTGCTCTAATTGTTCTACCACATGTCTGTCTAGGCAGGTTTGGAAAATCGGCAACTAGACACAGTAGACTTATTTTTAAAAAGCAAAGAAGGTCTTTTCAGCCTGTCTGCCCCCTGCTCCGGACCTGAGCAATCCACCGAGAGCACATCCCAGTCTTACCTGAAAAGTAAGTGATTTACTTCCAGCTACACGGAGGTTTGAATTTAATTGCCTTTTTAGTTATGGCCGTGTGTCTGTAAAAGCAGATTGAATTGCCTGTGCTCATGTGTGTTTGGATGATGCTTTAATGCAACTTTCCAATTCTGGAAAATAAGAGAGAAATGGTGCATAATGTGTGGGGTTTTTGTCGTGTTCTGATACCGGCACTTTGCATTTTGATGTGAAGGCAAGGCATGTTACATACATCGTTTGACACATTTTAGAGTGTCTTTGTAGCAAATCCCTATGACTTTTAACTCAAATTTATGTGATCAGCCATATGGTACAATGCAGATGTTTTAAATTTTCATGTAAATATTGCAGATTTGGAGGAGCTGAGGCCAGCTCTAAACTTGCTGTGCTCAGCAATCAGAGAAAACGATCTGGAGCCGCAGAGTAAACACTTTTCAGAGCAGCTGCTAAACCTCACGTTGACTTTCCTCAGCAGGCAACTTGAAGACATTTATGTGCACACAGAGGGTAAGATGATATGCGGTAATGTCACGTGTCGTTGTTTAGATCAGTAAGAAAAAGTAGTATTTTTTTTTAATTTCAGGGCTAAAGTTGCCTAGAACTAACAGCGATTGTGCTGGAGTTCAGGGAATGAGAGATGTTGTTTAAGGGAAACATGAGAAATTAATCTGAATACAGTATCTGTATTAGCCCAAACAATACGATCAGGCGCTCAGGTCAGACAGGGTACTGTCAACATGATCATTATGGGATGCACAGAGTGGCAGAATGGGACTTCCAGGCTGTTGCTGGATACCTGATGGTGGTGCAGTTAAATGGCCTGAGTTTCACCCTCAGCTGCTTGGTCTTTTCTCAGTGCTGCCCCTTGAAATATTCTGGCACAAACATTTATGTGGCTGCGGAATGGAACAGACGAGTCTGAATGGAACAGACTAGTTTAAGAAACTGATACAGCTGTGAAAATAGCGCACCAGGTTATTTTTTTATCTGGAGCTCTTCCCGGTCTGATTTACTGTGTGGCAACACAGTCACACATCCCAGTGGAACCCGTGGGGCGGTGGGGAAGCAAGAGGCAGTGTCTGATGGGGGTTACAGCTGGAATGTGGCAGAGCAGGACTGCTCACGCTGGCACTGAAATGTTGCTCTTTGAAATACAGCCTAAAAGGCTCAAGAATAGAGTAAGAGCTGGTGTACTAGTGAAGTATTAAAATGAGAGAATTCCAGAGGACAGTTCTGTGTGCTAGGAGGAGCTGTGGGAGGTGGGATGACCTGTCCCGACGTACAGCGTGCTGTCCTGCTGCTTGGGTCGGGATCGCTGTCTGAGCTGTGCTGTTGAGTTTGCAGACCAACAGGTTACACATGGTGAAGTGGAACGGAGTAAAAGATGCAGACCATTATCTGTTATCCAACATCGCATAGTAAGAATTAAAATAATAAGCATTAAAAATGCTGTATTGTTCCTTCCTGTTTAACTGATACCTTGCATGCTCTTGACAGAACCTGATGGATTCCTGCAGAAGGGTGCAGATATTTTAACCGATTACATTATTAAACTTAGAAAATTTCTGAGAAAATATCCTCAACCACAACCAAGTGCAGTGCACACGGGAGGTGATCCTGATGAAGAGCTGCCTGCACTGGAAGAAAGCCACATGTGGGAAAAACTGACACCAGAGGTAAAAACAAGTAATTCCTATTTTACTATTCTTATTAAATATATTTAAGGAAATTATTAATATGGAATGCCCTTAAACTATTGGGAAAAAAATCAATATAGGGATTATAAAGACAGTAACAGTGGAGATTAGTGAGATGGGTTTGTTCCATTTTTCCCCTTTAGGAAATCATTGCTGAGGCCATATTAAGCAACAAAATGCCAGAGGCACAGACCTTCTTCCGAATGCATCAGCATCCTGCTCAAAGCCTCCCAGAGTTTATTCAGACGGGTTTGAATCTGGTCTATGACCGTCTTCTGAAGGATAATACCCGAGAGGCCTCCGAACTTTTAAGAAACATGGTGAGAGGTGCTGATAGTTCTCAACACTTCGCTATGCCTGATGAAATAAATGAATGCTAAGAGTATGGGAAGCATTTAGGTGTCTTATGGAGGTATTGATTCTACCACATACGTACATTACAGTGAAAATTGCCATGTTTTAAAGATCTGCTTTGATCACTAACGCCTTCAGAGCGCCAAGGGAGCCTGTTTGTGAGTGTGCATTGGCTGGTGTCACCATCAGCAAAGTCTAAAGGTGATTCTGGCAAGTTGGGCATTAAAGGGTACATATTTTATATCCAGACGTGCTGGGGACATCACACAGATCACTGAGTTATTGTGACATTTGTAGTAACTGCTGAAGCGAATACCACGAGCATGTTTGTCAAAGGCTGTGTGCTTTGGGAAGAAGCAGGTGTGTTTATTCTGTCAATGCACAGTTTGCATACAATGAATATCTTCTTTTTTGTTAGGGCTTTGATGTGAAGGAGGAATTGCGTAAGATATGTTTCTACACACTTGATAAACACGTACGAGATTTGTTGGTAAGTGTAGAAAAGGCTTTTTTTGGCCTAGGTGATGTTCCCAGGTCTGAAGCCCGATGTGTATTTGTGCTGGGAGGAAGCATTGTATTGAATGCACTTTCAGAATGGGAACAAACAGGTTTTGTCCCCACATCCTCACAGTGTAGTTGCTGAGACACGTCATTGACGTGCCTCTGTTCTTCTGTATCTGCAGTAAAAAGTGGTTAAAATGTCATTTCTTTGGTCTGGCTCTGTAGTTCTCACCTGCTTGCGCACAGTATCAAGTCCATGCCCTCCTGTAGTTTAAGTGTATTGACCTCAATGCTTCCAGCAGCTTCCCTACAGTTAGTTAACTCTTTACACTTGCAGGATCATTTGCAACTTTAATATATTGTAAGTAGATAAAAATTGTAATTGGAGGTAATACTTTAATTTGAATTAAAGGTGAAAGTTTTACGAGAAGAAAATTATTTTTCTGAAAAAGAGAAGAAAATGATAGACTTTGTGCATCAGGTTGAAAACTTTTACTCGGAATCCTTCCACGAAAATAAAGAGATTCAATCTCTTTCCAGGTAATGTGGGTTATCAGTTTTAATTATTAATTATTTACATTAATAGGATTTAAAATATGCTGACATCTGCATTCCCTATGATTTGCTGCACTAACATATACAGTCTTCTGTGACTTCATTAATTTCACACTGGTCTTCATTTGCAGAAATAAAGGTCAGGGTGGGAACCGGTTGTTTTTCTCATTATTGTAAGTGATGGCATACAATCGTCAGTGTCACAGAGGTCTCCTGTTTATGTCATCATCACCAGAAATTAAGTATTTTAAATGACAAATGATATTATTAGAATTATTAATCAAATTAAACATGTTCAGATGGAATGTTTGCTCTATTTTTGATAGATGATATCCATAATATAGCAAAGTAAAGTAACCTAGAAAAATTATTTTACAGTTAAGTAATTGTAAAAATGTAATGATACTTATCATTTGCTATGTCAGTTTTGGAAAAATGACTCACTGCTCTCATATGAACTCTTGAGCTTTTAGCTAAAGTCCCTCTGCCACTTCTAGAAAATTGCCGCTTCAGAATTTGTTGACCTTTTTGTCATCTTCTGTTTGTTAGATTGTTGACTGTTTTTTTAAAAGAGTGCTAGAAAATGTCCTAAGGCAACACTTCATTGCAGTTTCCAGAACTGGAGAAAGGAGCAAGACTTTTCCAGCCATGGGGCTGTTCTGGACTCATTGCTGAGTTGTGATAGACGTCGGGCTCACAACAGGAGAGTCAGAGTCATGTTTAACTGGGCTCAGTGGTGGGATGAGCTGATTCAGGAAATGATCCTTCTCCCCAAAAAACCACGCCAAGGCAAGTATGCTGGGACTAAGGGCTTAAATTGTGAATTAAAAATCTGTCTTTGACAGAGTATATTGCAGTTGCATAGGGGTGGCATTGATATAACGAAAGGTGTGTGCTACCACGGCAGGTCACTTAGTTTGTGTCAGTGAAACTGGGTAAAGCGTGTGTTTTCATCCTAGGGACGAACACACAGGGATCTGTGATTTTCCTATAGAGAAAAATTTGGAACGTGCTGAGAGGGAATTGTCTTACGCTTGGCCACTTGTTGTAAATGTCGTACCCTGCTATGTTCTGGAAAGCTTTTTACGCTGTGGTATCACATTGAGCTTTTCCAGCAGAAGGCTCTAACAAGCTGTCACAGCGAACTTTATCTCAGCATCGGATTTGCAGCCGTTCATTAAAACCACGTACACGTATGAAGAAATGGCAGTATTTCCCTACGCAGTGTTTGTTTGTGCCGGTTTCATCCGTTTCCCTTTCTGAAACACAGACCTCAAGACGTGTAACCCTGAGGTGCTTTGGATGCACTTGACAGCCCAGCACGACTGGCCTAATATCTGTTCCTGGCTTGAGGAATGGCAGCCCAACCAGCCGTGGCGTGGCCAAGCTCCCTGGCCCCCTCTTACTCCAGGCGTTATTGACCGGAGCATGTTGTGCAGTAGCTACATGAGAAATGATATATTAAACGAGCTGGCGAGGTATGTGCCCTTAGTGCCTTATCCTAACTTCCTACATTATGGGAAGCCTAAAGCAGATGGTTATAGAAGTACATGTTAATAAAATCTTTGATGCATATTAATTTTTATATTGTATTTAGTGCCCTTTTTTGAAACAACACAAATCCATTAATAAATTTAATTTTAGTCTTGTATCTGCATTCTCCGTTATCTGAAAACAGTAAGAAACATGAGAGCGGCACAAATCCTCTATCAGCTCTTCCATCTTTTATAGTGATTATATTCCCGATGCCCATTTTAATGCCAGGGAGAATATTCTAGATGGAGAGCATTTCACTTCTCTGCAGTGAACTGTAGTAACTTTGATATTGTTTGAGTGCTGTCAGACATATATTTGTCACATTGTGTTTGCCTCGGTGGTGAAGTAACGCCCTGGAAGGAGGTTGCTTTATAATTTTGAACTGAAAACACTCTTCAGAGCTTTTTAAAAAGATAACCGTCTAATCAGCGCACGTGCTTTTTCTCTTTTCTGATAGAAAGGGAATTTTTGTCTCTTCTGAATTGGAAGATTTTGAACTTCTCCTCCAACGACTGTCTTACCTTGGGGGAGTTCTGCAAAATCCTCACCCTGTGCCAAACTACAGCGCTGCGAATGGATTGGACTTCCACGCTCGCTTTGTCCTTCACTGCTTGGAACATAATTTGCAGTATCTCTTATACACTTACTTAGACTATTACAGGTACGAACGCTTTTCATCCCTCAGGTCTCATGCAGATTTAAACAATGAAGCACAATTTTAAGAGGGTTTTCCGCTGCCCTTGCTGTTTGGCAAGAAAGACCACTTGGGTCACAACAGTGTCATTTAATGAAAAACTGAGGGGCAGAGTTGTCTTGTCGAGATTCTTGGGTGTCAGTCATCAAAGGAAATTGTTATAGTTGTAATAGTATGTTATAAGCAATATGGTCTTAAATGAGTCAAACCAACTTATTCTTCAGAAACTCTCGCTTGAGCAGAAGTATGAGTTCACTCTTGATACGTTTACAAATAAAGAAATTGCTAGTTTCCATCTAAATTGGCATTAGTTGGGATTTGAAGGAAAAAGAAATATTGGAACTGTGTGAATACTTCCCACTTATTGAATACTCTGCAATTAAAATTTCTTAGCACTAGCTCCAGACTAACTGTATAATTCATAAGAAGGGAAAAGCAGACCAGAGAAAAGCCAACACATCTTATTGTTCTGTTTTGTTTGTATAATTAGTTTTTGTTTGCATAAAAGACTATGCAGAGTGGTATTTGTGAATCGAGTCCCTTCTTGGGAAGTGTTTGGGGTTGTCAGGTCTGGAAACCCTGTTACTGTCATTTATGGAAGCAAGAAAATGCAGAAACAGAATGTTAAGGAGGGGAACTGCCAGAGATGCCACCTTGGCTGAAGCCTTACATCCTGGAGAGGAGGGTGCTATGATTGGGCTCTGTCGTGAGAATGGAGGAAATAAGTCACTCTAACACTAATCAGATGCTCCTAATTGTTAGTGCAGTGCTATATTGGGGCAGAGGATGGTTATAAATACCGTATTTTCACTGTGCTGCTATTCATCTAATTTCCAGTTTAACTCCTTCAAATTGCCCTATTTTGGATAAGAAGGAATTGCACGAAGCACATCCCTGGTTTGAATTCCTTGTGCGGTGTCGAGGGGCTGCCAGTGATCCCCGAGGTAGGAGCCTGGCCCGGGTCTGGTGTCTGTGGGCTTCATTCTCTGCTCTGCTGCAAACTGGGATTAGACCATGGCAAATCATCTACATGTGTGTCAGTTCCTCGCCTCTAAAATGCAAAATATAATTCCAACTTAATCTGAACATAAAGATTTAGAGGCTTGTAGGTACGTGAGAATTATTTTGTGTGATCATCATTGCCTCCAATTTGATTATATTCCCAACAGGTTGAGCAGAAGGAGAATTCATAGGAAAATATATATAAAAATTAAAGCTTCCTCTAGTTCTTCTGGTGCATTTTGACTTCTCTGCCCCTTGGAGTATCTGTTTGCTTTTATTTNNNTTTCTTACTGTCATTGAAAATCAGTATAATTTGTGCCCTTAACTCATTTCACTTATTTTTAAAAAAATTTCATCTTTTGTCAAGTCACACATTAACAAATGATAAAAATAAGGCAAGTGAATGTTTTTCAGCAAATATGATCAGCGTAGGATAAAGAATCGAACCAATACAGTGCTAAACTGTGGGACTCAATCCAAATCCATCTGTGTAGGTAGAACTGTGGTTTGAAATTGGGAAAGCTTGGTAAAATTTAGAGCAGCTTATCTGTATTTATAAGTAAATAGAGAAAAATCACGATTAACAACAAAAAGTAGAAATTTCAGCTTTTTTCATAGTCACAGAACAGTTTTAATACGTGATTTAACAATTTAATATTGGGTTTTGCGTGAAATTAAATCTGACTTTTTTTCTTTCAAGATCCACAGATGATTTTTCAAGCCAGCCTGGCAAACGCTCAGATGCTGATTCCCAGCAACCAAGCCAGCGTGAGCAGCATGCTGCTGGAGGGACGGACGCTCCTGGCACTGGCCACCACCATGTACGCGCCCGGGGGCATTGACCAGGTACTGCGAGCAGCTTTTGGAGCTCTCACAGGGTGTGGAAAACTCCAAGGAATGACGATAATAAAAATAAATACATCAATGCCATCATATCATTTCTTCTCATGTAGCAGTCTGGTTTTGGTGCTGCGTGTTTCGGTGTTAGTTGGCCAGATGAAGCGAGTGGAGGAGGAGGTGATGGAGTGTAGAAATAGCAAGACACCCTGACTGGGAGCTGGAGTATTTAACTCCTTCATAACAGTTACAGCTGAGAGAGTTTATAGGCACTTGTGTTCCTCAAATAGTTTTAGTTTGCAAAAATATTTTCAATAAACTTTTAAAATAGTGTTCCTGTATGTGTTGACTATCCCCTTTTGTAGTCGACTGTAGTCTTTAAGTAAATAAAGCAGTGGCTCGCTGGACTGCTCTTCTGCTTGGAGCTGAATCAGTGTTATTTACCTTCCAGACTTTTCTTTTTAAAGGCTGAAAATCTAGGCACGTAACAAAAACTTCAGCTTACTGGTTCCATTGTTAACCAGTTGCATTGTGCTGTAGATATCAAAAAGCACATTAGAAATGATTATACTTTAAAAAGAAAAATGTTCGGTGAACCACATGTTGGAACAGAATTGATTAATGTAGATAGCTTTGTGATACATGGCCCACTAACCTAAAACACCAGGTGCTGTTTAAGTTATGTCTATTAAAAGGATTTTCCAGGAAAAAAATTATATTTTCTGTGTTGTTGCCATGTGTCAAATTCCCATGAGGTCATTTGTTTTACACATTCAAACATTGTTTTGTTATTTTCTTAATGCCATTTCTTCTTCCTAATGAAATGTTTCTGCTTCCTTGCAATGCAGGTTCTTCAGAATGAAGAAACGGAAAAGCCTCTGAAGAAAGTTGATCCACAGCTCTTAAAAATGGCATTGACTCCTTACCCCAAACTCAAAGCTGCTCTCTTTCCCCCCTGTACTTCCCATGGAATTCTGCCACCGGACATCTCTCTCTACCACCTTGTTCAGGTACACAAAATGCTTCTCGCTGGTGCTTTTTGGCAGAGCAAAAGTAAGCTAAGAGGAGCTTGTTCGCAGGGAAAGCCTGGAGGGTGGGGACCATGTGTTTTTTCCTTGGAATCCTTAATTTGGAGCTAAAATTTATAGCTTTGGTCTGAACAGTTTTTTGAAATGGTACCTGTGAGTCTGGCTTCCCTCCGCTCCCCGAGATGTGGAAAGGCATCACAGTGTTTAACTTCAGCATCCTGCAGTGTCAGAGAAGTGAAGTTCTTGCAGTGCTCAGTGGGCAGGTTGTTTAGTATTAAATGAATTTTTTTTAATTGTCTAATGGAAGTTGAAGGATAGTGTCTCATGAAATGTCATGACACATTTCTGGGCAATGGAATGTCCTGACACGTTTCTGGGCAAATGCCTTTTACTTCAGACCTGTGATATAAGATAAACTGAAAGTTGGAAGAAATGGCTACGGATTATTCATTATTAGGAGAGTGTGAGCTTTGCTAAGATCACAGTTCAGCAAAGAACTTAAGCTTGTTCTTTCCCCGTTTCCTTAGGCCAAAGTCTAAGCCTTTCCTGGCACTTGTTTGTGTTCTGATCCTGTGGAGCAGAGCAATATGTGCCTTTGAGAGCGCTGCGCGAGATACATCCCTGATAGCAGCCCAGCCCTGAGTCTCTGCTGCTGCAGCTCCTAAAATATTCTTTAGTCTGGTCTGATGTGAAAATCTGAAGCTGTCTCAATATATTTTGTTTCTAATTTTTCAGTCACTAGCGCCCTTTGATCCCACTAAATTGTTTGGCTGGCAGTCAACAAACACTCTTGCTGTATCAGGTATGTTACTTTCTAGTTTTACATGCTTTTTCAGCCTGAGCACCTAGGATGGAATACCTTCCAGAGGAATGATCTGGCAGATAAACTTACTTAAAGGGTCATTTCTTTTACCAAAAAAACCCAGCGTAATTTACTAAAATTTTGTTTTGAAATGAAAATCCTAGATAGATTACCTTTTTCCATTAAGGTCTTCACAGAGAGAATTTTTTCTAAATGTGTTATGAGATAGAAAAACAGTATTTTCTTTTAAAAGCAAGTTGAGGGCCTAAGAAGTGATCTAGAGTTTCATGAGAATGGGAATTTCAGTGGGGTCTGGGTATGCTGAGATTTGAATCAGTTGTCATCTCGTGTTTGTAGTTGAAAGCTGTTCTCTATGTTTAAGTCGACTGTTTATCAGCTCACGGGAATGATGATATTCTTTCTAGATGCATCAAGTGACTTTCCTCATTTTTCATCCCCTGAACTGGTGAACAAATACGCTATAATGGAACGACTGGATTTTTTGTACTATTTGCACCATGGACGTCCGTCATTTGCTTTTGGTACATTTTTGGTTCAGCAGTTAGTGAAGAGCAAATCCCCCAGACAGTTGTAAGTCTTCTCAAAAATACTTCTTTGGAAGCTACAGTTAAGCACATGCAGTAATATTAATCTTCCTCAACAGCAGACAAGTGGTGTGCATTGCACCACTTGGAATTTTAGGTGTCCTAGGAGTCTATTCAATAGTCTAGCATCGAGTAGGATAGAAAGCAAATATCACCTAAAAGAAGGTGAGCTTTAATTTGAATTTCCTAAAATAAAATCCCCACACTGAAAGCAAGGAATGAAAAATGTTCTGGTCATCTCAAACGCAGGTAGGCTTTTCTTCTAGGGACCTAGAGCACTTTGTAGAAAAAAGATGCCCCTGTTTTTTGATATTTCCTGAGGATGAGACTTCTTTAGTTGAATTAATAAGATGAATAATGTACTGGAGATGGAAGGAATTAAATTTTCTGGCTGAAGCTTCAAAATCATGTGTTCAAAAGGATACAGTCAAATTACAGATCTTGCTTGAGTATATTAAATTTACTATTAAGTATATTCAAAATTAGTAGGAGTTACATCAGACCAAATCACTGTTGGTTTCTAGAATGTCCTGTTTGTGTATTAGTCACTGTATGTTTCTTTTCATCTTTTCTATGCAAGAAACTTAGGTATGAGAATAAAGCCTCACACGTGCTAAGCACAGTGTGAACATCTTCCCTGCTGAGAAAGTCTGTGAGTTCAGTAAACCTCGTAGGCACTTGTTTACATGGCAAATATTTACGTTTGACAATTGGTTAAAAATCCTGCGTGTTATGTGGTGTTCTCTCTGTTTCAGGATCCAGCAGGCAGGAAAGGAAGCCTGTGTTTTAGCCCTTTCCTTCTTCAGCGTCCCTTCGGTGGGAGCAGCCTGTGTGTGCTTTCTGGAGTTGCTCGGTCTCGACAGCCTCAAACTCAGAGTCGATATTAAAGTTGCAAACATCATTCTCAGTTACAAAACTAGAAGTGAAGAATCTCAGCACAATCAGATCAAAGAAGCTTTGGGTAAGGGTGTCTTTTGTTTGTTTTAGCATAGGGTGCTATGTTTTCAGTGGGAAGAGAACCAGGGATGGATTGAAAGGTGGCACCTGACTTCTCAGGAATGCAGTAAAAGCATCCTGTCCATTGAAGAGCGAAGAATTTTGCTCTTTTTTCTGCTTCTTACTAATTTGAAGATGCATTTTGAACCATAGCAAATGAGGCAGGAAGGCTGGAATATGACATGCAGCCAGAATTGCGGGAGTATCCAATGGACACTGTCAAAAGCTGCTCAAGGCTCTGTCTAATATTTAGTAGAAGTTCAGCCTAATGTTGTAATAATATAACTAGGGGATTAAACACAGGGACTTGCCAAATCTCTTTTCTCTTTCATACTTGAAAACTGTCTTACAGCTGCAGTGAAACCAGTGTTTAAAGCTGTAAGGAAATTAAATTTACCCTAGGAATAACTTTAGAAAGTTGAATTTCTAACTGTAGGTCCACAGGTGTGTGTTTGTCCCAACTAGGAAACTGCTGGCATTTATTTATATTTTCCTGATCATCCTAAAAATATATATGTTATTTAAAGCTATAGCTAGAGCTTATTTAAAATAAAATGTTATGCGATTCATAAGTTGAAATTCTTTTTTCAAAAATCATGTCACCACTTTGATGACAGACTTGGCATAGTTATTGAAACATTTGCATTAATAGGATTTGTTCTTCTTACTGATTCTGGTACTTTTGAAAATATTATCCTTACTGTAATCCTAAATGGCATCTCGGAAATAGTAATATGTTCTTTTAAACAGTTGAAAAGTTAACAAAATTGGCTGATGGTGAAAAAGCAGCAGCAGCAGAAGTTCTTATCTCCTTAGAAGAAGCCTTTTGGGACACAGTTGAGCATCAAGGAATAAAGAAGTGAGTAAAATGTGAATTAAAGGATTATGCTGGCAAATTGAGATTGTTTTATTGCAGTAAACTGAACAACAATATTTGAATTTAGAAGATAGTCTTGGTATTTCAAATAGTAGCAGTAATAGCTGTCTCCTGGCAAGGACAGGGAGGTGCAGTCAGCAGGTTAGGCTCCCTGTTCCCGGAGCTCTTGCAGGGCACTCAGGAGTGATGACTGGGGACTTCTTTTCAAAGCCTGCACTGGTAAAGCCAGGATGATGTGCCTGCCTTGGTGGGTGGCAATGTCCCCAGGGTGGCAGCTCCCACCGTGGAACGTGACCCAGTCTGAAGTCAATGGACGTGCTGGTGTTGCCATTTGCAGGCAGTGGATCTGGGGCTACGTGATGAGTTTTTACGTTGTTAACATCTGCAGTAAATATCAGCTTATCGCAGCTGAAGCTGTTTAAATCCCACTCAGGACGTCCAGTGACTCGAGAAGGCAGTGGTCTCTGGTAATGCAGTTCTGTCAGCTGCATAATATCGGACTGAGTACGTCTTACCTAAAGGAATGTGCCAAATCCAACGACTGGCTGCAGTTCATCATCCAGACCCAGCTGTACAGCTACCAGCCAGCCCAGGTGAGCTGCCTCGGGGTGATTCTAAAGGAAGAGAGAGTTTATCAAGAGTGTTCTTTGTCTGTGGTTTTCAAAAAAAAATAAAAAGGGAAGAAAAAAACCAGATGATTTTAACAAGAAAGTATCACATTGTGGAGACAGCATAAAATTGAAGCCTCGTCAGTTTCCAGGAAGTGAGAAGTTGTCTCAGGATGCTCAATATCTTACAATGATGATAGTCCTTCTCTTACAGCCAGATGGCCCAACTTCTCTGCTTTTCTTTCTCTCCTGGTGTGTGAAAAGCTGATCTCACTCTTGATCTCACTCTGTATCGATGCTTTTGGTTCTGTTTTCCTAGGTCATTCCTATCCTTCAAGATTTCACTCCTGTTTTACGAGATCACTTGATGTTGGCATTGGAGAAGTTGCCGGTTTTGTGCCCTGGGACAGGGAGCACTGAGTCCAGAGCTGCCGCCGTGGCCAAGGACAGAAACACAGATGGGCTCTTCCAGATCCTTCTGCAGTGTCAGGGGAACCCCAACCCTTCACGTTACCTTTTGTCTGAAGGACTGAGAGAACATGCTCCCATCCTGAGTGTTTTAGCAGCGTGTTTCCAGGTGAGTATTGATGAGGTTATTTATCTTTCAGAGGAAGAAATAATAAAAAAGTGCCTCTTGTGCACGATGGTGTTAAATAATAGATGTGTAACTTGCATTCATCAAGTCTTTTCCCCAGTTTTTGTAGCAATTGTGAATAGTGTGACACACTTGGCCAAGCGATATATAATGAGGTGATATTTATCTCTGGTTATTATAAAACCATCATTTTTCAGGATGCAAATGTTATTCATTGTCTCTGCGTTTGGATCATTACTACTGCGGATGATGCCACCCGAGCTGAAGCCACAAACCACATCCAAAGCTCGGCAGAAAATCACAGCTGGGATCTCCCCGACCTGTCAGTTCTCTGGAAAGTCTTTTTAAGAAAGCAAAAGAGTAAAACACTTCTAAATGGCTTCCAGCTCTTTTTAAAGGTAAGATAATGTCTTTTTAGTGGTGTATTTGAGTGTATCTCAAATCATCTTGGAGAGGAGAGGGCCTTACAGGTTTCCCTTCTGTCTTGCTATTTGTGGCCTGTATAACCTGGGTGTGACCCACTGAAAATCCCAGTCAGGTGAGAAAATCTTTGAATGGAAGTTCTTCCAGCTACTGCAGATGTGCAGATCATATATCGGCCTTGCACGCAGTTTTAGTAAGTGAGAACTTTATTGTTCTAGCACTGAGGAAGACAAGTTCTGCATTTATTGAGGTACTTTTAGGAAAGGATTATAACCTATTTTTGTGTCTTAAAGGATTCCCCTTTACTGCATATCCTGGAGATGTATGAACTATGTATGGACTGGAAAAAATACAATGAAGCTAAAACCAAATTAGACAAGTTTCAGGAAAGTCTCACAAAGGTAAGCAAATTAATTTTCTCTAAATGTCTTTGCTTAGGGAGTCCCCTATTAGAGTGTGATAGATATCTAATGTCAGATATGACAATGGTGAGAAGGGTATGCTTTGAATGATCTAGGAGCTGATTTGTGCAGGACTAGGTTTCAGCAAATTATTGCTGGCAGCTGGTGGAAAAATGTTTTTGACAATTCAAAACCCACAGTGCACTTTTCTAAATCATTTTGGTTTAAATTGATGTGGGTGGATTAAAATCCGGTATCATCCTCCTGGTGTGAGCAGTTTGCTGTTCGGGGGTTGGCATTGACTCGAGTAGGACCACGGCTGGTAAATTGAATTATTTGTGTCAGGAAGTGTGGAGTATTCTCTGTTCTGTGTTGACCAGGGCACGTCAATACTGAGCTGCTAAACCAGTGACTCGCAGAGAGTAGCTGTTCAAGAAAGACAACGTTTTTTGAATACATTTCAAAGTTTCTGAAGAAGTTTGTGCTAGTTGAGGTGGTTGTCAGAAATTGTGTAGACTGTCCTGTGGAACTGACTCGGTGAACTGCAGTACGCGGAGAAGAACACTGATTTAGCCGTTGGTTTTAAGAGGACCAAAATGTTTCCATGGAGTGTTCTTTGTCACATACAGATGTTTTCACAAGTTGTTTCAGTTCTGTCCTAGTTTTCTAGTTCCCTGAATATCTCAGTAACTGACATTCCGTGCCATTAGTGGTTTCCTTCCTGCAATTCAAGCTAAGGCTGGATCAGTTTCCTTTCCTGTGTGCCACTCACATAGTGGATATGCCTATGAAGGATACAGCTGTATAATAGGAGCTATTAATCTAGCAATTTATTTATCTATCCATTTTTGATGCTTTTTGGACCTTTTACCTCTCCCATGGTTATCAGGAGTAAGATCACCCTGTCATAAAATGTACTACTTTGCGATGGAAGTCAAAGACACCTCCGAGAGGGATCGGTGTCCCCTGGGAATGGCAGCTCATTGTTTCTGAAAGAGGGAGGCAGAGCTGGTACCGCCTTCCCTTTCTTCCCACCAGAATACAGAATGTATTTGCAGAAAAAAAAACAAAACAGCACTTAAAAATCTTTCTCTACACAGCTTAAAACCGAAGGTGACGCAGCGGGTTCAGAACTACCTGTGCAGTGGCTGGAATCACAGGCCTTGTTTCTTCTTGAGCTGATGCTGCAGCAGTGCAGAACGGAGTATGAGCTGGGAAAGCTCTTACAGCTCTTTGCTGCAGCAGAGAACCTTCTACTGGATGGTAAATACAGCTTCCTCTCTTAGATGGTATTGCTGTTTTCATCTAAAGACCACAGACAATGTTTTTTGGAGTGACCGAACACGTTTACTTTGAGTGTAATCATACTGCTTTGTTTTTGTGTAAGAATTTATATAACCAGAGCTGGTCCTTCTGGTGAGTTGCAGTGGTGAGAATGTAACTGTGTGTCTGTTTGGGAGAAGGATTACGTGCAAGTGTTGATGAGGAGCACACAAATTAACTACAGAAGTATTTCAGTTATGGATTTAGAGCTTATTTTCAGTCCCATGAAAGTTTTAGAGTGTAAAATCTGTGCTCCTTCTCTGGCAGGGTTGTGGGCTGAAAGACGTAGCACTATTTCCTCGGGTTTAAGAAGCAGCTGCCTTGAATTGTTTATACTCTTTTAAAACAGGCCCTTACGTGAAGAAGCTCTGTGCGCTCAGTGAGACCCTGAGGGACTCCTCCATATCAATTAATCGCTCCATCCTAACGAGTTCCAGTGTGGAGATGTTTCGCAGTGAGTGTGGATCAATTCTGGAGCAGCTTCAGGAGAGAGGGATGTTCTCACTGGCTCGGGAGGTGGCAGCACTTGCTGAGCTGCCCGTGGACACCGTGGTTATCCAAGAGGTATAGTTAAATAATGGTACTCCCCTTACTCCTGTTGCTGGCAGTATGGAGAATATTACTTCTCAGTCTTCCTGAAACAACTTTTTCTTCAAATCACTTTTGATTTTAATGCAAGTACACCGAACAAGGTGAGTGTAAGGGCTGAGCTGAAAAGGACAGTGTAGCTTTCCTTATTCTCTCACTGTTTTTACTTGCTAAATAATCAGTTTTATTTGATGACAAAAATAGATGGATTTGTTGCATATTGGAACACTAAATCTAAATTATTTTTTTCAGTATTCTGGCTGTCCAGTGGGATTTTTCTTTTTTGGAAACTTCTGTTTGGAAGTTTGGAAACTGTTTAAAACCTCTGTGAATTTTGCAGGTTCTAAGAGATCTACATCATTTAAGAGACATCGGCCAGTGGCATCAAAACCAGACAAGAACTGAATTCTGGAAAAAATGTAATGACAACTTCATGAAAAATTCAATCTCCAGTGAAGCTGCATCTGAGTTTTTTTTCAATCAGGCAAACACGGTATTTGAATCTTTAGCTCAGGAGAAGATCACCAGCATCATGGAGAGGCAGTTGTTGCTCACCCTGGCCGGCCATTGGCTGGCCAAGAGTGAGTCCTCGTCACCCCACAAATTAGAAGAAATAGAGAAGCAGATCTGGATTTGCCGCATCACACGACAAACGTTATCCACAGATGAGGGCTCGGGCAAGTCCAGGTTTTCCTCCCACGCTGCAGTGAACGGGGATCTCACCTTTGATACCTTGGCTGAGGAGTTTGCTTTTTCAAAGCTACCTGCTCTGAACACACCAAAGTACTTAAAGCTCGAGGGTCTGGCATTCAGAGAGCCTCAGCAGACCTTGACGAGCGAGGAGGAGGAGTCGCTCAGGTTTCTGATCGGATGCCTTCTTGATGAAGGAAGCGTGCACGAGGCCAGCCGCGTTTGTCAGTATTTCCATTTCTACAGCAGAGACGTGTCGCTGGTGTTGCACTGCCGAGCTCTGGCTTCGGGGGAGACTGAGTTAGACAAACTGCACACGGATATTCAGGCTCTTCTCCGGGGAAGAGAGAAGACATGTGAAAGCAGCGCTTCTCAGCCTGGCAGAGTCCCCAGCAGTGAGTAACACTAACCACTTAATGCATTGCTGGGCTTCTGCTGGACTCTTCTGCTTTTGTTACAGCCTTAATTTCCCCAACTATTCTGGAGGAAATAAGGTCTTCATGGCAGTGAGTTATCTCCTTACACGCTCTAGTAAATCTTGAGTTTATAGAGCTGAAACATGGAAACGCTTTAATTAATACACTTCTCTGAATTCTTTGTACATTATAAAGGGTTTAGTGTTTCTTATCAACAGCAAGGCTAAGACTGATAATGTTTATATCTGAAGTACTCAGTGTGTTTTTATGAAGCCCGAATGAGAAAGCTGTCAGCTGGAACGTGGCTTTCCAATACTAATATTTATAAAGCTTAATAGGAATAGAAAAGAACAAATGAAGCCTAAGCCACCAGGAAGACTACCGAGCCTTTGTGCTCTCTTATGCTCTAGGAATTTTACATCTGAAATACTATTGTGGATGTTTTGGCTCATTTGTGTTCTGTCATATTGTTTGTATCCTAAAACTTAAAAAGAAAACAAACAAAACCCTCACAGGTATCAAGAGTTAAGTTTTAAAAGACTGAGAAAGTATTATGTATTTGCTACAGATTTCTGGAGTCTTGCTCCAGGCATAAGGCTTGTTGGTGTTATCTGTCTTCATGAGAAAGGAATTTATAGTATTTTTGTTTCCAGCCTCAAGCTTAGAAGACTGGACCCACCTTGTGGCTCCGTCTCCAGATGATGAGGTTGTTACCAGCCTGAAGGTCCTCATAGATGAATGTGTCCATGGGAGGAGCTACTGCAGACAGGTTCTGTGTTTGTATGAGCTTTCTAAGGTATGTATCTAGTACCGTCATTGCAGACACAAGTGGTTTGTGTCACGCTGTGCTGTAGAAGTTTATGGAGAGAAGGATAAAGAGTGGTGCAAGTGCTCATCGGGTGCCTGAGCTTCAGAGGGTGAAATCACCAAGTCTTGGTGTTGGATAATGGCCAGATGCTTCCTAGGCATGAAGTGTTGAGATGAACTCAGCTCCCTGGGGCCTCTATCTGACTCCACCGAGCCAGATTTCAGGATTTCAGCCAGTGTCTCTTTGATGTGCCTTTTCCAAGTCTTCCAAGCACGTGATGTTCATCTAGCGCTTTGCTTGAGGCCTTTGTTGTGGGACGCCTCCATCACCAACACCGACCCTGAGGCAAAGAGCCAGCAGCTGCCTCGGAAGTTTTCACACAGAAGTGCTGTGGGGGCTTGGCACAGAGACCCCCCCTTTGCCCAGGGGCTGCTCAGAGGAGAGGCCAATAAATTCCCAGTGGTTTGTCCCAGACAGTGACAGGAGACAGAGGTGGTTGGTTGCTGCCCCTCTGCTCCTTGGCCTTTGTGACATCCCACCTCTGCTGCTTCTCCAGAGCTGCTGCCAGATACTTCCTTCAGGGTACAGAGCCCCTTCCCATGGAATTGGCTCCCTATCTCTGCAATGTAGCATTAGGTTTTTTCTGAATAAAAACGGCAGCATGTGTGCTAAAAATATTAGTATATCTTTATCACAGAAATTCTGAGATTTTCCCACAGAATTTTTCATGCTTTGAGTATTCAGAGTGAGCGCTCTAGCTTTGAGTTCGTGAGGGGTAGTCATTTGACTGGCATGTTCCCTTTTATACCATCCATAAACTTCTTGCCTGAAGTGGGATGTCTGCACTTTTGAATTAAGAGCTGATCGTTGTGTTTAGGAGGTATATTTTTCAACTGATTTGTAAATTTATAAATTTGAAATATGTTACAGCAGAGTATTTACGGAGCCTCACCAACTCCTCTTCCAAAGGTAGCAAATGTAAAAACTGGTATATATTTTTCACGGAGAGTTTGTGGTATGTAGAGAAGGGGAAGAGGAACCTCGTAAGTAAAACTTATGCAGAAAACACAGTTCTTCATTTTGGGAGATCTTTCTTCTAGGTATTTTAAGCGTTAAACTCTATAGTTGGTTCAGGAAAGCGTCTCTGTCCATGGGGACAGCTCTGGGGGTATTCAGCTTCAAATGCAAGGCACTTAGGTGCCAGCCTGGTCTGGAGAGCTTTAAGAGTGAAGGTAAGCAGCTGAAGGTGCTGGTGACTGACACAAGGACAGATCGTGTTTGTGTTTCTTGGAACGGGGTTTTGTCTGCTCCTCCAGCACTGCCCTCGCACCGCAGCGCCTCGTTAGGACGAAGCACTGCAGGCCGATGTATGTCCTGCTCTGGAACTTTTGCTGTG
Organism: Limnodromus scolopaceus; assembly: GCA_028565335.1. NCBI lineage: Eukaryota > Metazoa > Chordata > Aves > Charadriiformes > Scolopacidae > Limnodromus > Limnodromus scolopaceus. The sequence continues at coordinate 42,140,071 of JAOXNO010000070.1, forward strand.
TACAGTCTTCTAAGTGCACGTGTGTTCCTCAGGAACTGAACTGCTCCTACAGCGAAATGTCGGCCCGGGACCCCGAGAAGGTGCTTGGGGCCATTCTGTCATCCCGGCAGCCGGACAGGGCCCGGAAGGCTCAGGCTTTCGTCGCCACGCAGGGGCTGCAGCCTGACACCGTGGCCGAGCTCGTGGCTGAAGAAATCACGCAGGAATTACTGGCGTCTTCAGAAGGGAAAGGTACTAAGGAGGCGTGATCTTGTATCTTAGCATTTTTGGTTTGTAAGTGTGATATTTGTGTATCTGAAAAACGATCCTTGCTCTCCAGATATTTGAGTGCTGATTAGTCAGTAACGTTTGGGCAGCCCTTGTGTAAGGTTTGTAAACCTTGTACACCTTCAGTAAGGTATTATACAAATGTTTCTTTTTAGTTATTTTTGTGTCTGGTGTGGTCTTACAGCATTTAAGGTTGTTTTTTTAATGGATATAAATTTAGTGTTTTTTATAAAAGGGGTTATTTTTTTAATCATGATCTTTGCAGCCCCACGTCATCTGACTTGGAAAGATTCATGGTCATTTCTTTGTGAAAAGTGTGGCCAAAACATTTTCCTTTTTTTTTTTTGACTTTGTGAAATGAGGGATGTTCCTCAAAACAGCAGGAATTTACCTGGGGGACTTTTCTCTTTTCTATTTGAGTAGCTTCCACTTTGCCACAGTATGAAGAACAAAGTTCCATGAGAAACAATGAGCTGTTGGACAGAGATTCCCGAGTCCGGGTGTGCTCTCCTCTGCCCTGGCTTCCACCTGCTCCCCCCTCTCCTGCTGCTCCCCAGCTCACGCGGGTGGCTCAGAGGACTCGGTGCATTTCCTTCACGAGAGCCGCCCCGCTAACCCAGCGGAAAACAAATCCAGAAAAGAAGAGTTTTCTGTGGAGCTCATGAGTTGAACCAGTTCATGGCAGAGAATAAATCAGAGCCACTGCAAGAGATGGGTTAGAATTCTGTTAGGAATTTTCCTCTTCATGAGGAACATGAAAAAATGTTCTTTTTTCAACAGCAGCCTCCTGGGTTTCTGAAATTATAGGTGTAATTGCAGTAGCAATACAGCCTTTCAGTAGGAGTTCATTGGATTGATCTGGCAAAGAAGTAGTATCTGATTCTTAAATTTAAGCAGTAAGATCAAAAGTGGGTTTGGAGTTGTGGTTCCAAGTCCTAGGTCAGTCTGGATGAAGTTCTGTTGGTTGGTTTGGGTTTTTTTTCTCTTAATGTAGCTAATCTGAACAGTCAGCACCAGGGCCATAACTCTCTCTCCCTGTGGCCACAGGACAGAAGCAGGTTTTGAACCCGGCGGCAGAGAGCCAGGCGTTGCTGCAGCTCGCTAAGCTCTGCCAGGACCACACGCTGGTGGGCATGAAGCTACTGGACAGAATCTCCTCTGTTCCACGCGGGGAGCTCTCATGCAGTAAGTAAATGGCAAATAGTGCTTGATGTAACTAACACTTTACTAAACGTGGCATTACGTGGTTTAAAATCACTTCACAAAGAATAAAAGCAACACTGGTGGGAGCATCTCTTACTGATCTCCAATATTAAATGAATAGATCCAAGTATATGCACAGCAACTGGGCTGCTTCAGTGCACGCGGTTACTTTCCAAACAAAACACAGATTTTTTGTGGCAGCAGCTGGGAAGCGCAGTCAGTGAGTTACCTGAGGGTGCAGTCAGTGAATTACCTGAACCTCTGTAGGTCTGTGCTGCAGAAGGAGGTTATTGTGACTTCCTTTCTATTAATCACAATTAGAAATCACTTTCTCTACCCATTTGTTAAACTAACTTCCTGATCTTTTGTTACTAAAGTCCATTTTCCACTGTGCAGCTTTATATATCATGGAGGTGTTGTCGTTGGGTTTGTGAAACATCACCAGGGTACTTTGGTACCGTTTTGCTACAGGGTAGTGGCAAAATGAGATCATTTACTTATTTATTTAAACTCTTTAAAAAAAAAGATTTCTTATGAGCAGGTCATATCTGAGGAAAATGAACAAGGGTAAGACTTTAGTGTGAGCTGTCTCGTGAGTATTAACGTGGGCAGAACTTCCAGTGCTGCTTCATCCAGGGTGGTGAGGAGACAGCAGCTTCTAGAACACGTTCTGCGGAAGCAAAAGTCTGGCTGAAATGACTGTTGAAACCGTTCCATTAGAGTCCAGCTGTAATACTGGGAGTCTGGAAAGCCTTTGTGAGAAAACAAGTAATTGAAAATACCACGTTCCATGTAATCCTTATGTCCCTAACACATTTGTCCTGTTGTCAGATCTTAACTTACCCCTTGTTTTTCCGGGTCAGTAGCACATGGGTGAATATTGGTATTTCCCCGTGTGGCGACTAACGGAGGGAATGTTGGGAATTCCCAGATTGTGCTGGAGATGTCTCTGAATGACGTCTCTGCCACAGTACCCCTTCACAGGTGGAGGTATAATTGGTTTGTTTCGAAACATGTTCATAGAATCATAGAATCATATGGGGTTGGAAGGGACCTCTGGAGATCATCTAGTCCAACCTCCCCGCCAGAGCGGGTCT
>JAOXNO010000070.1:42178266-42193578 GCA_028565335.1 Limnodromus scolopaceus
TGGAGTCTCCTTCTCTGGAGACATTCAAAACCCGCCTGGACAAGTTCCTGTGCAACCTGCTCTGGGTAGACCCGCTCTGGCGGGGAGGTTGGACTAGATGATCTCCAGAGGTCCCTTCCAACCCCATATGATTCTATGATTCTAAGGCTCATTCCAAGCTCAGCCTGGAGGAAACTGTGCATGGCCGTCACCAAGTAAGGGATAAGAGAAATCCATGCTTAAAAATTATTTCAGCTTTTCAGATTCCAAGAGTTTTAATATGAAACAGTGAAGAAAAACATTTTTAAAATCAGGAAAAATACCTGGACAAGTGTTCTTTTAAGGTGCCTGATGACTGGCTCATTCTCCAAAGATACTAGAGTGGGGTCCGATATCGTGCGAACTACATGGTGGGGAAGCTGTTGCTACTCCCAGGTACATCACACAAAAGGACCTGAGAACAACAGCCTGGGTCAGTGCAGCATCTTTGGCAGTTGCTGGAAGAGAGATCTCCTTCCTGTGCTTCCTCCTCTACGGTATGGCATCATAAAACACACAACTGACACCACCTCCTAAAGCAGAACAAACACCTACCAGTCTCCACAAGACAAGCAAAACTCGGCCAAGTACCCAGCAGAGTCTCTGGGAGAGAAGAGGGAGAACTGGCACTGGCAAAGCCTGTAGCAAGACTAACCAGCAGGACAGAGCTAACTGATGTCAGGCTCTGAAGATGCCTTCTCTATAGAAAGAAAGGATGAAGTTTGTGGATGGGTTTGCCCTGCCCAGGGAAGGAAGCTCCCAGCCTGGAGAAGCTGTTCCTGGGAGAGGACACTGCCTGCGCTGTCAGGGCTCCTGTCCCCACCTGCTGCCGAGGAGACAGGCTGCACACACCAGTCACACTCTGGTGTTTACAACTGGAACCAGTGACCCACGTCACCACGTCCTGGCAGCAATAAACGGTGCTCCCCGGGGTTTCTGATACAGCACAAGCCACCCCACAAACCTGACACCTGCAGTTTATAACCCAGACTGTTGTTAAAGGCCAGACACTTATCTCTCTGTAAACACGATGATAACAAATACCCGCAGCAAGAACTCTGACGTTAAACGTAACAAAGAGGTATGTATTCTTCTAGGCACACTAATTACCTGGTAAATGACATCTTGAAAAAGAACTGGAAAAGTGAGTGCAGCATCTTCTAATTCATTTAGACTACAGTGCACTAGTGTTTCATCCTAGATAAAAAAAAAAGGTATAAGAAAAAATTGTGAAAAGAATGTTGAAAACAGAAGTAGTTTTCTAGATTTTTATGCTCATTTTAAGGTAGGTTTATTTAGTCTGAAAAAATTATTTTTGTGTCAGTGCTGTCAATATTGAAGATTTCTTAGAATGAATTATACATTTCATTATTCTTGCAGTGTTTGAAAAAATTCCCAGAGAATTGTGTGCTAGGGATATAATTATAGGAAGATACTTTAATTTTGTAGGCAACCCTGCCATTCAGTTCAAACCCACATCTCTCTGTTTCAGTGTTCTCTGCATTCCCACCACCACTGGAGGCCACGCCAACAGATACTGTCCATGATAAAATCATGGTCCTGACAGCATTAACAGGGTCTGAAACAACTTTCAAAACAGAAAGACTAAAAGAAATTCTTATAAAGACAAATATATTTTCTATGAATATTTAAGAAAGTAGATTTGTGCCCTGTAAGAATAAGGATGTTCTAAGGATTAAAAGATTCATTCTTGATCAATCCTGACACAAGACATACAAAGCTCAATTTTCCTATTTATTACATCTCATTTTTTCCACACTGGATACAGGAAAGCTTTATGGGGACAGATAATTCTTTGTTTGAGATGATAGAAATTGTAATGCTTTTTTTTTTTTAACAGGATGTCAAGTATTCAACAAATACAGCCAGTGTTCTATTCTTGCCACTATTAATTTTCCTTTTTAAATGCAGACTGTTTTTAACTAAAAATACTATGAAAATTGTGTAACATTCAACAAGGCCTTTTTGTTTAAAGCAAGCATTACTGATTTCAGCAACAAACAAAATAAACGAAACACTGCATCCCCCCTGCTCTTGGTATGTGTTTATAGAGATATTTACCAAGTCTAGAACTAATGAGAATTCTGGTGTGCTTCTTGTTTTCAGTGGCAGAGCTGGCTTCCTGTTAAGTTGTTCTTCTGTTAGTGGTGGGACGTGTTTGATGAAATAATATCTGAAAAGAATACAGATTGAGCTGTAGAAACGTACATGCATTATTTAACTGGGAATGTTGAAGCCCTACTTAATATTTCAAATATTTAAGGCTGTGCAAGAAATAAGTATTTTAAATTGGAAAAAACTCCACATCGATATACACTTATTTTTTAAGTTAGGAGCTTTTGGAATTCATTACCATAATATAAAAATGTTCCAATTCAAAAAAATGCTGTTATCCAATACCCAAAATGATCAATTTAGTATTTTCAGTACAAATATTTGCACTTACGGATCAAAGACTTCCCAGTCTTCTTCATAGGTGGCTTCTGCATGAGCTGATGAGTAGCCACTGTCTGGAGATACTGGTGCTAAAATTCAATGAAAATGACCAAAACAAAAAATAAAACAAAAAACCACAAGAGCTAGTCTTATTAGTGCAGTTTTTAAAAGTGAAACTTGGCACTTTATACACGAGTGCCTCGAACAACAGTGAAAAAAGCACCTCCCTTCAGCCCCACACTCTCAGCCCCTGGGTTCATGTGAAGTAACCCATCCAGCTCCTTGGGAAGTCACCCGAGAGCCACTGAAGTAGCCCACGCAGCTCCTTGGGAAGCCACCTGAGAGCCACTGAAGTAGCCCACCCAGCTCCTTGGGAAGCCACCTGAGAGCCACTGAAGTAGCCCACCCAACTCCTTGGGAAGCCACCTGAGAGCCACTGAAGTAGCCCACCCAGCTCTCCCACCTCAAATGGACCAGCAGCTCCTCTACTCCAAGGTTAAATTCACCTTCTCGATGAGAGTCCTCAGACCCCCCAGCGCTACCGAACCCCTAATGCTTTAAGGGCCTGGGGAGGATTTGGATAACTTGAGAATTTGATGCTGGCATCCACAGAGAGAAGCAGCCAGATTTTACAGGTACAATTTTTGGTGAGTCTTTTGAAGAAAATGTGGAAGATTAATGTAGGATCTCTGTGTTTCTCGTTCACCACAACCTCAACATGTTGTTCTAATGTAAGATACCAAAATGTTGCAGATCTCTCTTTGGTGATGAGCAAGGTGTACATTTTTAATGGGGGGAAGCAGGGCTGGGAAGGGTTCAATATTAATAAAAATTACTTTCTTCTGGAATCTTTGTTTTCATTGAAGAAATGGTATGAGGTCAACTGAGTTACACTGGGAATAGATGAGACTTGCCAAAACTGTATCTTTAGTGCATAAAAGTCATTTGTCTATTAAACATGAATCACTATTAATAGTGTTTGCATGCCCTAAGCAAATGCGGAATATTAACTGACACAAAACGCAGGTTCTGGGATTTCGCTCAGAGTACAAATTACAAGCAGCTTCAGCACCCGAGTCCAAGGCAAATGCACATCTCGTACCTGTGAGGGGCGGCAGGTCCCGGTCGTTCGTTTCCTCCGCTTCTTCCAAGCCGTTGTTGACGGGGGCCCGGACCTGCCCGGCCTGGCTGGTGTAAGCTGCCCCGTTGGTGGACGTGGCGGTGCTTGTCGTGATCTCGTCTACCTGCTCCATGTCCAACTGCTTGACTATTTCTTCAGCTTCAACAGCTTGTCCCGGGGAATCCGATCCTGATGTTCCTGAATGAAGATTTCAGCAACTCATGGTCATTATCTGTAACCCCTCAGGATGCCCATCATCAATACTGACCGCGCACACAAAGTTTCAGAATAACTGAAGGCGACTGCAGTTGATCATGTTACAAAAACAAGAACCAAAATGAAGACAATGACAAATGCCTTTATGTTTGGGACAAGGAACTTAATACCAGGTTTGTTTTGTTTTTTTTTTTTAATAAAAGGTACACTGCCAGGTGCTTATATCTATGGAAGAAATGTTCTAATGCCTATAAACTTATTGCTTCTTTTATTATTGATCAACCCTTCTAAGAATTAAGGATGCCTTTTATCTGCTAGTAGGAACTCTTGGTCTGTAAATTAGAATTAAAAGCATACTGCCACTTGAAACAGCATTTTCTTAAAAAAAAAATCTATCATCCTTAGCTTTAATACTACCAGCTTTATGAATAATACTCACCATTTTTATTTGCTGGTGAAAAAAAATTGAAAACAGGAGAAAATATGGTTCCCAGTAATGTAGTTCGTGGAGGACTGCCCGTGGTAGGATTATCTTCCAATTTTCCATTTTGCTTTACATGTTGGTTTGTCATTTCGTAACTTCCAGCTTCTGTAAAGGAAAAGTTATGAAGTATAATACCATGCTTCTGTTCTCCAGTCACATCCTCTCTTTTATTGTTATTATTTTCACTATAGGAAAGATCCCTTTTGCGCGACAAAAAAATTGGACTAAGTATTTAATTAAAAAAAAAAAAAGAAAAAAGGAAGAGCTAGCAATTTAGCAATTTAGTATCAACATAAAACAAAAACGCCAATTTTAAACACCATCTTAAGTTTAACACTTCAAATTAGGAAGCACTCGCTGTTTATAAAAGTATGCTATAGTTTAACAAAGAATAAAAGTTTAAATCCTTTGGATGGGCCTGATGGTGGAAGACAGACTGTAGGATGCTGCACACCTTCCCCAACAAGTGGGTGTCAGTGTCGGGGGGACTCCACTAGACAGGAACAGGAGAAAGTGGCCGTGGAACCCCACGGGCTGAACCTCCAAACTGCACACCATCGAGTCCATAGCTCATTGTTCTCCACATATATACCCATGCACACATATACTTCATAAATATGATTATGAAGTAAAATTATTTGTAGTTGTTATCACAGGTAACAAAGGACAGAATTAAATAAACCTTCACATTACAAACATAACAATTAAGGTTCTCTATAAACATGCATTTGCAGTGAAGTATATGCTAGAACTAAAAATTGCCATCTCATGGCTGCAATCCAAGAGGTAGTTCGGAGACTGAAATGAAGTTATTTCCTTCGCAGGAACCGGCCCGTGAGATGCCTGTCCATATGGAAGTAAGCACATGTATTTGAGAGCCCTTTTGTCAGCTGAGCCTGCTGGAGCTGCTCGAGGACTTCATGCTTCCCAGAGTTTCTGTCTAAAACAGGGCCAGCTGCAGCTCTCTACCTTTGTAATATGGAATATCTTAACCACGAACCTCTATCGCTGTAACAGCGATGGGGGTTCAGTGTGCTCTGGGTGTGTGTCTCACAACACTTCATCTAAGTCAACAGTTTCATCTTTGAGTGCTGTCTGCATGCATCACATACCCATTCTCTCTCCAGGAGGCCAAAAACCTTAATTAATGTCACAAATACTGGAAAAAGGGGTTTCTCCTAAACCTGTGATGTTATACAGACACCTGACAACCACCAACCAGGTAATGCTCCCACTCTATAACCTTTCCACCACTGAAGGTGCTCATCGGGAGCTCTATCCTCTACTTGGCTAGTGCCTTTGCAAACCTTGTTGAACTCTGAAATTTCTGTGAGCTCTGCCTTGCTGGCAAACCTGGCAGAAACCAGACAGTGGAGCCCTAAGCTCTTGGGGGAATGGGCAGTGAGGGAACACAGACAGGCAGCACGATCACCTAAGTCTTGTTTCCTTAGAAAAGAAGTCTAAAAAATGTTTTGGTTTTTTTTTTTAAAGTCAGACTTGAAACCACAGCTGATACTTTAAATGTCATTGACCATTTTATCATGTATTAGAGATATTCAAAAAGAAACAATTTTCATGGGGAGGTGGTCAGACTCTGGGAAAGGGTTGTGGAATCTCTATCCTTAGGGATACTCAGAACTTGACTGGACGAGGCTCTGACTCCAAAGCCAGATCTCCCTTCGAGCTGGATCCACACTGAGGGGAGCAGGGCACTGGCCCAGATCACCTTCAGAGGTCCCTTCCAACCTAAATGCTCCTATGATTCCACAACAGAAACCGGTCTGTGTTTGGCAACAGGTCCTTTCCAACCCCATATGATTCTATGGCAAGTGCTTTCCGTATCTAAGGACACTTGGTTACTTCCACCAAGGACACGAGTTGGGAAGTCTTACTTTACTTTTTTTTTGGTGAGAAAATGACAGAAGAGCTAACTAGAAAAAAATATCATTGGCTTTTTGGAATAATACTTAAGAAAATAAAAGCTAAATTAGTTCCAAAATAGCTGGTCATGATCACATATCCAAATTGTTCTTACAAAGATACAATGGATGTGTCTGAGAAGAAATGTTGGAACTGCTGCTTACAGTCTTAGAAATCTTATTCTGCTACTGTGAGCTCAGCCTGGCTCCCACTGAAGTCAACCCCAAACCCTTAACAACCTCCCCCACTGACAAGATGTCCTACAGTAGTTATCGGCTGTAACACCACGGAATCACCATTCCACTGCAACAACCTACGATTAGAATATTTACAAACCTCCATTCATTTGACCTTTCCGCCGTACTCGAGAGATCTGTTTATTAGGCTTTTCTCTTGTCTGAGGTGTGGATGTAATCAAGTCGTTATCGATATCCCGTTCAATTCTACTTCTTTTTGCAGGATTTTCTCTTTCTTCCTTAAAACAGAAAAGGGGAGAAAAAGAAATATGCTGAATAGTGCCTCTTTTCCCCACTGAAAACGACCAGAAAAGGGTAGCTATTAGGGAAAGTTTCACAAAGATCCATCTATTGTTCCACTCCCAGGTGCAGAATTTGTATCTGCCCAGCTGGAATTTTAAACTCCTTTAAACTGACACAACTCAAGGTAAATAGCAAAGTACTGGGAAAGAAAATGTACTTGGAACTTCTACAGTAGAACAACTGTCTTTAAGTGCTATTTCACTGCATAGCCAATTTGTAAGTATTTAACTGCTACGGAGTTGGTGAAAAGTAGAGACAAGGCAAATAAACTATCTGAAACTTGATTCCTCTGCCTGTTAAATGTACGGGAAGGAAAGTGCACAACAGTGTCCCATGTGAAATTCCCCGTGTGGAACCTGCTGCTGCCCCGTCCACGTCAGACAGTCCATGGCAAAAGGAGCTGTTGAAATGCTGTAGGCGAGGTCTGCGACCCAATGGTTCTTCTCACCTTCAGGGAAATGCCTGTTCATCTGCATCTGGATGCATCGCTGCATCCGGAGACCCCTATTGTCCTCCAGAGGAGGAGCCATCCTGATGTGGTGGGAAAGCTCACACTGCCCTGCCCAAACTGCACTAGTGAGCAGAATTCGAAGGCGAAAGGTTATATAAAGTTATTGTATCCACCCAATAACTTGATAAAGTTATTTATCCACTCAAATTTTATTGCACAGATATAGAGCACAGATATAGAATTAAATCTACCTTTTATATGTATTTATACTGTTTGAGTTCTATGATCTATTCAATTCAATATAACCTATTATTACCAATGACTGTGCCACAAGGAGCATGGCAATGCCACCCCGACAGAAACACCTTGTTTGCTCTTAGGCTGTTTCCAGAGACCGTGTATGTTTTAAGGAATGGCCTAAACCAGGACTAGGAGTCGTGACAACACACTGGAAGACAATGCAATTTATGACAGTGCTACAACCCCTAAAATTGACCAAGTTTAGAGGAACTTGCAACTGCAATATTTCTGATACTAACATTTAACAATTTTAATGGTCCTTCCTGTACACACAGGTGTATCCGTTTCCCTGGTATATCAGATTTGTCACTCTGTAGGTGACCAATCCTGCTGCACACCCCATACCATTGCTGATCCTGAGGTAGCAGAAGATCTCAAGATCTGACCTACCACCCCCCCATGTTTGAAGAGCCACATTCTAGTCTCTGCTTTCTCTGACTAAAGAGCTATCGTGATTGCTGAGGTTTTGCTTGTTTAAGGAACATTTCTACCACCACATCTTTCCAATAGGAGGTAAATGACCTAGAGCTACGATGGAAACTGTCAGGACATAGGTGGGATGAAGACACCTACTGCCATAAATCCTACACCCTCGGTAGCCATTTGGATTTTAGCATCCCCACAAAGGAACTCCTATGCAAGTTGTACCCATACACCATCTCAAAGAGTTATAACGTTCCCATGGCAACCACAGACCACTTTGTTAAGTCATTAAGGCTCTGGAAGATCGCCCAGCAGTATCGGTATCGTGCCATGCTAATGCCACTGGAACCTCTCCAAGTCCCGCTACAGGCCCAGGAGAGGACACGAAAGGGAACGGGAGAAAAATGTGGACATTTTCTATTAAAAACCCTGTCAAGAAAAAAAAAGAATGAAGTATAATTCAAAGATTTGGGAGACGAGGAGAAGAGGGGAAGAGAGAAAGTTAATAAAACCTTAGAGGGACAAAGGAGAGGAAACCCAGACATATTTCCCTTATCTTAAAATTCCAATGTGAGATGTTTTGCTCAGATTTCAGCGTGTTCTTGCAGGGGTTTTGCAGCCAAACCGTTGCACTGCTGTGCTACAACACAGCATGCTACAATATCAATGCTGATTGTAAAATACATTAATTATCCTGGTTTAATGAAAAACAAAACGTAAGCAGATTTCACCATGTATTTTTACTGAACGATTTCTTTGCTGGTACCTCAGTGTTTCTATGATAGACAATTAACACATGCCATGAAATATTAAATTTCACTATATTTTTGACAATGTAAGAATATACTCTTACTTCAATTAAAATTATTTCAACTTCAGCTTGTTGCAAAGTTATCGTTTGAACACTGACTTCACAAACCAGAAAATACTTCTGAATTTATATCATATTTTTATTTAGCAAGTAATTAATCTGGGATATGTTTTAATTTAGTTATGACTTCTTGGGTACTCTTCTTTAAAGTTTACAGCTACATAATGTCGATATCTGGACTGCTAGGAATGAATGAAGTGGGGTTTTTTAACTCGCCTCTCTTTACAGAAAAAAACCAACAGGTTTTGAAGCAATTGCAAGGTTATAGTCAGCCTATCAAAGTATTATATATATGTAAAATTCACCCTCAAAACGAACATGGAACAGGTTTTAACTTGTGAAGATTACTAAAGTTCCGATTTCTGTCTGGATCCAGACGGATGAGGCTACTGGTTTAGCCCCGACGATGGCTGAACTGGACCCACAAAGCGGGGGCAACGCTGACTGCAAGAACGCACCCAGTGGTCCCAGCAATGTCATCGCAGTAGAATTTATGGGGTTAGACCTTTATCGACTGATGGACCCCTAAACAATTTTGACTAAAAATGCTAAAAATATTCAACAAATTTATGCTTACAGCCTTGCTTTTCTTAGTTGCCAGTACTCGTAATTCCCAAATTCAAAGAATCCTTAAACCGGAAATTAAAAATCTACTGAATTTATGAGTCAGTATTTTCACAAAGGAATACTTAGGTAATAAATTTTGTGATTTATCGGATTGTCTTAAATACGCCTACAATTGATTCCTGTAGGGTTGGAAGGCCTGCATTTTGGTTTGGTTCGGGGTTTTTTTAAAAAAATACCTGCTACCTGACACAACCGTCACAGGTACTTTTTGCCTTCCAGTTCTTTACAAGAAGGTTTTGCTTCCACCACGACACATTTACTTATTCTTAAGAGAAATGGTTTTAAATCAAATTTAACTGAATATGACCTAATTAAAAAACAACAGAAGGAACCCACTGATGGTGTACCTTCGGTGTGCTTCCTTTAATAAACTTTTTGATTGAAGACAACAAGCCGGTTTCATTTTTCTGGGGTTTTCCTCCACCTCCAGGTAAGCTCTCCTCCACCTCCGAGTGTTTCCTCTTCGCCCTCAGAGCGCGTTGGGTGTGAATTTGATTCGACTGCTGAGAAGCTTTCCGCGTTCTCAGCCTCATCTTCATGTGTAACACATGTAAAGCTGGAAAAGGGGAAAACAAGAATACTTAGTCAGTGAAGAAATCACGAATTCAAAAAATGCTGTAACACTGACAGTGTTCTGGCACACGGAGCTTTTACAGCCATATATATGGCTTCATTTAAATCAAAGAGAAGAGCTATTTAATTTAAAGCATAACATTGGCAGAAGAACAAATGAATATAATCCAGCTATGGACACATCTAACCATTAGATCAATGAGGCTTCTGTATAACCTCCAATCGGAGTAGTAGGAACAAAAAAGTCTACCCACTTTTAAGATGCAAAGGGCCACGTGGTGTCTCCAGCACCGAGTGACTGGCCTCAACCACCCAGGCAGTCCTTTCCAGCTCTCTGCTCCTCACAATACTGCACTTTAAGTCTCTACATTGAATTTGAGATGAGGCATAAATCTAAACGTGTGTCAAGTGTTCACAGAAGAAGACCTGGTAAATGAGCCTGTGCATTTGGGATGGGTGAGGACACAGCAGCCGACTGAGGAACCTACGGAACCTACCAACCAACCTGGGGAACCTACTGAGGAATCCCCATCACAAGGGTATCTGGGAAAGAGATCAGGCCGCGGAACGACTCGGGCAAGGGCAGGATTGATCACAGCAGAGTGAAGCTCCTGCTTGGGTTGATTTGATTGGGACAACTCACGTGCTTAAAATTACACATGTACTGGATCAGGAGCAGAGAAAAGAAATAGCAAGAAATCCCTCCGAGTCGTAACACACAGAAATACCAGTGACAGGGTAATATGCATTTCCTACCTGCAGTCATGACAAAAAGCTTTTTTTTTTTAAAGAAGAGCCTATGCTTATCACAATAGGAATCAGTACCTGCCTTTCTGGAGTTCAGGTACCTTATTGCTGAATAGACAGAATAAATAATCTATAACATTACAATACAAGTAAAGTCACAACAGCTCTCTCATTTAGGAAAAGACAACAGACATGACTCACAAACACAGAAATATGGTGATCGTATTTTTAAAAAACAGTCCGAAAGCTGTACCCAGCTGAAGTTGCGCACAATTAGGTAAATCTCAATCTCAAATGAAAGGTGTTCAAGCCCACGAAGAATGACATAACTACTGACGCTATTTTTAGAAGACTTAGCAAAAAAAAGTACACAATTGGTATCGTCAAGAGTGAAATATTTTAGTTACACACAATATTTGTTTTAACTGCCAGCAAACACGGGATTTCGTTTCTCAGACGTACATGTGCAGCGCCTTCCATCAGCAGTTAATACAACAACTGGCTACAGACGGGAAAAGGACAAGTCAAGATTCCTAAATGACTGAAGTAACTACGGCAAATATCTGATATTTGAGGCATAAGGAAAAACAACAGAAACCACAGGCTAAATTTATAAAACCTGGTTCCTTAGAAACTTGCGCCCTCTAGTAACAGAAGCATTAAAACTTGGAGTCCACATGAGTATCCTTTCGCCATGAATATTGGCAAAAGAATTTGCATTTCTTTTAAAAGAATCTACTGTATGCGGAAAAAAGCCATGCAGAGAAATAATGAAAAGAGAATCCCCAAAGATTTTAATCCAATTTTCTGATCCTACTCCTTGCCACTAGAAAAATAAAAAGATAAAAATAACATTCTTATACAAAGATGTAAAATAAATATGCCTGTTATCAGAACTTGCATCTCAACTTCTCTTCCTTACAAATTGCGCCAGATTAATTTTCTGGGCATGATTTATGGTGGGAAGGAGCCACCCCAATAGACACATGCTCCTATTGTACCGCCGCACAAATCAGGAGGATCTAATTATAAAATTGAAGAAATTATCAAACATCAGTGGACAGGATGGTCCAAAGATACCTTAAAACATATAATGTATTTTCACTTCAGAAATATAGAGGAAAGCATTACTTTTTAATCCCCATTGTGTGTATTAAATCACGTACTTTAGGTTAGTCTGACTTACCAAAATCACATTATCCCAGGCGGCTGAAAAAAGAACAATTACATTTAAGTTTCTCAGCGTTTTCGCATGTGGGAGATGAACTAATTCACAATCCTGGCAGGAAATACAGCCCAAGACAGAAAATGACCATAAAAACTTTCAAACCAAATATTTTAAATATATCAATGTTTCAAGTTAAATAGTTAGCAATTTGTTGGAAAGAAGTTAGAGAAAAACACCACTGTTTCACCACGTTAAAAATATTCTTAAAACTCTCCAAGGAGCTCTAGTCCTTCCCTGCTTTGGAAAGGGAATTTTATTAGTAGTAGTATCAACCTGTTCAGGAATTATTTTGGTTGAATTACAACTCTCTGAGATCTTCAACCTGTAGCCTGGAAGGAGACACATACAGCTCACAGCCAGCGATCTCAGAAGCGAGCAGAGGAGGCGTGCAGACAGCAGAGTCATAAACACCTCAACCATCCCAGCTTCAACCGGTTTCCAACAGGGACACGAGGCTCCCCCACGCCTCCGACACCAGCCCTGGCCCATCCAGGCTGGCTCACCATTATTTTCTCTATTCCACAGGTTGAGTGGATTTTTGTTTGCAATCCCTCCTGCCAGGAAGCCCCGCACAGGTACAGAGCAAGGAGGGAGCCTATTTCCCACCATGGCTGGTGGTACAGGAACCAGAGTGATGCTGAGGAGCTGAGAGGTGGGGAAAAGGGAATAAAATCAGAAAGATATAGGAGAGAAGGTACAAGAATATGCAATCACCAGAGCAAACTTCTCATGTACTTTAAGATGTGGTTCGATGGCACGAGGGAACCTCTGCTTCCTCCTCTGCCTCCTCATTTCTTTCCCACACTCATTTCAGAGTCTGTCTCCTCCCAGAGACCAGGCTGGCAAACTGAGCCAACGAGCATTTTTATGCCAGTTTAATCAGTTTACAAAAGGAATCAACTCAGTCAGGACTCCCTAACATATACCTGTGAGTATATAAACATATACACAAGTGAGATTCTAAATTCTCATTTGCCTAATTAAAAAAAAACTCTGAAAGGTAAGAAGAGAGTCACACTGAGCTAATTCGAGATTTTGATTGACAATAGATAATCATTTACCATGGGGAATTAGGAATTAAGTAAATGAACACTAAAATATAGCGGTATTTAGTATATTCAAAGATGTAAGCCACAATCATTAAAATGTCACTTGTACATTTTGAAAAACGGGAAAGCATCCTGCAATGTGACTTTGTAAAACACCTGTCTTTTAAAATATTCTGGTGAGAAATCTCGGATGACTGTCATGTCCTGGGAATTACAAGACTACACTAAAAAGAAACCTGTGCAAAAAGGAATTAGACAAAATTGTAATACATTGAAAGGAGACTGGCACGAGTGAAATTCCAATTTGAGAATGAAAATATTACTTAAAATTTGTTATACTACAAGTTGCCTGATTTTTCTAGAACTGAGGCGAGTCCGAGGCAGACAAAAGATGAAGCGATTTAATGATGTCAATGGTGAGGATGTGTTTATCCAGCAAGGAACCGTTCAGCTCATCTGTACACTACTGCCAGAGAGTTCCTTGGCTCTTTCCACCTCCTGGGTATCAAGCCTCGGGTTATAAATATCTCTAATGGACTTAGCAACAGTTCCCTACAATCCTCTCACTGACACAAGTTTGCTTTCCTAACACCTGATACATTTGGCAGGAAACAGTTTTTACTTCAATTACATTTGGATTTCTTTCCTGAGACGAGCAGGACCCAGACTACAACACTCCAAAACACACTCTCTCAGTCAAAATAATCAAGTCTAAACATGTACGTGCATTTCCTTCCTCAAACGCCTACAATCGGGATTCCACCACAGCGTGCCTGAATAAATGACTGAGTGGCCAGGTCGCCCAGTCGGCCCCGCTGAGTGGGGACCGGGTGGTGGCCGGGAGCCGGGCTCGGATCGGAGCGAGCGGCCGGACGGCGGGATGGGACGGAACCAGCCCAGCAGCGTCTGCACGGCAGTTCTCCCTTCGGCACACTCGCTTCGGGGACCCTGCGCTCAAAATCCTCCCGCTGGGCAACACTGCGATTCCTTCACATCCTAAAAGCTGACACTGAAGCAGAAAAACCTCAACTCTTCAGAGGAGATATGCAAGGCAAAGAGAGACTAAATAGAATTCTCATCAAACAATTTGGGAGACAGGAAAGTAAGAAATGAAGGAGCTGTGAAAACGCAGCAGCTGAACAAGCTACAGCTGCAATAAACCCCCGTTTTCCCGAGTCCCCACACACTCGGCTGTCACCTTCGCTACCCTGTAAATACTGTTGTTATTCCATGGCCCAGGTACCACCACCTACAGGAAAGAAATTCCTGAGAATGACTCATATTTCTAAATAAGAACATACCTCCATGAAATTTTCAGTTAGGGGTGATTTATTTCCCCACCACATCTGGTACTACTGTTTTATCTGTTTTCCCCAAAAGTATTAAAAGAAAAATTAGGTGAGGCACACATAATCACAGGGTTTAAGGTTTTTTGATACAGGAAGAAGTTTAAGATGGTAAAAGAACAATAGTGAGGAACAACAGAAAGAGAGAACTGACAAGAGAACATAACATTACAGTGTTGAACAATTTCTACATTTAATTTGGCACTCCATAATCACCCTGAGCTGCCACCACTGAACACTACATATTCCAAGCCTGAACACCGTCAGTCTCCCACCATCCACCGGCTCAGACAAGGCAGACCTCACTGCTGGGAACAACCTCTTCATTCCACTCAAAGCTGAATCAGATCCACAGGAAGAGGAACCAAGAACAAATGTTTTCTTCAGTTTCCCTCTAAATAAATAATCCCCGTCATATTTTGTCAGCACATTTCACTACTGCGACGTCACCCAGATTTCAAGTCTGAAGAAACATCCCAAGGAGAAGCCGTGGCCGTAGAGCTGGCTGAAGTCCGCTCCCATGGTACTGGTGATGCTTTCCACAAACACAAGACCTTACGCCCAAGCACAAAGAAGCCCGAGTCCCCATGAGAAAGGGGCAAAACCTTGCCAAGCCTGTGCCTGGTGGGGAGAGAGAAACAGGGGACAAACGATAACCCGAGTGAAATGACATGCCGGTCTGGACTCACTGCAAAGTCAAGGAAAATGACTTCTAGATAAAGTCTCTCGCCCAGACAGGCCCCAAAGCACTTTACAAACTTCACAGAAATGCTTTTTGTTAGTTCAAAGATGTTGAGACTTTTCCCCCCTCAAAGACTCTTGGACTTTCTTTAAACAACTTATTCTCCTTCCCTACAAAATCACTGCAATTTCACTGAATTTCACTGAATTTCACTGATTTTTAGAGTTGGAAGGGACCATAGAGATCATCTAGTCCAACTCT
>JAOXNO010000070.1:42213869-42224368 GCA_028565335.1 Limnodromus scolopaceus
TGGGGGTTATATTGGGGATAGGCATGCGCGTCGGCAGATGGGTGATTGATATTTTAAATTAATGCTTTTAAGAAGTGTTTGCTAGAACTTCACTAGAAAAACATGCATTTCTTGCACTTTGCTCGGCACACGCTCCTCTGTGCACCCGGGGGCAAGGGCAGGTTCAGCCCTTTAGCCCTCTGCTCTCCTCAAGAGAGGGCAGAGACGTCTTGGGTGAGAACTGCAGGTTTCAGCTCGTTGGCAAACTACGCCTCAAAAAAAATATAGAGTGACTTATGAAACACTAAACGGGTAGGTTGTGAGTTTGGAATCTTCAGCAGCATGTAAAAATGAAGCAAAGCCCCATTTTTGGGGCTACGTTGTTTTCCTTTGGGGCTGTTTGCTTTAGGAATAGCCCACCAGCCAGAGCAGCGACCCCGGGGCAGCAGCCCCGCAGGGTCAGGGCTCTGCCCAGGGTGTTGTACAGGGAACAAACCTCACCCGACCTCGAGGATGAGGAGCTCCAGGAATTCCTGGAAAATGCGATCTGTCGTCTTGCATTTTTAGTCAGAGACGTGTTTTGTAGCCGAAGCCGTGTGAGAGGGGAGAGGGCTCGGGGAAGGGCGGTACCGACGCCACCTCCAGAGCAGCGGGAACATTCCTCTGCAGACACCGGCACTTTCCCAAAAGAACACAGACTTTTTTTTTCCCTTCTTCTTCACTAAAGTGGAATTTGTTTGACAGAACAATTCCCCTTAGAAATAAAATTCTTTAAACATTGGGTCACTAAATGATGGAGGGTAAAACGCTTAGTGACCTAAATTAGATTCCTTAAAAGGATACCCACCAGGATCAAACTGTATTTCTATACGGCCAAATATTCAGCCAAATATTTTCCCAAAATCCAGAGGCCAAACAAGCCCGGGGTTCGTGCCGAGGGCTGCGGAGTCTCCAGCACTTCTGGCAGCAAACGGGACGCGGGGGCACTTCCCTGTTGTCAGAGCTCCCTCGGGTGCTGCGGGTGCATCGGTGCCGCTCCTCCTGCCAAGGGGCCACCAAACCCAGAGGGAATTTTCTTCCAGGACTCGTGTCTCTCCTTCGTGACTCTGCATTTCCCCCGGCCAGGGCTCATGATGAAATAAGCCGTAAAACCGTCTCAGCTTCTCAAGGAACAGAACAGAAAGCACAAGAAGTGAGTGACCCTGTTGAGAGCAGGTGTCCATGGGGGCTGGTATCTCGCTGCTTTACCGGCTTCTTCAAACAGGATGAAAAATACTCATTTTTCGCATCTTGCCAGTTTTAGCCTGGGGGTGAGGGGGTGCAGGGGTGGAGGTGTCTCCCTGGGGGAGATGCAGAGCACTTCTTCCCCGTTTGGTCCCCGTGGTGGCCGTGTGTCGGGTCACTTGTTGCCCATGCACGGTTGGTGCCAGCTCAGAACCCAGCCCTGCTCAAAGCACCCCCTGACGGCAAAGCAGAGGGTTCAGGAGGTGCCTGGGGCCCCTTCCAGAGCAGTTCCCGGCAGAAGGGAGGTAACCAGTATCACCATTAAAGGGTGGTGGGTTAGCAAGAATGAATATTGTTGTAATTTTACTATCATTAGACCTAAAGAATCTCAACATGGCCCTGTTCTAAAGCCTGTGGTGTTCAAGGAAACAAGAAAAGTTATAGGTAGTAAGAAATTGATTATGCATACACGTAACAAGAAATTGATTGTGCATATAACAGCAAGGATACAATTATAAAATTCACTTATTTCCCAACATCCGTTACCAGTGATTTTGGCTAGAAGCGCCAGGTAAGGCCATTCTGTGTCACAAACAGAAGTAACCGGGTCAGAGGGAAGAGCAGAAGGAAGAGAAGCGCCCGGGGGAATCCTCCGCATCACTGACACCTCCCTCCCGACGGAACACACCCCCGGCCGCTCCCCGAGCGCTCACAAACCTTCTGCTTTTGACACGGAAGGGGTTTCTTGGTCCGTTGTTCCCAGAGCACCGCGTGTGCGGTCACAGGAATAACATGAAATGGTTCAATAGTCTGGAAGACAAGAAGCTGAAATAAAATGTGATGATGCGTCTCCCCGTCCCGGTACTGGGAAAGGAAGGGAAGTCCAGGCTGGGTCCCAGGATCCGTGGGGAGCGGAGCTGGGGGTGAGCCCTGGGCCCACAGCGGGAGCTCCTCACCTGGGGCAGTCGTTCCGCAACAGCAGGAACTGAGGGACTCGTGTCCAAGGGCCCAGACGTGGGCGTTTATCACGGGGCAGCGCGGGCGTCACAAACGCCACCTCATTCATTCCTGTGGCCCAGCCTCCCTCAGGATGCAGAGTCCAGCACGTGCCCCACAGAGGGGACTGGCCAAAGCAGCTCTCACCCCGTGCCAGGGTCAGGGGACTGTGACAGCGCCACCCCAGTGTCCCCACCTGCCCCTGCCAGCAGCTGGGGAGGCGTCACCGGTGTCACCGTGCTCGTTCCCACGGAGGGCACAGGTCCCGGAGCCGGGGCAGCCCCCTGGCGTGGGAGCAGCCAGGGCACGGAGGCCGGTGACAGAACCAGCTGCGGGGCAGGGAGCCAGGCCCTCAGCTCGGCGGGGCCGGGAGCAGAGAGCTGCAGCTCCTGCCGAGCGCAGGACCCCTCCGCGCTGTGGGGCACCCCCTTAACCCAATTCTAAAAAGCCAGAAGAAAAAAAAAAAACCAACCACCCAGAAGCTTCACGTACTTTAAACAACTTAATTTATTAGAACCCATAAACGTTGCTTTCATTAGAAGAATCAAGTTAACACCTAATTCAGGGTGAAATTACATTTTAAGACAAAGAAAAAATCATGGTGCTTAAATACAGCATTGGCTGGAGGCGGCCAGTCGGAGCGGCCCGGGAGGGGTTCACGCACCCCGGGAGGGGTTCACGCACCCCGGGGATCAGTGGGGGATCTAGTTCCCAGCAGGCTCAGTGGTTTATCTCCAACCGGGAGGGCATCACACCGTGCCCAGGGCTGTTCCCCCAACTGCTTCCCAGAGGATGGAATGAAGAGCTCAAGCCTTAAACAAAAAAACCCCTTGAGATTCATTGCCAGCATCTGAAATTTTTATTTCTTTTCCGTTCGAGACTGATTGGTAGAAGATCCCCGTAGCCAACCCCCCCATCGTATGACCCTTGGGATTACTGAAGAGGTTCCCAGAATCGGCATCGAGCAAACCTTAACTCTTACTTCAAACTGGAACCTGGGAGATGAGGCACAATCACCCACGTCGTAGGCCCATCATGTCTCCTCAGAGTAGCCCTTTTGGAGAAGCAGGTCGGGTTAATAACCTTAATTTCCACCAGATCAACAGAATCATTCCCATAAAATTCAGAAAGTGCTTAAACACAGAATACAAAAAGGATCTAACTTACAAACCTCCCGGTGTAGAAAATCAAAACGTGGAAGATGGTGGATGTTCAGAGATCGTATCAAAGCATTAAACTGTAACTCAAGGCGAGGGGCTGCGACTGGAGGATGCTCCGGAGACGGCACCCGCCGTGTCCTATGTGTCCCCAGGGGCTGGATCCCACAGAGCCCACGGGGTCTGTCTGCTCCCCCCCGACAACCCCCTCTCTCCAACACACACAACGGGGTCCTACAAGCTCTGCTGAGTTACTGATATCTCCTTTTGGAATAAGCTATTGGTTACACAACTGCTTTGGGTCTATCAACTGATGAAGATTCTACTACAGCGGCGTTCCAGCTCCGAGACTGGGTCACAGCACAGGAGAATTACAACGGTCCTTGCTCCTGCAGACTCTCAGCCTTTCCTCGCTGACATCAGGGAAGGAGCAACGTTTCAAACATCCTGCTTTTATTCCCACCTGCAAAACGCAAGGGCAGAGCGCTCCGAGGGGCGCGGGAGGGTTCCTGCTCACAGGGTGTTGCTGTAGAAAAGGAGTCCTTGGGCTGTACATGGTTTCCACGGTGTCTTTGTTACATGAGATACAAACTGTACAAGTTCTCCAGTTTACAAAGGTTTCTAAATTGCAGAAACAATTCAGCCCCTATTTATAGTACCGCTTTTAAATGTAAAGATTATTACAGATAAGGTACAGTCTAAGTAGTTGGCTCAATGTAACACCAGAAATGGAGTTTTAATACAATTTGCAATGGTACAACTATGTACATATGTACAGAACCCCTTCCTTCTGCTCCCGCGCTGACGTGGAGCGCGCCCCTCGCTTCTAATTACCAGCTTCCTTTAAAGTAAGAAGTAAAAATGGTTCAGATTTGCAGGGCGTCAAGTTCCTCGGCCGAGACCTCTCCTGGTCCCCGTCTCCGGCGCGGTCCCTCCTCACAGCACCCCGTCGCTGAAGCGGGCCTTGCCGTAGTCAACCAGGTCGTTCTGCAGATCTCGCTCCTCATCGTCTGCAATCGAAATACCCACGTCACACCTGAGGGGACGCTGCTGGAAAAACCCCACTGACACGTGCTCTCCCAGCCCCCGCTGCTCCCACGGACACCCCCCCACCCCGGTTCGGCCTCGTCTGGGATGGGAGTGAAGTCACCGGGAACAGGGAGAACGCGGATGGGCCTGGAGTTACAGCTCTGGCTGCCAGCACTCGGGGGGACCTCCCTCCCGAGGAACTGGGACTTCACACTGTTTAACATCCTCGGCTTCACTGCAGCCGCCTCTCAGGGGTTTGCTGACTTCAGAGCCTGCAGAACTGCTGACACCTCCTGCCCTCACCCCGGTGTTCCCTTCAAGCTTTCAAACTCTCCCTCTACAATCCAACTACTTCAACAAGTGCCATTGCCATTTCTTAACCCCTTCTAGAGCCTGGACGCGGTAAGATCTTACAGAACGTTGGGTACCTGACGGGTGGAGCACAGAGAAGTCGGTGTGAGCCCCCCCCAGATTAAGGCAATTCCACCCACTTCTCAGATGGGACCGACAGGACCTTCCCCCCAAACTGGGCACCCCCTGCTTCTCAGGGAGGGGGTTTTCACTAGGGCTGGGGTTGCCTTTGCCGTCAGCATTTTCACAGACTGCGCTCTCCTGTCTCAGACTTGGGGGTAAAATTTGAAGAGATACTTTTAAAAACGTCAAAGGCAGCTCTTGACCTTTTCCAGCCTCTTATCAACAGAACTCGATGGTCTCTCAGGGCTGCTGGAGAATCGACGTTTCTCTGAAAGGACTGAAACAAGCCCATCTAAGCCGGGCTCCCACGTGATGAACACCCGGTGGCCGAGAACTGGGCTCCAGAGCCGCAGAAGAGCCGCGCTGGGGCAGGGAAGGCAGCGGGAGCCGAGGGCAGGGGCGATGCTGCTCCCAAAGGGGCCGCGTCCATCCCAGCCGTGCCAGGTCCATCCTCAGGGGATTTACACCTTGGGCCTTGGTTGGGAGAACGGAGACGTTTCATCCCCTCTTTCAGATCTGGAACAACTGCCTGTCCCCCCCGCCCTGCTCTGTCCTGCTGTTTGCCGTCTACTCCCTGGGGTTTGGTTCCTGAGCCTCAGGAAAAATTGTAGGATTAAAAAAAAAAACCCCACCCAAACTCATGCATCCTCAGTGTAACCATTTCCTGTAGCACACACAAAAAAATCCATCAAGAAAATGCACATTTGGTATTTTTTCAAGTGACGTTTTAAAACATACTGTAATATTCTGCATTCTACCTGCCCTGATTCAGATCTCTCCTGTGTGGGCCCCCCCAGCCGCCTTCTCTCAGTGAGTGAAAAAGCCCTAAAACTTCCCTCTGTTTCCGTGACAGAGCTTTTCCTGCATTTCAGAGCCACGTTCCCTTATTTTCAGGAAAGGTGCTTGTTCACCAGAATGGAAAGCACAGGTCCAGTTTACCCAGTCTCTCACCAGATGCTGAAATGCCTGAAGCTCCGTGACACTTCCACAATTATTCCTGACCCCGGGGGGGTGCCCGACGGGACCCCACTCCCAGCAGCAGCCGGCGGCCACCGACAACATCTGCTTTTGCTGGGTGAGAGACTACTAACGCAGGACGGGGGTAGCGCTGGATTCAATCACCCTCCACCACAGAAAGGGATTTACTGTGGTAGAAGCCAACGACCCTCAGACATCCCCTCGCACCCCCCGGAGCTGGACCAGGGGCGGGAATGCCAGCCTGGACACCGCCACTCACCAGCCCATCTCCCAGATCCCTGCATTTCCCTCCCATAATTTCAATCGAAGGCCCACACACTTCTAGTGGCAACAGAAAAACATGTTTAATTAAACTGCTTTGTTTGCACATGCCACACGCTTTGTTCCAGCCTGATGCAGAACCATGTGATGTTTTTCTAATCGTTTTTAGACTAAAATTATTTTTTTTTCCCTCCCTAAACAATTACAACCACCCCCCCTGCAAGCCCCACCGATTCTGCCCTCTCCTACCCTGCAAACAAACTCGTGCAAAGACTAAAGCAGGCACTTTTTCTGAAATGCTACTTCTGGGAGTCCCACTTGCCACCTGGTGACACGTCTCAAGTCACCTCACCAAGCCCTTAGTGGACAACACAACCAAGGGCTCGGAAAAGTCCATCTGAGGTAGTAACACGCGCTGCTGAGGCTGTTCTTCACTGAAAGGCTTCCAAAAGAATCTTTACTGCCAGATATGAAACCCATGACGTCTCCACGGGCAAACGGAGGGGCTGGTCAGAGAGAAGACTTTCACCGAGCCCAAATTTAAAGCCACCAGAGCAGTGAAGGGACAGGTTCTACACCTAACCAGGGAACACCTTTATGAGGCCACTTTCAGCTACAGCTCTTATTTTTTCAAATTTCCCCAACATCTTTCAAGTATTACTCAAATAAGCACAATCTCTATAGCTTTGAGTTTTTCCACCACTTACTGCTGTATCGTACCCACCCTTCTGTAAGGGGCACAGAGGGATCTGTGTGCGTTACCGATACCACAGCACACGTGACAGTAACTCCTGCTGCCTAAAGCCATCGGCGTCCCTGCAAAGGCCACCACAGCAGCGTGTTCGTGCTGGTAAGCAACGCAGCTGGGAGGTACCAGGAGAGCGGGGTATAGTGGGAATGTGGCTGGGGCAGCCCTCATCCTCCCGGGGGTCTGTGGGGACAGAGGAGCCCGAAGGCTGGGCAAGGCAAACGGCAGAATTCAGCACAGAGTCACTGACGTGACGTGGCCCCGGTTAAAACTTCAGTAAGTGCATCCTGAGTCCATCTGGTGAAGGAACATCGTGGTGAGGAGCTGGGCATCACCCCCTGTTACTGCGGGGAACTGAACGCGGAGAAACATGAAAAGCACGACCCACAAACTGCCTGGGTTTGTGGGACACCCCACGCCTCCCTGTCCGTTACAGGCTCAGAGCCACCAGGAGCAGATCTCCCATGTCCCCAGCACAGCGTGGGCAGAACCAGCTCGATGTCCCCTTCTACCCTCCCTTGGAACTGGCTTCTACAAGCCAATTACAACCCCCTAATAACACACCTGGGAACAGGTGTTACCGACCCAGAGTGACTGAAACCCGCTGCTGGTTTTGAGCAAAAGCGTAACAAAACAGACCACGTCTTCAGGAGCAGGCACAGCACTCTCACTTCTATCAGGAAGTGAATTAATTGCCCAGGGTTCTGATCCACACTTTTCTTTCGCTTGTTCATGAGTTTCAAACCACCAGCCCAGCCCCAAAAATGCTGACAGTGCACAGTTAGGTGTGTGCCCACAGAAATCACTTGCTTTTTATCAGCTTTCCCCATTAATTATGCTTGGATACCAATTAGACACATCTGAAAAACTACCAGCTGAAACCCTTGTGTTACGAGGATGAAAATCTGGCGGTCTGTGGAAGTTAAATGATGGTTGGGTTTGGGGTTTTTTTTTCCCCATTTTCATTTTGCACTTTCCTTAATCGACAACGCTCTGTACGTTCACACACATCTTCACCCTGCAGACATGCAAGCCTTTCACAAAACGCTACAGAAGAGGTAGATGGAGGGTGCTGGGAGACAGCCCGGCAGAGCGGGGTGGGGGGACGCGGCGGGCGCATGCAGAGGGAGGGGGGGACACGCACACCCGGCGTCAGGGCAGCACCGCAGCCGCGAGGTGTGAGGTCCGTTAGCGAGGAAACCAGCGCCTGTTGAATCTGTGTAGGATGCAGGAAAATCATGCTTGGAATGGCTGAGCGAGAGCTGGCCCGTCCCACCGGAGTTCTGTCGGAGGGGACACGAGCAGCGCTCAAAAACCGGCAGTTCTGTACCCGAGAACTGCTGTAGCGATAGCAAAGGCCACGTCCCAGCGAGCCAGACACCAGCCTGGGGGGTTCAGACAGAGCCATTGCTGAAATTTGGAGTGATTTTCCCAGCAGAAACCACATACACGACTGAAATTGGGTATCAACATCCTCTCCCTGAAAACTGCTGTGACGTTGCTTTCAGCTGGAGAGGAAACCGAATTGTGAAGGTTGCCTAAAGCTTATTCGTTCTCTCTGGGAAATTTTGGATGGGCTAGAAATGGTGAGGCTTTACACAAATTCAACAAGTAAACTCAGCGTGGATTTTATTACAATGGGATGGAGATAAGGCCCAAGCTCACCTTGGACGTCTTCTTCTCCACCATCACCATCCTCTTCCTCATTGTAAGCCAGCTCGGCCTGTTTGTCTGCCTCGTACTCACCCACGTTACCATCATCCCCATTATAATCCGCCAGTTTAGAACCCTGCTGCGGATCAACAGGGGATTCATTCTCATCAAAGAACCGGCCTGTGAAGTAGGCAAAGGAGTCAGTCAGAAGCAGAGAGGACAGAAACAGGAAGATTCCGCCCCAAAGCAGGCGCAGGCGCAGAGAGTCGGGCTCTGGAGCGGTTCAGCAGGAGGAGGAAAGGGGTGGGAGGGAGAGGGCTGGGGCAGGGG
Source organism: Limnodromus scolopaceus (assembly GCA_028565335.1). Taxonomy (NCBI): domain Eukaryota; kingdom Metazoa; phylum Chordata; class Aves; order Charadriiformes; family Scolopacidae; genus Limnodromus; species Limnodromus scolopaceus. The sequence continues at coordinate 42,222,699 of JAOXNO010000070.1, forward strand.
GGGACAACAGGACTCAGGGGACACCTCGTGCCAGGGGGACAGACGTGGCCATTCAGCACCCGGGGCTTGTGAAACCGGACTGTTCCAAGCTTCACTCTTTGGGGGAAAGAGCCAGAGGAAGCACCTGAACAAAAAGCTCCATCTTTGGTTACCTACAAACACCAATTACAGCTTTCTTAAAGCGCTGAAGAGCACACGGAGGAAGGTTTTGTATCCCGACTTTCTTCTGAGGACTGGCATTTCTCCAGGCAACCAGAGCAATGTATTGCTGACTCAGCAGAGCGTGTACCACTGTCAGGGGTAAAGCTCTAGCAGAGACCTGCCCTGCGTCTCTCAACGGGTATTTTTAACTACCTCATTAATTTGGCTTTTCACTCAGGTTTCCTTCTAAGATTTAACAGTTTTCAAAATGTTCTGAACCCAGTATTTTCGTCTCCCAGCAAAGAATTAAGAATAGTTGCAGACACTGAGACAACAGACAGGAAACCCGAGAGGAGTTTCTCTGAACGGACCAGGGAGTCGGGCAGGCGCAGAGTGGGGGATTAATGGTGGGGTGTCACGGCGGGAGCTGGGGTGTAATGGGGTGTAATGGGGTGCAGGGAGATCTGCTCAAGTCCAGCACAGCTCACGCTGCTCGCCCATCACTTAAAGAATGCAACATTGAGTCTGCAGGGGATACGGGTCTGGAGGGATTAGGTGTAAATGAAAAAAATAGAATTAAAGTGCGATACAATCCTTAGGGACTGGGAACGCACCGAGAAAACCAGTCTGCCCAGGCGGGCGGTAGTTACTCACAGAGGAGGCAGTTAGAGAGAGGTAAAACTAGAGAACAGGATTTCAACAGTGGGATTAAAAAGGAGGTTGGGGTTACAATGGACAGATGTAAAAACGAAGTTATTTCTTAAAACAATGAGAACTATGATGTGGCAGTACAGTAGGGAAACATGAGGACAGAACCAGTAACCGAGTGCTTCTCTGGGGCGGGGGAAGCAGAGGAATCACATCTAGGGCAGCTCAAACGGACAGAAAGTGAAGTTGCAGTTAATTTCATAAAATAAGCAAGAAGAAACTATGATCTGTTTAGAAATCAGAAGTTTAGTACATTATCCATTCTCTATTCGTCTCTAGTTGAGTAATCCCTGCTATTATTGGTTGTATTTTTGGACACCACATTCTATATAAAAAGCAGACAGAACTGTACAATTCACACATGTTAAATATAAATCAGGCTCTGGAAAGACAATTGAATGCACTCAACTTACAGAGAAACCCCAGCCTGTATGTATGCCAGAAATACTGTGACAAGCAAGTACTGAATAAATTTAAGGAGACAGAAGGAAAGGCTAAAATATTAGGAGGAGGTGCTCGGAAAGACGGCAAGCCCCAGCCGGGGCTCGTGTAGAGCCCAGCCCTGGCCAGCTGGATGCCAGCCCAGCTCCGGGACGCGGCTGCTCCTTCACTGCGGGGGCTCCCCTGCCCTGGAAGCGCTCCGTGGGCTAGCTCACGGGAGGGAAGCCCGGGCACACAAACCTCACCGGCTCGCTCCGGGCTCGGCGGCGCTGGCAGGAGCCAGGGGTACAAGGTGCTGGCAGCAGGTATTTCCCGCGGAGCACCAGGAGAACACCAACACCCTGTGCACTCCCCAAGGCTCTCACAGAGACACCTGTAAC
>JAOXNO010000070.1:42224468-42270857 GCA_028565335.1 Limnodromus scolopaceus
CACCAGCAGCTGGAGCCAGCAACACACCCATCGCTTTCTGAGATGGCCAGGATCTGGAATGCTGGCACGCTGTGGGTCCCTCAGCTCACCCCAGACACCAGTCAGCATCCCCAACGCAGGAATTACACCGACAGACTCTTTGAGGAATGTGTTGTCATGGAGCACAAAGGGTTAGTGACAGCATGGGATGCCCCATAAGGGTTTCTCTCCCCTGAATTCCTTCCAGCCTCCCATCATCTCTCCGACACCAGAAGCCAGAGGACAGCCTCACAAGCCCCAGGTGAAGCAGAGTCACTCGCTCCACCCTACTATCCTACTCGCTGCTCCTGTCAACGCATCCCAGAAACAAACCCCACCACAAACACCTGCCGGTGACTAATACCCACTGCCGACCGCATCCCTTCTGACTGAACCGCTCACCTGCCATTTGTCACTTACTCTGGGGGGGTCACTCTCGGTCTCGACTGCAGACTATTTTTAGGTTTACAAACATTTCTCTCACTGAAAGCACATCTCGGGCAGTGCTCACCAGCCGGCACGCAAAGTCCCCAGCGGTGCCAAGCACAGGGTGCATCTCTGTAAAGCTCACAGAAGCCTTTCACCTGAAGCTGCAGGTGATACCTCCCCTCGGAGTATGCTTTCCTCAAAGTTGTGCACCCACTAAACAGCAAGTCATTCCCGACAGGTCTCCGACCATTTGCCTACAACAAAGTCACATTCCTCCTTTTACTGCCCCTTCCCCACCCCAATGCCAAACAGTCAGAATCAGTTCCTTTAAAAACAACTGGGCTGAGGTGCAGCTGGTCAGCGTGCTCTGTGCTGTGCTCAGGAGTGTCTCCGCTGACACCGTAACGAACTGGTTTCCATACGACGTTTCCACAGGCAGACACCAAACGCTGGAGGGATAACACTCTCCCGGTGTCACGGCATCCGCCGCGAGGTGGAGGCACCTCAAACCCCCGGTTCACAGCCAGACAAGTGTGGATTTGAAGCTCTTCTCCCTGCCTGCCCACTGTGCCCCACCAGACACCACAAATCCATGGTTTGCTCCTCTCAGGAGGCTTCTCTCCCATGGAAAAGAAGGGTTCTGGAAAACTTCCTCAGGCAGAATAACAAACTTCTGGCCAATACACAGGTACCGCCACAAAGAACCCCTACACAAGGGCTGAATTCTTGCGATATTGTCCAAAACACCACATTTAAGTCAAGTAATACAGTGTGAATGTGTCACCCAGTATCGTGTGTATCAAAAGTCTTCACTTAATCTATTTCAATGTGTAGTAATTTCCAAAACCATTTTAAATTCCTATAAGCAAAGGATTTTTTTTAACTGACTGAACATGTGTATGAAAGATGAGACATCGGGGCGTATCTTTTCCCCAGTTACACATGGCATTTCTTTTCAGGCTCACTCTCCAGAAGGCCACCCGCTGCAACGGCTCCTAGTTCCCCAACGGGCACTTATTACAGCTAGAAAATGAAGTGATAACCTTAATATATCGAAGTATGAGATACTGGCCAACTTACTTTGTTTCATCTTCTGCAAGTCACTAACTCTGCTCTTTGGCATTTTTATATGGTCCGTTTCAATTTTGTTTTCTTTCTGATTTTCCATATTTTCCTCAAAATTTAAGTGCTGGAGAGAATTTGGAGGGATCTGCTTTGCAATATCAGCGTTTCCATCATTGTCGCTGTGCAAACCTAGAGAGTGAGGAAGCGTGTTCAGTTTTTACATGGTTCCAAAAGAAGGCTGTCACAAAAGTTAATTAATTCCATTTTAATACGGAATTAACCCTAAGTTGTTACATTCTTGGCTGATTTTCTGTACGTACTTAAGTGCTTGCTGAAGCCTAGAACAATAACGTGGTTATGTATTTTTTTTATCCTCCTGCTGATTCTGCTTTTCCAATCTACTCAGCATCATTTATAGTTTCGGGAGCTGTGGCGTGAGAAGGCTGCAGCAGGTCACAGAAGTTACGCTAAAAACACTGAGCAGGATCACGGGGCTCCATCACCACGGAGCAGAGAAACCCCTGCTCCCCTTCAAACTCACAGCAACCCTCTGCCGATAAACTCCCAACTCAGCAAAGCATTTCACTCGCTGCCTTTCATGTCTTCTCGTTAATAAAAGCCAAAATGAAGGACCACCCCAGAACGAAAAGAAACAAACTATTTGAAAGACTTGACATTTGGAAGTAATAAACTCTAAGTGCATATATGGACATAACAAAACCCTTCAAGCTGTTTGGTCCCGTCACAGATATACAGAGTACATTGTATTTGACAGTTTTTAGCAGGACAGTGTCTGAATGCAGCCTTCGCCGTGCAGATATAACCTACCCTTCTCTGTCACATTAAAGCAAAGGGACACGATCCACAAGCTTTAAATGTAAATGTATTTCCTATAGATTTGTGTCCTTTCTACCTGCAGTTCTTCTAAACCCTTTCACTGCAGTACTTCAGTACTTTTCGTTTTCTCTTGTCCTAAACCTGCCCCACGTCCCCCTCCAGTGAGCTGTTCTCAGACACAGGGGGGCACTGAACGAGTGACCCTGGCTAATTAGTACCCCTAAGTAAAGGGGTTTAATTTCAATTACTCTCCTCCGCTAGTGGAGAAATCTTGAAGCACTTCCCTTTGAAACTTCTAACTCTCAAATTTGGCTGAAGTTGGTCAAAAGGCTCAGAAATTATTGGGTGTGGGGGGACAAAAAGAGCTCACACAAACCATCAAGCCCAGTGCCCCAGGAGGCCAGGCCAAGAACATGCTCAGTCTTGGGTCCTGCAGAAACTGATCCTTGGTTTTCTTTTTGTAGCCACATCAAACCTGACCAGGGGCTGCCCGGGTACATCTATCCTTCCTGATACGGCAGCAGATACTGAAGGGTAAGTTTCCCACAAAACACTGACTTGTCAGATGCTCATAAGAACTCACCTGGTGCCAGATTCGGGGCATGGGGCTGTTCAGTTGGGAGACTGATAACAGGCTGATGAACTTCGCTTTTAGGAGCTGAAATAAGTGGCTTCTTTAAAGCTAAACACATGGACAAAAAGCATGGACATGAAACAAACAGACACTATATACCAGGTCTTCCTCTAACAACCCTTTAAGTTTTTTCTTGTTGTTTTTTTGTTTTTAAACCATAGAAGAGAATATAAGATACAAGATTCCTGGGTTAAAAAATATTATAAGAAGCATTCAGTTTTGAAAAGTCAAATTCAAAGCACAGTAAAAATTATCAGATTTTCACCCCACTTGAATTTCATTACCATAGACAGATTGTAAAACTTTGCATTCACTATGAAACACACGGGATTCAAACAAAATATATATACCAAAAACCCAAATGTGAAAGTATTGAAGTATTTCTCCTAACCAGTGGGAGTATCTTCAGCCTTAGCAGGGTCGTTATCTTCTATCTCAGGCATGCCTGCATCTCCTCCTGGTTTGATTTTCTCTGCAAAACAAGAGCAGGATATTCTGCCTTATTAACCTTGAAGTTTGAAGAGTGAATTTCTCTCTCATTGAAAGCTCTAAGGCCAGAAGAAAAGTCCTTTATCCACAGGACACATCCCATATTGATAATGTAAGTACAACTCATATATTGTCCTGTCAAAGCCAAAGACCCTTTGCAGCAGCGCTCCCAAGGTCGGTGCAACCTCCAGAAGAGGATGGGAGATGGCTGCCCAGCTCTTGGTAGTCGAGTAAGCAGAGCTCGTTGCCAGAGCTCGCCAGAACAGACACTGGACTCATACAAGAAGGTGCTGATTCAGCAACAAAGGGAACCCATTTGCCTTTCAGAGAGGCTACAGGGAGGAAGACGGCGAGAGTCACTCGCAAAAAGCCTCCTGCACAGCTCCTGGTAGCCAAAGGTCCCTGCAGTTCTGCTGCTGTCCCCAGCTGGAGGCTTCTCCTCACCTCCAGGCACTGCCTCTGTGCAGCCCCCAGCTCTCCAACAGCCCCCAGACTCCTTATGGGAGTAGAGAGGCAACCCCCAGTTCCCAACTGGCCACACAAGGAAGGAGATGCCAAACAAACCAACAAAGCGAACCCAAAACTGTGCAAGAAACTACTTTTATAACAGGACGCAGAGAAAGGACATGCCCATCTCTGGACACCTGTAAATTCTACCTTGGTACAATCACACGCAGCTAATAAGTTATCTGAGCCAAACAATTCACTGTTCTACCTGAAAGGCACGATTCCGTGTGATGGCAAAGGATACGACACAACTGGCCCATCATCTATCAGAGATGACCAAAGAAAAGGAAATACCTTTCCCATTCACAGCATGGTCTGAGGGCTGCTCATTCTTTACTGCGTTTTTATCTTCTGCCTCTGGAACTGTCTTTGATATTGCCTGCTCATCGTTGTTGGGACTTACTTCAGTGTCTTTACTGGACTGAATTTTTTGCATGGCCTGTTAGAACAAATTATAAAGAACCAATATTAAGCACATCCCTGAAAATTACAAAACAAACCCCCTCCAATTCAAGATTACTTTGGGTAAGCAGAGTCACATTTATGAATTAGATGATCAGCAAACAGCAGCAGGATCCCTCTCTACACACACCTGAACGCTGAGGGCAGGAGAAGGGGGTACGGACACTGCACAGAGGATGTAACACACAGCAGGGCTGGGTGACACTTACATCGGCGTTTGGAGCCCTTAAGTGTAACGCAAACAGGTTAAGGCATCACTGGCCTTAAGCCTCAGGTCAGAGACCTTGAAACAATTCTAGATTTTAAGAAAAATCTGACTGAAACCTGCTTCAAGTCTGCCTTATTACTTGAAATGTTTGTAAATAGACAAAGTAAGGAAATGAAATTTTAAAAAGAACAGGTTATTTCATCTGTTTGCAGGAAAAAGGCCCATATTTTCCTGGCAGCTTGTACCTGTTAATTACACCCCTGATACCATTCCAACGCCATTGTTATTTGCATCACATTTACACCTCGAAGCCTCAGCAGAGATCAGGTTCCCTTTTGCACAAACCTCTGTAAGGCTGTAAGAGCCCAGACCCTACCCCGGAGAGCTATAAAGTAACAGCCATTTCAGAGAGAAGAAACCCAACTCCTGGGCAGTGATGTCAGGCAGGAAGGCTGTGGGAGAGCAGAGAATCCAGCCTGCTCTTCAAGGCTCATTCACCCACGGAGCCAAACAGCCAGATGTTCTTATACTAACACCCATTTAGGGCTGCTCGGGAGGGCATTTAACAAAAAGTTAGGGGAGGAATGTCCAGGGCCTCCATGTAGCTGAATTTCAGAGGCAAACAAACAGCAGAACTCAGGCTCTTTAATTCAACAGAAACTTCGCTGCGCATTACCTTTTGTTCCCGCATAATTTGGTCCATTAATTTCTTCATGTTTTCTTCATGTTGCAGTCTCATTTCCTTGATCTGTTGCCCACACTGCAGGCTTGATTAGAAACACATTGTTAGTTACATTTAATTGTATCTGTTGTATCTGGTCTCCCATAAATAAAATAAGGGGGAAGAAAAACAATGAAGTGGCACAAAAAGCCAAACCTGAGCTATAGCTAGAATAGTCTGTCCAAAAAGCCTTGTCCTGAAATGTGTCTGGAGTGGAAATGGACTGAATACAGAAAGAAAGCACAACTGGAAAAAACAGGGACAGAGCAGAAAAACAGTAAAATAAACAGAATGGCCTTGAACGTATTTCCTCCAAAACCTGGAAAGCCACCGAAAAGTCAAGCTTCGCACTGCACGTGCCATCAGCACATACTAATTCTGCCGGGAAAGCAACGTGTCTCCCACAGCTGTCACCACAGGAGAGGCACAACTGCCACTACTGGGTACTGCCACCAACTCAAATAACAGGACCGCAGTGACACAGCTCAATGTCCCGCCTTCTCCAATGAGCCACAGCAAGATCAACCCAATTCCACAAAATTCCTGTCTCCCACAAACCTGCAGACACTCGCCAGAGCACGCAGAGTAAAGAGTATTGGTTTGTCTGTGAAAGCTTCAAACGTTTTCTCAAGTGTTAACCCGCCTCGTTCCACACAGCTTCAGAAGCAGTTTTCTCTGCTTCTCCATCAGAAACTTCAGAGGCTGAAATCAACTTAAAATCTCAACATTTACAATGGTTTCAACCTCAGCTGAAAAATAAAGTACACAAAGAAAGACAGCAATTAGCAAGCCCGGCGGCTTACAGAACTGTGCTGATTAAACTCCTCCAAGTATTTGTTAACCGAGATCCTCACATTATAAAAAGCGCACTGGCTTAAAATGGTCCAATGCTGAACAATTCCAGTAAGCCAGATTCTTCTTAGATCGTATCTCAGTTTGGGGAGAGGAGAACATCACAAAAAAACCAGAATTTTAAAACCCAGCGACAGCTAAGTCAGAGTCACATCACAAGCGAGTCCCCTCAAGTCTGAGGGTTGGCAGGAGTAGGACTGTTGAAGACATACCTGTCGTACTCCAGTCTCCGTGCGAGGTAAGTGTTGTTCTTCTTGTACTCATGGAGCTGATCCTCCTGGCGAATGAATTCCTGCCGTAGCTCTGCTAGTTGTTCTACACCAAAAAGCAACACGAATATAGAAATATAAGATAAAACGCCCCATGGCAGACACAACTTACAATATTTCTATACAAGTTAAAAAATTTTTAATTTTTCATGCTTAAGTTTTATGGTTTTTTCTTCTAGATACTTTAAAGATTCTTAAACTAACTCAAAAAGGTGCCAATTTGCTCACATATGCCAGTTGTCACTATGAATTTTAGAACAATTCTTCTGATACTGTGCCAAACCCCTAACTTTTTCTTTACATTTTCATTCATAAGACTCACACGATGCTGTTGCACCTGTTGGAAACCTCCTTAAATCCCTGAATGATTCTGTTATCCTGAGTAACACAAAACTACTACTGTTACTTTAGGCTCGGTGTTCAAATATTCTATTTCTGCAATAAACGTACAAAAGAAGGTATCATCACACTATCCATAAAACCAATACATATTCCTTTCTTCACAAGTAATTGCTCCAGAATTTTTTCTCCCTGTTCCTCAGGCTACAAATAATTGTTAGGTTTCTATTAATTTAAGTTGCAACACCCAGATACAGGCAGAAATGCCAAGTGCGTTGTCTGCATGTTCCCATTTCGGCATTAGCTGTTCCAGGTGACTCTGAAACCCACAGAGCAGGAGATAATCACGTCTGTATATACCAACCTTAAAAAGATGGTTGCTGGACCTTTTCTAACCCAGCAGAAGTATCACAACATCGCTCACCCAAACTGTACCAAATTGTGTATTTGGCCATGAAAACGTTTCTAATGCCTGGAAGCGGCAGTGCCAGAACAGGGGTTCCTTCTGCAGAGAGCAGGGGCTCCGAGAGCCAACGCTGCTCTTACCCAGACTAAGCCATAAACAAAGACAATGACATTCCACATCAGGCCGTGTTCCAGCATCGCTTCATCTCTCACTTCAAACGCATTCTGCGGTGCTCGGGCAGTCTAAAACCACACAACTTCACAGTCCGCCAGAGCACCTTTTGGCCCCAAATTCCTTACCCTTTAAGCGATGTATGTCTGCCATTTGATACGATACGTTGTTCTGCAGCTTGATCTGAAAGGAGGAGAAGTTGTATAAACACAGCGGATCGGGAGGTGCGAGGGGTGGGAGGGGGAACACCGGGTGCATTTGTTTTCATTGTACAGACAACGTATTTAAAGGATTATCAGAATGACGCACATAAAGTTCCTGTAAATACAGGAAATGTATATTTAGTTACCTCTGTGATATCACCAACCCAAACACTACCTTTAGGCTTTGCTAACAAAGACTTACATTTATTTCCAGAACATATTTCTATCAAAAAAGTAGATTCTGTCAGAACTAAAATAAACACACTGCATTGTGATACTGCAGGAGGAGACGGGGCATCTCCAATGTCAAAGCCTAAGTGTATGAAAATAAACACCCAGCATCAGCAGCTAAAACAATTTTTACCTAATGTATATTTCAAGTAAATTTTTTATGTGATGCTACCTAACAGTCATAATACATTTTATTTTTAAGGGAATCCGACACCAGTGGGCTTCCACAACAGCTTCCAATTTGATATTTTTAGTAAGGAAAAAACCAGCAGTTACAATAAATAAGAACTGCATGTACACAAAGTCACTAAGGAAAGATGCTTTGTCTTGTTCTTACGTAAAGACATATGTAAAGGGCAGAAACGAAGAGAAAGATGCACATGGAGAGGATACTGAGAAAGGGTGAGAAAATCCACAATCATCACCAGGCAATATTGATGCTGTAATTATTTCTGTCGTGGTTTCATGATGGATACAGAGGGTCACTAGAAAGGGCACTGACAGAGGGCTCTGTCTCGTGGCTCCCAAGGTCCGCATTGCCCTGGGAACGCCAAGGACACCAGCAAACTCTGCCACGGGGGCGACACAGGGGCTGGTTCGGTCCCCACATGGCCACCGGAGCTCCGTGCCTGAGTCAGTACCTACATCCTCTGTCAAAACAAACAAAAAGGGCACGTGCCCTTATTTTAAGACTTCCTCCACCCACCTCTACCTTCCCTTTTTTCCAATTATTCATTTCTTTAGAGATGTTTCACGTCATGTTGTTGTTTGTAAAAGCCTCTCAGCCTCTGGACTGTGACTCAACGTATCCCATATGGGTTGAGACAGGCTTTTCTAACTTTAGGAAGCGCGGCCATGGGAGAACTGCTGAAATCGTGATTTTCTGTGGAACAGCGTGTACACGGGGGCACACATCCAAGTGCTCCGCTCACATCCTGGAGTGCTCCTGGAGGGCGTGCTCTGTGCCAGGCGGCAGCATCCCAGCTTGTCCCCAGCAGCGACAGAGACACGGGCAGTGCTGGCACCAAACCCTGTCCTGGCCAGGGCCGCCAGCCAAGAGGGTTTCTGCAGGCACACCCAGCCACTTCCCAAGGCTTTTCCCAAAAAAAGCCAGAGTGGCGGATGATGCAATCTTTTGGGAACCTGAGATCGCTGACCACATTGCTCTGAAATAGGATATAAAACAAAGACACAAAGCACCCAACAGGGACTCTTGAGGAGCAGGTTAGAGCCAGGGGTTTGTGAAGGGGTTCCAAGTGTCCTCTGCCCACCAAAGAGGTTTAAGGCAGCCTGCCACGGGGTGCCCAAAGAACAACACAGGCGAATGAAAGCCCAGGCTGGACTTGCCCTGCTTTATCTCAAAAGCCTGAGTAACCCCTGTGGTGGGGACTTGCACAGAAGCACAAAACAAATCACCACCAAGACTTTCTACTCGACCAGGTGCCCAGCCCATCAGCTCTCCATCGACAGACACCAGGAAACAGGCAAAAAAGTGATTTGTTGAGTGTTAATGAAAAAGTATCTTTCCCTATTTACAAAGCCACTGGCAATAATGACCACATTCTTCCTGTCTTTCACTCTTAACGCGGTTTTCTCCCTCAGAACCCACTAAGTCTACTACCAAAGGAGATCTTGGAAAGTAGCGGGTTCTGTTTTCAAACCTTCAGTTACCAGAACTCTGAATCCACAAAGCCTTCCTGCTGGCTTCTGCTCACCCAGTAACACATCCGACTGGTGCGGGGCTGGGGGAGGGCTGCCTGGCTGTTACCAGGAGCTGGGGTTGAAGACAGCATCAGTTTTATCACACAATCTTTCATTTTGGCAATTTTGAGTTTCAGAGAGAAGTGACAGAATGTATAACCAAAACAGCTCAGCTGACAGCAAATGTCCCTCATCTGAAAGATAGAAAGAGATGAAGCTTTTTTATGATTCATGGAATCTGTTCCACCTACACATGCAAAAAACCACACTCCACAAACCATGGCGCGGGTCCAGTTCTTTCTGGGCTGTGTCCTCCTTGAGCCCAGACTTATTTGTACTGTTCCTTTTCCCCAATGGCTTCTCAAATCCTTCCCAAAGCAGCTGGGATGGATAAAAGAAATTCTCTGCAACCCAACAAGCTGTGCCCAGGAAAAAAACATCAAAAATCCCGTGCCCGGGGGAGCTACGTTCATGCAAGGCAGCCTTGCAGCGCTGGCTGAACTGTGGAAGGTCTTGTCATACGCTGCGAGGAGAAGAGCTATAAATGCTGGAGCTTATCTCTGTGGCAGGACAGCACACAGGTGGGACTGCTTTCCGATGAAACAAGCCGTAAATTGTAAACATCCATTTCCCTGTGAGTCATTGCTTTATTGAGTGACAACACCCTCTGAACCACCTGTGGGATCACCCCGAGCCAGTGTCCGTGCTCCTCTGTGCCGCTTCCCAGCCCGGGCACTCCCAGCGCTTCGCTGGGCACGTGCGGGAACAGCACCAGGATGGGATTAAGGGTCTGTTTGCGCAGAGGTCTGCGTGCCACAAACCCGTGACCTTCCCACTGCTGTCAACCGCCTTTCCCAAACAGGCGGAGCTGTCAGCAAACAGCCAGCACAGCGCTGGAAATGACACCGTGATCACCAGGAACAGGCAGCAAGACTGGAAGATGCTCTCAACATCACTGCTGTAAAGCTGCAGCATTGCAAACTGGGGAGCTATCAAGGAGTCTGGGCAGCAAAGAACATACCCAGCTGCTCCCAGGGATGGTTTACCAAACAGTTGCACCCTAGGAAGCCCCATTTCTAGGCATCAGGTAAGGGCAAGGCTGTATCACGCCCCTGGCATGGCCAGCAATGGCTCTGAAGCAAGAAAGGCACGTTCTGGGTGCTGCAACAGCACATCCAGAGCCACCAGCCCCGACACGCTGTTCGGCTCTCCACCACAAACGCCTGCCATTCAATCATTTTAGTGTGCTTATTGCAAAGGGACCTGTAAAGCTATGAAAAAAACCATCAGCATCATAGAATTCAGCAAGAAATACTCAGGAAATTACTGCTGACTCTGCATGTATCACCTCCCCAGTGCTGGGCAACCACCCCCCCCACCACCTCCCAGAAGGTGGTCCCAAGGAGAACTCCTCTGGTTTGTTCCAAGGTCCAGCAGACCCTCACGAGCTCCTCAAGATGAGCACAGGGTCATAGGAGGAGAGAATTTCCAAAATTCCTAAGAACTCATGGGTTTGGTTTTATCTTGGGGGATTTTTTGTGGGGTTTGGTTTTTTTTTTTAAAAACAAGACAGCAGGTCACACTCCTACACTTGCTCCTCAGAGCACACGATATCGTGGTGGGATGAGGGTCTGGGCTCCACTACAGATATCATCGACCCTGGAGGAAGCTGCCGACAGAAATTCAAGTCACCTCAGCACCGGGAAAGCACACACTGGATTTACACCACCACAAGGCAAAGAGTCCCTTACAAAGACAAAGGAGCATAAAGCAGAACTGACACCACGACAACCACCAGAGTGGCACCTTTCAAACCAGCTTTTTATGAAACAAGCCTGGATCTGCTGCGATCACGGGATACCCCGAGAATTACCAGTGTTGGTGTTCTATTACAGCTCCTGCACGGCACAAATGGAGCAAGATCATTGGTAAAAAACAGTTCGTTCAAAGAACATCCTCACCAAATTCCATTTTGAGAGGGAAAAATATTATCAGTCAAGCCTTTTTCGGTCTGACCGAAAAATGCCTTTATGCCTACTACTCATTTTTTTTAAAACAGATCTTTACCCTCTAAAACAGAGCTTTATTCTCTACTCTCTAAAGTACAGTCACTTAAAGGGTTTTTTTTTAAGAAAAAAATAGGATTTTTGCCACTGAAAACATGACAGTAGCTCACATGGGAGGAGAAGAGAAAGGGACAGTGAGTGGTTATTGCTAAAACATCCTGCTAGTCTTGCCTGGTAAGGCACACGGAACATTTTCAGCACAAGAAGAGGATATTCAAAAGCTACCAGCTCACATGACCTTAAATGGCAGCTTCTGGAACAAAGGAGGAAGATACCGAGCACACACTGCAGTACGCATCCAATTAACGATAACATTAATTTAGGAGGTTTACTAGTCCCATTTTCCCTGCTCTGCCCTGTGAGACACCAGGCTCCGAGAGCACCCAGAGCTGCGGAGAACAGCCAATGGTCAGCAGCAGCTGCGGCCCAACAGCACCCAGGTTTGTGTCCTGGGCACCGAAGGGGGCTCTGGCTTCCAGGAACCCTGGTGAGACACCCTGCCTGAGCACTTGCATTCTCTCTCCTGGTGTCCTACAGTAAAACATCACGGATTTCCAAAATAATACCAATTTCTTGTATTAAAAGCAAGCCTTGCCATGCAACCCAGTAACTGACAGCACCAGTGGAGTCTTACACCTGGAAATGAGTTACAATAATGCATGAAACATGTTCAGTGCACTATGAACACAGGCTAAACAACGGGAACACAGAATCAACCTCACCTCCCTACAGAGCAGCCACGCTGCAAACACCCGGTGGTGTCACCTCCCCTCAGTGCCCCCGGGCACCCCTCCAGCAGCGCACAGGCAGTTTCAGGGCAGGTACCAGCCTCCAGCAGACTCCTTCTCCTAATTCCAGCCCTGAATGCTTGTTATTTCACTGTCCCAACACCCTGAGACAAGACGATCCAGCCCGGTGCTATGACTTACCACCTCCTGGCTTTTCAAGCTCCCACCACCCTTGGATGCTTGCTATTAGCGAGGAGGGACATGGGCAAGTAAAACTATTTGCCCTCTATTTGTATGTATATATGTTCAATTAAAAAAACCCAACCCACCAAAGAAAACCAAAACAAAAATCCCAACAACTTCGAAATCTCCAAGTATTCTGTCTTGTACATCTTCATTAAAACCTAACTGCTTTGAGTTCAGCCTCTCTTACTCATCAGACTTAACTGCCTTGATACCTGTACAGAATATTGACTTGTAAATCAAATTAGATTTTATAGTAGCACAATATTTTTAACCACAACAGTGTTAGTTGCACTTATTTCCAGTGGAGAGCACCAGTACCCACCATTACATACCTAATAAGGCTTTTTATCCCAATCTCAGAAAAAACTAAGAAAGTAAAAAATCATGTTTGCTGAACACACAAATGGCTTAATTTTAATGGTTCAGACAGAAATAAAACATAACCTTAACACAAACGAAATCAATTTGAAGGAAGCTGTAATTCTGCTATGAGACATGTACACATTCAGTTTTTCTGTGAAAATTAAATGCATCCTCTTCTTCTGCTCATCAAATGTGTGATATGAAAGGGCCAGAAAAACAAACTCAGCCAGTAATAAGCTTAAGTGTGATATTTCCATAAATCCTACCGTGCTAAACAGTGTTCAAATAGCAGAATTATGAGCTGCATGCAAATAAGAGTACACGCCACCACACACCACCGGGTAAAAGAACTTGTCTGCTCAACTCCTTTGTGAGGAGCTGCCCGTGACGAGGATGATGAAAGAGGAACAGTGAAAGTTGATGCATTCGCTCATTTTCCCTCCCACAACAAAAGCAATCCCCAGGCCACCTCCACATCAAAGGGCAAGCTGAATTTTGTATTAGCTTGTCTCTTCCCAGCTGATGAAAATGACACCGTGTGTCTGCAGCAAGAACTATTTGCTTTGGGTTTTTTTCAGGAGTAATTCTGGCCACGTAAGCCCCAGCCGCTGCTGTGCGGGGCGTGAGAGAGCAGCCCCGGGGTGCTGCCTTACACTCGGTCTCTTTCCCTTCAGGCCGAGCAAACTGTAGTTTTAAGGCTGTGCACAGCTTTTTGCCTGATCACAAAAGATCAAATAAGGTCAGCAGAGGAAAAAAGCTCAAAAAAAAAAAAAAATAGCCGTCTGGAAAACGGTGAGCTCTCAGCGTTCCCCTGTTAGCAGACACACTGCCCTTGCCGGGCGTTTGCAGCCCTTTTCTGGGGTGCCCGCAGAGCCCGGCCCCGCAGCACCACAGCTCCAGGCACCGGCGCCTGCGGGGCTTATGCCACCAGCAGGGCGGGCTGCAGACGCTGCGGGGCCACCGGCCATCGCCGGGCGGGAGCCATGGCTGCCCCCGGGCAGAGCCACCCCGCAGGACACCGGGGGACCCCCCCCCCGAGCCCGGCTGCCCCCTCCGCTTTACCTTGCTGTCCTCGCACTTCTTCACCTGGCCGTCCCGCGCCTGCAGCTGGCTGCTCAGCTGGCTGTAGTCGGCCTCCTTCTGCTCCAGCTGCTTCTTGTGGGAGTCCACCTTGCCCATCAGGTCCGAGTTCCTCTTCTCCAGGCGGCCCCGGGCCACCTCGGTGCGCTTGGCCTGGCTCTGCAGCTCGGCCAGCTCCTCCTGCAGCAGGGCCTGGCGGGACGAGGCGTTCCAGCAGTTGAAGGCGAGGATGGCGATCACCACCAGCAGCGCCACGAAGACGAGGGAAGGCAGACGGCCGCCCCTCCGGTTGGCCCCGAAGCCCACCATGGGGGAGGCTTCACCCGCTCACCGCCTCCGCCTGAGAGGGGAGAAGTGGAGGGGGGGCGCGGAAAGGCTGCTCAGGGCGCCTGGCTGTCCCGGGGGGCCGGGCGCATCCCCAACGGCGGCGAGTCCTGAGAGAGAGGAGACGAGAGGAGAGGAGAGAGGGCTGCCTGGGAGGAGCGGGGCGAGGGGGGGCCGGGCTGTGCCCGCGCTGCCGTGGCCGCCCCACGGGGAGGGACAGGCCGCACCGCCCACCTCGCCGGCCGGCAGCGGGCCCGGCCGCCCCGCTCCGCCCCTTCCGCTCCCGCCTCTCGCGAGACCTGCGCGGGGAGCTCTCGCGAGATCTCAGCCTCTCGCCGCCCGCGGGCCGCCATTTTCTGCGGGGCCCCGGGGAACGGCGGGACGCGGGCGGGTCGGTGTCTGGGGGCGGGTTTGTATCGTCGGTGACACACCCAGGCTCACAGATCCGCCCTCCTGCGTGGCACTGGGACGCTAAAGGGGCGGGCTGGGCCGAAATAACGGGCGGCTGGGGAAGAGAGGCGGAGGGAGTAGCACACCCAGCACTTCTGAAAGGTGTTTCCTGAGGAAGCACAGCACAGCTCAGCTCCGGAGTGATGTGGGGAAAGTCGTGCTTTGTTTTATAAAGAAATACACGGGTAAAGCATCGATTCTTAATCAGGCTGCCTCACAAGCCGTTACTCTCTTGTGGCTGTGGCACATGGGCCTCAGAGGGGTTAGAGCTGGGCTGAAGCAGGGGGTGGGCAGGCTGGGCCGGGGGTGGGAGCACAGCAGCACATACAAACCCTGCCTCCAGCTGGCAAAATAACCTTGAGAGGATGTGAGAGAAACAGGGATCAGTTTTCCTCCTAAAAGGAGGAAAGAGAACAACATTTAAGGGATGAAGTATAAACTACATTCCATTCCTGAGGTACAGCACATATATACGTCCCTCTCTCTCTTCCACCTGATTCTATACCATACTTGCATGCCAATATTTTCATTTTGGCACTTTTAATTGCTGCTATGCTAGTAGCCAATTAATTTGCCAATCTGCTTTCTGCAGATGGCGGTGTAGATTCACAGTCTAAATCTGGTCTTGCAGCTTTTACTTCGTTGTGCAGATGGGCATGACAGGGCTTTGAGTCCGCTGTTAAGCTTGCTCTCTCTGGATGCCCTTACTCTGTGCAAACCTGAGTGCAGGGAGAAAGGAAGTGTTTGTTTAAATAATGTAAATACAATATAAACGTAACAAATGTGAGCTGAGAATTACACCTGGATTTCCCACACGTTGATTTCTTACCAGCCTGTAAAAGCCTGCTCGGGAATCTTCTTTCAGGCGCAGAGGGGTTTCCCCTTCTCCTGTTTCAGCCGTTTCGGGGGGGGTGGGGGAGCCCCCAGCTCCGTTGCTGGCACCAAAGTCCCAGTCACACCAGGGAGCTGTGCCTGCCTGGGAAAGGACCAGCCCCTGCAGGTTTTTAGTCGTTGCCTTTGCATATCTGGGAGGTGAGGCAACACCAGGCAGTTTGCTTTTTCTGATTCATTTCCCATTTAATTCCAGCCACATTCCAGGCCCCGCGATCGAGCCCTAGTCCACTTTTCCTGGTTGGAAAGGCTGCATTCCTGCTCCCTCTTCCAGAGCATCTGACTGTAACCTTAAAGTGTGTGTTGGAATCGCCTATCTCAGCATCTTCAGCTCAACCTCTGACCGCGATCCTGGCTGGTCCTTCACAACGGTTTGTCTTGGTTTCTTTGGCTCTTGACCACATCACTGTGAGCCATTGTCTGGTGGACACTGCACAGTTGTCACCGTGACACGCAATGCAGGCGCAAGAACTAAGTTTTAAACACAGTACTTACCTTGGAGAAAATGAAGGACACAAAGAAAACTTGGGATTGTATCAAAACCTTACATGCTTCCAGATCTTTCTATTGAAGAGCTGCTCTGTAACAGTAGCCATAAGGTGTTCAGATTTAGCATCCTTGTAGAAATAAAAAAAAGTATCAAAATATGCAATAGTAATGTTTAACTTTGGAAAGGGGAGCTATGCGAAACGAGGTTTGTCGAAAGAAAAGCGTTTAAGGGTTTGTAATGTAGAGATTGCTTCAATCGGAGTATTAGAAGCTCGGCCCAGGGGCAGGTCACTAAAATGCCCTGGAATATCTCAGAACTGACGGTGTAGTTTAACAGAGCTGGAGAGGCTATTTGATGTTAAAAGCCATCTTTCTAAGAAACAGAAATTGTGTCTGACCAAAGAAACTAGAAGAGGCAATCTGTCAAGTTAAGAGTAGAACTGCTGTGTGGCAGCCACAACGACCTCAGAGAGAAGCTTCCTGAAGGCCTACAAAAACATTCACATTAATTAAAATTAAGACCTGATCCCCTGCCACCTTACCAGCTCCAGCAAAAGGGTGAAAAGGAGTGAGCAAGGAGAAATATGGCTGTGGCAGAAAAGATGCTGCATTTCTGTTTACTGCTGAAGATTCTTCTCAGAGCGTAGCCTTTTCTTGGGGTGGGTCTGTGTTGGAGGAACTGGAGATGCCAGTGGAGTTAACGTTTTGAAGTGACTGATGAGATATTCAGGACCAGAACAGAAGATTTTAAAGGAACTCAGACTTGACACTGCTTGCTACCAGCAGTCGTTCCACCTGGGTGGCCAGGACACTGCTCTCGCTGACCTCCTCCAGGAGGGACCTCAAGAACTACAAAGGAGAAGCCTGACCAAGTGGGTTGACCCAAGCTTCGGGTTCATCACCAGACGGTGTACCTGGAGAGAGCCAGCTCTCTGGAGGAAGGTCAGTTCTCCAGGTCTTATTGGAGATTTCTGAAGGACTCAAAAAGCAAATGCGTGTGGATGATTTGATCATCACCATGCTCTTGAATTTTTAAGTTTCCTTGAGGTCCCTTGCCAAAGGTTCTTGAACTATTAAGCTATAAAGTGAGAGAAGTTTGCTCATGGATTAGCAATTAGATAAAAGTTAAGAATGGAGTAAATAACTTGTTTGCTAGTGTTGGTTTGTGACCCGTCTTTTTCCACATATTCATAAGTGATCAGAGGAAAAAAAATAATAGCAAAGCGATGTAATTTGTGGGAGTTATATGTCATTTTTCATGATAATCAGAAGTGAAGCTGACTAGAAAGGGTTGCTGACTTTCATGACACTGGGTAACTGAGTAAATAGAACAGCAGAGGAATTCCATTTCAATAAATGTCAAATAATGCATAGAGGAGAAAGAAAATGATTGCAATGCCACATACGCAGAGGGCTCTTAGCTCCCTCCGATAATGTCTCCTTTATCTCATGGGTGTTAAAAAGGGGGGCAGGGAAAGGGAAGTAAATCCTGGGAACTGGCAAGATATAAATTAAGAGTAAAATGGAAGGTACTGTCAGTGTATGAATTTTCACTGCTCTTCTGCATCATGAACACGGTCGTTCCAATCTCAAGGTTATGGAAAGGTTACGAAATGAGGGGTGATCAAAGATGTTGAAAGGCTTTTGTTTGAGGAGATGGCAGGGGAGTTTGGAAAGGAGGAGAGGGAGGAGGACTGTGATAATAATATTTAAAATGATGAATAGGAAAGATTATTTGGTGTTTCCTTTGTCAGTACAACTAGCAGGCACTGGGCGAATTACTGGGCAGCAGGATTAAAGAGAAGGACATACTTTTTCCACATGCTGCACAGTTTAATTGTGCATCACCACCACTGCATTGTGGAGGTCAAAAATACAAATGAATTTAAAAAGCTGTTACGTAAATCAGTAGAGTAGCAGTTGCTCACGGGCTGCTAAAGGCAGGGCTGAGATTCAAACTGCTCTAACCTAAACCACTCAGAGGGCACACGAGGCAAAGGGTCACCGTGTCCTTGGCTCCTGAGCATTTGCACGGAGGGACCATCCCCGTGACATTGTGTGGCCTTTCCTACAGAAACGCATTTCTGGGGACTGAGAGCCAAAGCACAAAGTGATGCAAAAGTGCCCCTGGGACGTGGTCCTCTTGGGGATAAATGAGGTGTTCCAGGAAGTGTAGAGCCTGGAAGAAACAGCGAAGCATAAAGAACATGGGCGATGACTGACAGATGGTGTAACGAGGTGCGGAAACGCACTGTCCTTGCTGGTGCTGCTGCAGTGGGAAGCGTGGTTCTTGGTAAATGCTGCAGCGATCAGAAAATGCCAGTTTGGAACAGCTTTTCTATGCCGGGCTGTGAAGCCTGGAGGGCAGAGGGGAACTGCAGAGGGTAGGTGTGCTCACTTAAGATTTAGAACTTGCCCTGGAATCTCCTTAGACAAGGGTTGCTGTTTGCTGAGGTTCTGCAGACCTATTGTCTGCTGCTGATAGATTAATATATACAAGTGTTATTTAAAAGATGAATAGCAATAAAGTAGCAAAGTCTTACGGCATATTTGTTAAGATAATCAAGAAAAAGTAATGCAGCCAGTATTTGTGGATTTTTTTATAAGTCACAGAGAAGAAAAATGAACTAATTGAATTAATTTTCTGTTAGCATTACTAGGGTGTTATAAAAGTGTGGAGAGACTTGATAATATAACATTTTTGTTGTTCTGGAAGGTGTTAACATTTTCCAGGCAAGGATGCTTAGAACTGAGTGGTCACAGTAGAGCAGTATGAGCTGCAGCTTGTGAGCCCTTGTAAAGGAAGAAATCATTCAAAGCAACCTCCAAAGCTAAGGAGCTGTGGGTTTGATCTGTGCACTGGTACTGCCCACAACAACGCGTTCCTGCCTGCCCTGCATTTCCTAATCAAGGCCTGAATGCTAATAGCCTGAAAAAATGCGTCCTCTCTCCTGGTCTATTAATCAATACTGTGGTGAGCAGAAAACATTTAAAAACACTTTGGCTGTAGAAGTCTGTGTTAGAAAAGGGATCATGCACTGGAAAAATGCAGACGGTGGTAAAAAGGGTAACTGAGAAATGGAATGCTGCTGGATGCTCTCAGACGAGACTGGTCAAGGGGGAAAACACACTTCATTAGTTCCTGGTACGGATCTAGGGCGTATCTCGTGGTGAAGGGATGCGCAGTGAGGTTCCTAAAGGCTTCAGGAATACGCACACTGGCTTCCAAGTACCTGCAGCTCCCCGGGCTGTTGCCTGGCCCAGCCTCTGCCTCCCGCGCAGAGAGCTCCCCGCAGCCTG
This sequence comes from Limnodromus scolopaceus, assembly GCA_028565335.1. Classification (NCBI taxonomy): domain Eukaryota; kingdom Metazoa; phylum Chordata; class Aves; order Charadriiformes; family Scolopacidae; genus Limnodromus; species Limnodromus scolopaceus. Next base: position 42,243,948 of record JAOXNO010000070.1, read on the forward strand.
CCCCGGCACTCACAGCCCGGGCACAGACCTTCTCTTGGCTTGGCTTCCTTCAGCAGGATGGTTTTGCTGATGAAATGCATAATAACGTTTGATTTTCTTTTCCCCTTCAGGCATTTTACTTTGCAAAGGGATTGCTGATTATTTATTTCCCCTTTTTTTCTCTTCTACTGTGAAGTTGGAAATTTTAAGAGCCCGACATGTGGTATTTTTAGAACGAGTGTTCTGTATTGTTGTTGCTGTGACATTTTTATCATTTAAACCAACAAAAAAGTCTGAGTTGTTGTTCTAGTCAAGTATTTTGATCCCCTCAGAATCTGAAGCAGGATTTTAAATGAAAGATAAGCTTAGATATATTTGTTTATGTTTAGTGCAGGATCTAACTCAAAGCTAAGAGAAAAGGCACTCTATAATAAAGGCAATAGTTGGACGTGTAGGAGGAACTGTCAGAAAGACGGGCTTAGATTTGAGTTCAGGCAGAAGGAACCAGGTGCTGATAGAAAAAAAAAAATCAGTAAGTTTATCAACATCCAAAAAAGTTGTGTGTGAGAACGGCAGTGATTGAGGAGCAGGTTTCCAGGGAGCAGCAAAGGGAGGTTGAGTTGCGGCAGCCCTCGTGGGGTTTCGGAGAGCGGGGCGGCAGGAGGTGGATGATGCTGGGGAAGTGTTAGAGCCTCCCCTCAGGGCCACCTCCGTGGGCTTGGCATTTGTTTCCATCGGCTCTGACTGCAGTGTGTCAGGTCCAGCCATGGCCAGAGGTCTAGAGTCGTATCCATTTGCTTGAATTATTTTGCAGTTAATAAGAAGAGCCTTAAGAAAATATTCCTAGGCTGAATTGCCTTCAGGGACTTCATTTTGTGTTCCTTGGCTGGGGTGTTGCTCTGACTCACTCCAGGCTTTTTTCCTCTTTTTAAGTAGTGGAAATAACACTGTAGAGTTAAAATTTTAATATATAATTAGATCTCGAATAGTGAAAACTGCATAAGAACATGCTTATTTAATAATCTATTCAGCATTACAGAAAAATAGTGATTTTAAAAATATATAATTAATATTCTAAGATCTGTTTCCTCCCAACTGCAGCAGAATGTTTTTTGCATGTATTACAAGTTTGTGTTTTTTGCAAACATTCTGAACACAGAACTTAAATTAGCCCAGACTTTTAGCATACACTTTAAAAACTGATTAACATACTCCATCTGTTGGTAGGCTGAACAACTGTCAAAATGAGCAGCAGAGCCTCCTAACATTTCTGTGTAGATTTGTCAGAGTCCAGTGACAATAACAAGCTTTTCATACCAGCACAGCACCCCAGCAGCCCAGTGGGGAGAGGTAAAATGGTTTTGTTTCAATAGGATTGTTTCAGCTGGGGGATGAGGTAGATGCTTAAGGTGGAGCTGTCTTGCACAGTGGCCACCACCTCTACTTTCCCAACAACTCTTTCGTCATTTGAGATTTTATCAAAACTCATTACAAGAAGATTAAACAATGTTTTGAGGTTTATTAATGACATTTGTCTTGGAAGAGACTTCATGTCTTTGATGGGTAAAATGGTCTGTCTTGTCAAAGTCACAAACGGCTCCTGTTCTTCCACGGCTTTCAGCAGGCTCAGGTGCCCCATTCCTGTGTTGCTCCAGAGAAGGCGGGGGGGAGCGGGCTGGTGCTGCTGGAGGGGGCATGAAAAGAAGAGAAAAAAGCTACAGAAGCTCACGTCTTCACGTCCCTGCACACAGGCATACCGGCACCTACATGTGCACGTTACAAGTGTATGCTGTAAGGAAGCAATGCGTTATTAGCTACTCACATTCTGTGCTGCTGCTTTTCCTGCCTTATTTTCAGTTTGCTGTGTTTGAACAGCTGTACAGACACTCCTGCCATGCATCAAAAGCAGCTTTTATCCTGGGAGTAATGACAAGAAGGGAACCACCGCGGGTGAGGTCAGACAGGCAGCCCATCAGTTCAGGTGTCTCTTTTTAGCACATCCTTGGGTAGATTTACTCGGCAAGGAATTGTTCTATAGGGATGGAGGGCAATATGCAGTAGGAATTAAAGCTGTGCAAACCCAGTCAAACACTTACGGGGAAATAAAGAAAAGAAACGTGAGGGAAAGCTGGAAAGAAACCAGAAGGGTGGGGGAAGCAAGACCAGATGGTTTGTGATACCTGGGTCAAGGTAAGGAGTCATGGCAGAGCGGGAACAGGAGGGACAGAACCAATTTCTTGGTTCTGATTTTGGTTCAGAACCATCTCAGCTACATCTTTCCCATCTCTGAAATCAAATGTAACTTTGGCTGCAGAAGACAATTAAGGCATGTTGATTTCTAAGGTAAATGTTCACTTTTATCTCTTAAGGATAAAGATGGTCCTTGGAACAACTTGAAAAGAAGGTGCAATAGCGTCTACTTTTTTTTTTCATAGCTGAAATGGTATTAAGTTTATTTATGGACGTCTAGGATTTGGAAATCTTTCTGAGAATAATTTGGAGTGAGGTATCAGAATTAATGTCTTATAACATGTTGCATTATGAAAACGTGCCAAGGAGCCTCTGGGATTGACTCATCAAATGGCAGCACTTCCTGAAAAAAAACCAGTCTGAAGAGTAGGTCTGTACCCAGGGAGCAGCGTTCGGCTGGAAGCTCCTGTGCGGGACGGGAGCAGGAGCACATCTGGTCGGGAGAGGCAACTGGGGACATTCAGTGCAGAGCTTGGCATTTTGGAAAAAGGTGTTTTCTCTAAATAGCATTTCCCCAGAAGTAAGTTTGTTTTCTTTTTTAATAGAAGCACTCACAGCCATGTGTGCAGCTCTGAAGGGCCTGTGAAGTTCCTTTAATAACAAATGACATTTGCAGCAAGGGTGAAAAGCCCAGATGTTGGCAGGAACTCATCTAGGAGTGAATAATTATTGAAAAGGCAGAGCGTTGATTTAAATTCCCTCTTTGCAATATAATACCCAAGAACTGCCCGTGTGGGAAATGAGGAGTGAGCGTGGCATTGGAAATGGGTTTATACCTCAACTTAAATCCTGCAAAGAGCCCAGAGGAAAAATAAATAAATATATATAGCCTTGGAGACGGGTGTAGCTGTGACCCCTGAGAAGGTGCCGAAAGCTTTTTGGGATTCCCTGCTTCTAGAGGGGCAAGGTTAGAGGCCCTGTGACAAAGCAGCTGTGGCTCAGCCGGGGTGTAGACAAGTATTCTAATCCAGCGGTGGTGTGGTGCTTTTGTCTCACAGTGCTCTCGTGGTTTCGCCATACATTCATATTCAGTTACTCTTTTGTTTTGTTGCTGGGGAACACAAGGAGAGAAGGGAAATAATAATTTAAATTTAACTCTGCTAAATATAAATGAGATTTCATGGGACAAAGACTTCTGTAGCTTGAGGGGGTATTGCTGTGCCAGATTTCAAAGGCCTTACTGCTGCCAATAAAATTCTTGGAGCATCTTAAAAAAATACTGTAAGCATTTTTATAAAAATGTGTTAGGCGACACAAATACAGCCGTTGCCTCCAGGAGTGTATGTGATGGTACTTGAAGTCACACACAACTATATCCACTTATTGCTAATTGTTACTGGATTTATTTGTGGGAATTAGAGAGAGCCCAGGATGACACAAATTTCATACTTTGCCCTTAAAATTTCAAGAAAATGTATCAAAGTGTGTCTATTACCTCACTTTCCTGAGATGATTATGGTCACAATATAGACCTTTGTGTATTCCAAGGGCAGGTACTCTATTTTTATTCTCCCTGGGACAATGAAGGCGTTTCTCAACTATGGCTGCTGGAGTTGCCTTCTGATAAAGACTCCATCTGCATCATGATGCTGGTTCCAGGAGACTTAATTTAACTCTATTTCATACGAGGTTCTAAAAGGCAGTAGACAATTCTCCATTATGTAAGTGTGTCTTATTCCAAAACACCCTTCTGTCTGGTACTTTGTATTGTATCGAGGCGCTTTCTGATAAATGGGTGTTGGTTTCAAACAGACTGTCATGAAACATCTTTTTAAAAAGATTAATTTGATAATCTGAGTGCTGCTAAAATAATTGATTTATGAAATGGTTGGGATGGTGACAGGTTTATGTTTGTTGTTGCTTGTACTAAATTCAATAATTGCCTGACACCAAGATTTTAAAGTGTTTAAGCATCCCCAGCTGCATGGGGAATCTTCTGATCTATCCATCAAAAACCCCAACAGTTTTGCCATAGTCTGTGAAGGTTCACGTAACGAAACCTCTCTTTGTTGTCCCTGGAACCAGCCCTGTAAGGGGAACGCTGCGCAGTCACTGGGAAACCTGCAGGAGTTGAGCATATTCTGCGTTTTCCGGGAATTTGTCCATCCCCCTTCCCAGACTCCAGTGTTACCAGGGCAGTGTCACCCGCAGTTTTGAGAGGGTATTTTGACTCCAGATGATGAGAGCTGCTCTAGCCAGGAAGAGTGACATCTGAGATGACTTGCTGGGCCGTGCCACAGCCTGGCATCTCGGCACTAGATGGTGCCAGGCACCGCCGTGCAATGAGGGATGAAGAGAGGATCCAATTGCAGGGGCACTGGAGCAAGACTTTCCATCTGTATTGAAGAGCCATAAAACTACGCTGCAAACAATGTTCATCAATTATGGCATAAGTACTAGGTTAAGATATAATCAGCAATTAAGGCCAAACGCTTATTAAGGATTGCGAGATTCAGTGCGAGCTCACTGGGCCGTAAGGAGTCGTACTGGAGCCTGGCTAATTCTTTGCTTTTCCCAACGTGCACACAAGTGGCTGCTGCCATTTACCGCTCGCGCTCAGGAAGGCAGCTGGAAAAGGCAATTCCAGGGGAAGAGCTCTGCGGCGCGGAGTCTTTTGCTGCCAGCAGGTGATTCCCATTGTGTATCTGAGTGCAGGAATAGCACTGTCCCAATGGACCAGTTCCTTCTGCTGTGTGTGCACCTCATTTAGTTTACAGCTCCGATTCCTGGATTAACGTTTGGGGTTTTTTTTCTTGTAGACTAAGCAAGCCACAAATGGAGCATCATAGATTGTCGCTCCGGTGTCAAACCATGACCTGAATTTGAAACATGCTTTTGTATTCCCACATGTAGTTTAAGAACACATTCCTTTGTCCTAAACAAAGAAGAAACCAAATTATTATTACAACAGATGGGTTGAAAAACACTTATTGTCATACTTGAGGATCTCATGTATTTACTTCTTATTTCATGGTAGAAAAATCAGGATTTTAATTATAGGCTACTGATAAGAATTTTGGCAGATTTTCTTTATTGCTCTAAGAGGAATTGACATTTCAGGATAGGAAAAGCATCAGTTTATTGAGCTGAGGACTAGAAGAGCTGTCCATGTGCATTAACATATTTTCAATTATATGAAATGTGTGCTTTTGTAATTTAATTTAGATGTCAATAAACTAGCAGCCATTGCAGCAGTTGATATTTACTGCCTTCCCAGTACAGAGCTGTACTCAACCTTACTCCCAGTATGCTCATCTTCCCTGGGACTTCTCTCATCTGGGAAGCTCCCAGAGAGCGGTGAATAGCTCGGGCAGCCTGGGCAGGGGAGGAGGAGGAGGAGAAGAGAGGAAGCTCTTTACATCAATATTGCAGCTCACTGATGCCTGGGGAGGATCAGGTGGGTCTGGTTTAGAGAAGCCTCAAACTAGAGGTGCTGGAGTCCCTCCTTGGTGGGACAGTGTACAGGATACATCCTTTAAGGTGGCCTAGGCGGCTTCCCAGGTCTCTTCTAGGTCTGTTAAACATAAATCACTGCAGTAAAATCCTAATCCTGGCCTCTAATCTTAAAGGAAATGGAAGCAGAGGTTGTGTAGCTGCTCCCCCAAAGGCAAAAGGAATATCGAGCCAGGGTAAGGAACAGCTGACGCGGGTCAGTAATGGGATATGTTTTTAAGAGCAAATGGTTCCATTAAGTCCAGGGAGGTGCTTGCGTCCTTGGAAGTTAGAGCTGGCCTGAAGCACCGTGTCCGTCCAGGGCACTGACAAACTGAACAGTCTTTGATGTGCTGAATTAGGTTACAAATTGTTTAAAGAACGCTTCCAGAGAAAAATGCTATTTCTTTACTACTGTGAATGTGATTCTTCCTATTCTTGCCTTTGCTCCCTGTCCTCTGCCACATGCCCGCTCCAAATATTTTTTGCTCTTTAAGTGCCAAATACTTCCCTCTCGTCACTCAATTATTTTTTTAAATGTTCAGTCTAATTAGGCCCTCTGAGCCAAGAGATGCAGAACAAGAGGGTCAATTGTGCTCCTTCTTCCATGGTGTGAGGCTGGAGTAACTCGCTGAATGCCTGGCAGTAAATTTCCATGAGCTCCGGCAGTTGCTCGGGGCTGGCAGTGCAGGGTGAGCTGACTCAGACCACTCGGAGCGTCAGAAGGGCACCGAAGACAAGCCATTACCACGAGGAGCTTCTCACGGGAAGCTGTTACAGTGCATGGGATGAGAAAAGGAGAATGCCGTGGGAGACAGCCAGGCTGCCTCGTTACCGGGGTGTCCTTGGGAGCGATGCTTTGAAGAGGCACATTGGGTCAGGCGCTGGGAGAGGGAAAAGGAGGATGGGTGGATGTAGGGAAACATCTTGAATGGCCGTAGCTGCTTTCCCCCTCCGGGAGATACCTCCACCTGTGTCCTCCTGCCTCCCTCTGCAGTACCTGTGGCACACACAGGAGTTTCCCAAGGGGCAGAGCAGCCCAGCACAGCAGTTGCTGACTGGGAGAGATGGGAATGGTCTCTTCAGGCCTCAGCTTCTTTCTTCCTGAGAGCAGAATGGGACTGGTGCCCTCTAACCTCGCTCCCTCCTGCTCAGAGAACAATGACTGTCAGGGCTGCTTCAGCAATGGCCCTAATTTAGTGAGATGGCTGTGACCCAGGGTGGAGGTTGAGTAGCAAAGTGATGCAAGTCAGAGAAGAGAAGACAGGTCATGTAAATAACATCACCCAGTGTTTACTGTGAGCAAGCAGAATGTGAGTCGAGGAGAAATCTGTCTTTGTCAGGGACTCCTGCTGATCCATTTCTCCATGGATCAGCTGCATGTGAAGTTAATCTGCTTATGCAGCAGCTGAGCAACTGAGATGCCCTCAATGCCCTCATCTCATCCCCACATCTAGCCAGACTCTCAAAATACCAGGGGAGCGCAAATTTCATTGACATTTGGGATGTGACCACCCCTCATCCCTCTCTCATTTCCTCTTCTCCACCACAAGTAGAGAATTTGGTGGGATGGTCTTGAAGGGGAGTGAAGTCCTGCCTGAGGACCCGTCTGGGGTGGAAGCTTGTCAGGCTCTGTCACTTTGGTGTCTGGGCCACTGCCTCAGATGGCCAAGGGAATCACATGTACGTTGCGTCCTCCAAAGTCCTGCTCCTGGGCTGGCCACCGTCAGTGGCTCGTGGTCCTCAGTTGCAGGAGCCATGACAGCCAGGCTGCTTCTGGGTGGCCATGGGCTAGGCAGAAGGGCTGGCTGTGCTGGGGAAGGGAAGATGCTGCAGACTTGCTGCTCCTCTCGCCTACTGCACCCTGCCAGAAGGTCTGGTTCCTCTCTGCTGCTCATGGAGAGCAGCCCTGGCCCCTTATTGCCCTTGTTCTGACCCAATGAAGGTGCTGTTTTGTGGGGTGCTCAAGTGGGGTGCAGAGACCACCCCAGGCAGTGCCCTCGTGTGAGGCTGCATTTGCCAATCTCCTACTTAAAACCTCGGTGGAGAGGACCGATGGACTAGATAGGCGTGTTCAGTGTCAGGGCTGAGCGGGATGTACTGGGCAGACTGGGCAGATGGGGACCAGCGCCACCAGGACTCCTGTGACCTTATGCCAGCCTGACACGGTTATTACCCCAACTGCTATGGGCTGATGTGCTCCGCAAGGGAAATCCCAGGGTGTAACCACGGGCACTCAAATGCCACGATAAGAAAAAGAAGAAAACCTCTATTTCAGTTCTAATTTAAAATCAGCTCAAGTGTGTAGGTTGTGAGATTCAGTATCGTGTTTGTAAACATTAGTAACAAATGTGCAATTTAATCTGCTTCCTTTTTTATTTCTTTCATTTAGAGTCTTATTTAGAATATCTCATCCTTTATTTTATAATAACATTGCAAGGGCCAATCAGAATTAATCCATGATGCTTCCCTCTGATTCACTATTGATTTCTAGATAGAAACTCTGGCAGGTAATTTACATTAAATACAGTTTTTATTTGCCACACACCACACTCTGACCCGCGTTCCTTGTCACCTTGCCTGTATGGGCCAGTACAATTACTTTCCCTTTGTAATCCAGTGCTGCCTTCAGGCCCACCTAAGAGACGATACAGAGGCTGGAACTAATCAAGGCTTGTGCTCTTGTAATTTCCCATGACAAACGCTTCCAAGGTCATTGCTATGGGGATGATTCGCTGGACGCCGGGGACTCTGCTACCTGCTCTGGCAGAGCTCTGCAGCCTCAGGCTCCACCTTGGGCACCTTCAATTGCAGTGTGAAATATCTGCCTGTGCACAACAACTGATGCTCAGGATGCTCCTTCCCGTGCAGCATCACAGCAGAGCAGGGAAACCTCCGGAGGGACCGTTTAGCAGAGCGAAGGAACGCTGTATTTCCATGGTGAGGCGTTTGGGATCGGGAAGTGCTGGGATCAGTCTGGGCATCCTTGAGTTCCCCGTTGTGGCTGGGGTTCGGTGGTCTCAGTCACACGCACCCTTTTATTTAGCTTTACTCTCTGGGGGAGGACCACAGGCAGTACATTCTGAAAATACTTCTTCCTGATTGCTTTGTCTTTCAGGCTTATTTTAAAGGAACAATAGGTCAGCCAGTGAGACCTCCCTGCCTTTAAACTAATGTATCCTAAGAAGGACATTGTTTTTCTAAGCCCCCCCTCGCCCTCACAACCTTTTTCTCCTTGGTTATCACCACCTACAACAACGTCCAGTTCTCATCACCTGAGCTCCTTCAGCAGCTGCTCAGTCTCAAACAGTTAATTAGATTAAAGTGTTTAAGAAATCACTTTCACAGTGAGACATGAGCAGAAAGCAAGATGCTTCTCTTCATTTAAGAAAGCAAGAGTCGTGCATTATATCAGTTAATTGGTTCAACTAAAACTTGGATAATTCAGTTACTTCAGAGTGACTGGGATTTAATAACAAACCCCTTCAGTTTAATGGCATCGCAGTGCTCGGGGTGCGTGACGATGCAGCAGGCTGTGTGTAGGCAAAGCGATGTGCCCAGGGCTGCCACCACCAGCCACGTCCCGTGTGGTCCTGTGCGGTGGGGAGGTGTCTTGGGCCGAAGAACAGACACCAGGGGCACGGTCCTGCTGGGGACAAAGGAGGAGCAACCAGCAGGCAGCCAGAGAGGAGTAATTATTCCTGGGGACCTCTTCCAGAAAGGTCAACCTTAGATGGTTTTAGTACAGCTTCTTAAGCCTCTTCCTCAGGACTGTTGCTGTCACAGTGATCCACATTTTTAGCCCAGTTTTTTTCCAAGAAATGAAGCTTTACAGTCACACCATCTGTCTGCAGGTCCCCCTCCGAGAGCTTTTGTGCCTCTTGTCTGCTTGTGGCAGAAGCGTGTGGGTCTGCAACGCCCCGTGTTCCTCAGCAGGGCAGGAAAATGGGTAACTGTTGTCAGAGAGACACAGAGCGGTTGTCCCATTGAGCTAAAGGGTGAGGGCGGGACTGAAGACCCCTCAGGAGGGGTATGTAGGGGCAGAACACGGGTGCTTTGGAAATCAGGTGTCTTTAGTTCTGCTCTTCACTGAATTGCTGTTTTTTCTCCCCAAAGAATAGGTAAGGGTCTAGATGCTCTCAGCTGCTTACTTAGGACGTATTTTTGTGTGTGAGTGGGACGGTACTTGGAGTGCACCTCTCATTCAGCCCTTTCTGAGCCTGACTCCTTCCTCTCAGTTCCTCCACAAGCCCCTCTCCCGGGACCTGCCCAGCTCTGGGCCAGTGGCACTTCCCACACTGGGGAACCGCAGCTGGGTGCCGGCTGTGCCCCGCACGCCCACCGTCACACCGGAGCTGGGCCCTGCCCTGGGGTGGCCCCTTCGCGTGAATCCCTTTCTCTTCCCAAGCAGGTTCCTTAATGAATTTCTTTCCAAGGCTGGATTAAATTGCTGAGAGCCCTTGAGTACAGATTGCGGTGGCTCTAATCGTGCCGTGTTTGCTGGAAATGAGCTTCCCGGGCGTCACAGCACCCTGTGCTTGCAGAGGAGCTGTTTTATCTGTGGGGTGAGACATTGCTGACAGCTTTTCTTTCCTCACTCCTGCAAGGTCTCTGTTCTGACCATTCCATTAACTTTCAGTGTCTTTGTGCCAAGTTTGATCCTGGGGACTCTCTTTAATTTGGGCCAGACATTCAAGTTTTTGGTAGAAGTTCTGAGATACACCGATTAATCTTCCTGTATACTTTAGATTTATGTGTGATTTCAAAGCAAAGGTCAATTGTTCCACAGTGCTTGGTAGGACTGATTATTCAGATGTACAAAAAGATTCATTTTTAACATCAGACAATTGGCTTCTTGTTCACCAGTTTTCTATGGAGAAGAAAGAAGACACTTCCCCCACCTCCAGGTCCTATCCTGGTGCATTAACCCAAGATCCAGCATCTACAAGATGGGAAAATGTTTTGAAATGTAGCTGGGTTTTTTTACAAGTCTATTTGCTTTTGAGATACTTCAATATTTGTCAAAAGTTAACACTGTTGAAGTTTACTTTTAAAAATATTTGCCCCAAAGACAGTGAGGGAATAGAACAGAATAGGAATAGGCTCCTGAGATACCCACAAAGTTGTTTCAAGTCCATGAGATCATACTGGAAAACATTGTGATTTCTCAGTGGGGACTTTTATGTACATTTTGTTACGATCACAATGTAGCTGTGTTCATCTAACAGGATAGTCCTCAACTCCACTGTCCACCCATGGGTTAGCTAAAGCTCTGTAACCACAAAGTGCCAACATTTGTGAGGATACCTGGCTGTGACCCGCAGGGAGCAGTGGAACTGGGGGGGTTTGCCTTCTTGGCCATTTTGTGCCGGTTCTGACTAAGGCGAGGGGTGTCACTGTGGGAGGGCTCTGTCCCCCCGCCACCCTGCCACCGGAGATGTCACTGTGCGGAGAGGCTGGATGTGTTCCTTGGCTCACGCCTGCTGCGAGCCTGGATTGCTGGGCAGCGAGGACATCGAATGCCGACTAAACCGTGGCTCCCAGCCACAGTCCGTGCTTCCTTCCAGCAGCACCAAAATGCTCCCCTCTGTCTAGACTATTTCATGTCCTTTTCAGTGTCTTTTTTATGCCTGGAATTCTGTGGCAGCAGCCTGGGAGCATAATACCCTCACCCTGGAGAAACAGCCGTGGAGACAAAGAGCAGTGTTAAGCTTGTTTACACTCGCACGAGTGTTAAACCCATGAAGAACAGCTCCGGCCTTTCCTCCGCGGCATCCTGTCTCACACGCAGTTCATGTACATCCTCTGAAAGCAGTTTTATATCTAGCTGCTAGTGGATCTACTGGAAATAGATCTACTGGAAGTAGATCCGCTGATTTTCCTCCTACATCTCATTGAACACAGACTCAGGAGAGTTAAGTTCTTTTTCTGGTAGAGGACATACTAGAAACTGCTGGTTCAAAAAGATTAGGCACAGTAATTAAAGCATAATTGCTATTAATAGTTGTCTTCCTAATCAGACTTAGCTCTCTATTGCTCTTTACTTCAGAGGATTTTTTCTTCTTTGTGTTTTTCTGGAAATGTATTTGTTATGGATGAAACTGAAGACAAACCATGGTCATAAACGTGTTTGGTAAATATTTTTAATTAAATATTTGACTTGGGTCCCCCAGCAGAGCTCAGAGGGAGCATCTGGAGGCACTTGTGGTTTCTGGAGTCTGCCATTAAATGGGCAGGGACCAGCACAAATCAAACCAGGCTCTCCTGGACCGTGCCTGAGCCTGACCCTGTGCACAGGGCAAGGTCCTCTGCTCACCCTGAGAAACCAAACTGCTTCTAACCGTGTATCTCACTCTGATTTGTTTGCAACCCTGCTGTTAAAGAGCGCTGTCACTTGTGTCATCTGTCCCTTGGTGGCTGTGTCATTCACCCGAGCGGTTCAGCGGGAGCCTGCTGCCTGGACAGGGGGGTCCCCGTCACGGGAGTCAGAGCAAGAGCCCATACTGCCATGTGTCACTCGTTTCTTTTGCAAGCCAGACGCTAAGGAGGGCAGCTTGTGATCTGCAAATTCCAGCCCCCGACACAGCATTTGTGGAGGCTTTAAACTCACTGCCCAGTGCAATTCAATGTCATGGCAGCTGCATTTCTCTCCGTTCATCTCTGCTGGCGGAGCGGCAGTCAGGAGTGCTCTGCTCATTCCTGACTTCCTCTGTGCTACTTTGTGCAAAGAGAACACATTTGTCTTCTGTCTTTGTTTTATCTTTCCTGCACACTCTCTCCATCACATCCCTCTGTTCTTCCTCATTTTCTGATGTTCCTCTGTTTCTACTTTCTTCCTTTTCCTTTTTTTTTTGTCTTTTCCAATATTCATATTCCCCCCAAGTGCAGCTGCGCAACTACAGGAGAAATCCCCAAACAATCTGCCAGCCCTTTGAAGAATGGTTGTATTCTTCCATGTCGGCTTAATTACTGCGTCCCGTTGAGGATGCGAAGGCCTTTGGGGAGGGGAGGGCAGAGGCAGCTCTGCATATGGCATTCAGCCTCGGGGATCACAGTGCTCTGGGGGGATGCTGCCTGCCATCTGGCCTCTTGACACCCCAAATGTGCCTCCAGCATCTTATTGTGTTGGATTTATTAGGGGTTGGATTCTTATAGACCTGTCCTTCAAGTGCCGAGCTCTTCAGCTGTGGGCTAGAAAAGTGCTTAACGGTGTGCTCAGAATTAAACCCGTGTTTAGTCGTTGGCTGAATCGGGTCAGAATCTGCCATGCCTTGCAGGAATGAGCTTACACATGAGACACACAAGGGTAAATCACAGGGGTAACTAGGAAGGACTCCTACCTGGTTTAGCTCTGATGTGATTGACCTGTTGGCTTCTCTACGTGTGTGTGTAGATCCTCATTGTCCCACACCCTGTGTCCTGGGTCTGTCCCTGGCCATTGTCAGTACTGATGAACTGAACTTCTCAGCACATGAGCTTTGCAGGAAAATCCCTGTTGCTTTGCATGTCTGAACACCTTTATTGTCTGAACACATTTCCTGGAAATAGAAAAAAGTTGTTATTAATGGGCCTGATCCTGTGAGGAGCCGAGTTCACTTTGTTCCCGCTGACCTCCTTGGCAAATGAGTCTATTCCACAGCCAACTAACACAGCTCTGCCCCTGCTACGAGGACGTGCTGTAGCGATGCACAAGCCAGGGAGTGACCACAGCCTTCTGCAGAGAGGGATGGAAGTCGTACACAGAGCTTGGGCCAAATGTACCTTACTCCATAACACTGCCTCACCTACCCCGTCTGTGCCCAGGGCCAGAAGCCCTTCTGGTGCCTAAATGGGAAACCTACAGCTATGACAACATTTCACTTGAAATCTTGCTTGCTTTTTAAACATCTTATTTCAAGATGGACTGCAGAACGCTGCATGCATCAAACCAGTGTGTTTCTCGAGTAGACAGGGTCACATCATCTATGTGCTTTTTACAGAAATAGCTTCCAGATGTAACCATTGTGTCACGGTACATTTATGAAATTTGGCAGTATTGCATGATGTGTGGGTTTTGTGTGCATGATGGCAAATCCGTGCACTAATCTCATCTCTGACCTGCAGTCGCGGTGTGTCCCAGCCTCTCGGGCTTTGTGTGCTCTCATATTTCGGGACCACAGTAAACAACCCTGGGTATTTAGCTTCCACTTGGAAGTCCACAGAAATACAAAACTTCTGCTGGGCTTCAGCAAGATCCAGCAGGGAACCACTGGCATCACCTCCGGCTCTGGGTGCGCCACGGGAGCTCCTGTGTGTTCCAGCATCCCCACAGCCAGGGAGATTCAGGTCTGGTTGGCCAGACTTTCCTCATTCTGGTGACCCGCTCCTGTGGGATTTGGGGCCTCTGGCAGGGATCTAAACACCGACTGCAAAGTTACTTGTCCGCACGCAGAGCTGTCGCAAAAGCCCATTGGTCTGCTCTGCCATTAGCTTCTCCAGGGGGAGGACAGCTGGGGTTTCCAATCTCCAGTGAAAAATGCGAACAAAAATACTTCCCACTTTGCAACTATTTGACATTTTTTTCATGGCCTTTTAATGTTAGCAAATGGTGTTAGAAAAATCCAGGCATGAATTAAACCAGGCCTGGTGAATGCTTTCGTTCTTTCAGATGGTGGGCACCAGACATGTCCCATTGACTGTTTCTGTTAGGTTGTTGTTCCTGGTTTGATGCATAAGTTCTCTTTGGATGCACTCTGAGGCTACAGCGTTGTTCTGAGCCATGGGGGAGGAAGCTGCTGTGCCCCCCACATCCTCCTCTGCTGCCAGCCCCTTTGGGCAGGATGATACTCAGTGGTGTGAGCCATCTTCCTCAACAGCAACTTAGTCCATGAGAAGACATCAAGGGTGCTTTATTGCTATGCTGCATGTCGAGCTCGCTAACCCTCTTAAAAGTGGGGAAAATAACCATAACCCTTTACAAAGAGCTTTCTCATAAAAAAGCCACACGAGAGAAAGAGGGCATCTCAGGTTTGTTCCTGGTCATGCGCGTTTCCAGCCATCAAAGCATATGGCGAGTGATGAACAGTGACACACCGGAGTTAGTTACATCTCGTGTTATAGGAGGCAGCCTTTAAGGAGTTTTTAGTCATAAAACTGGATTAAGAATGGCTTTTCTCCTTGTGGAGGTTAAATAAACCAGCTTGCAGAGTCTTGGGAAGCTGTTTCCAGTGGAGATCCCTAAAGCCCTCCCATGGGTCATCAGAGGGGTTTCCACCCCATCAGATTCCATCCCCAGCTCACACAGTATGAGGTAAAAGCCAAAGCTGGTGGTGACAATACACTATGGCCACTTCTAGAGCTCTGCTACCAACAGAGGGTTGCCTTTTGTTGGGCATGGCAGGAGCAGAAAATCTTACTTGACATGAGAATTTCTTCCTTGGCTCAGGGAGGAATGAATGTGGTGGCTGGAGATAGATTAACTGAGGACAGGGAGTGACACATGTCACAGCCTCTGTATCTGTGAGCTATTGCACTGGGCAGAAGATGATCTTGTCCAGCATTTCAGTGAACTTACAGGACTGGGTCTACTCCAGAGCAGATATGGACCTCCTCCATGGTGGGGCAGTGCTCGTGCACAGGATTATGAAGAGAAGCATCTGGCAGAGGCATGAGTTGGATTTGTGAGCTGCTGGCTCTCAGCAGGGTGCATTTGGGTAGATCCCATCTGGATGAAAAGCTTCTATCTCTGTTGGACGCTGCAGACATCGTCACACCTAGCAGGTCCATTGGGTGGTTATTCACTGCTACCGTCATCTTCTCTAGTATTTCACTTTGTGAACAGAAGATGATGCTAGAGAATGAAAGACAGTTGAGCTCTGAAGATTAAAAATAATAAAAGTAACCAAAAATCTGACTTTGTGCTTTGTGGTGCTCAGCATAAGAATGTTGCTTCTCTTCACGTAGAGCAGTGTGAGGCCCAGACTTGCGCTGTGTGTGGACCCATTTGGGATCCTTATAGTCTCTGGAGCCTGGGTGCTCACAGTCGTGCCTTCCAGGTTATGGCAAAGAACAAAGATAAGGCTGCTTCACTCAAAAACCCCAGGAGATGTTGGCCTCCACGTCTCGTCTTGCTTTTGAAGTAACAGATGTAACCTATTTGTTGGATGCCTGAAGGGCGTTAGGAAAAGGTCAGTGGTTAGAATACAGATGACATACTTTAAAAGTGCATTAAAATAGAACAATTCATTAGATTTAAACCATGAGGAGCAGAATGTTTGGAGTTAAGGGTGGGATTGCTTTTATAACCCCCTTTGAGCTTTGTGGCCCACTTCGTGTGGAGGAATTTGAAAGCCAGGTAGTTTTGCATACCTCTTTTTGGCCTTGCTATAAACTATTCATACTGTAGTTGAAGGGAACTGAAGTCAGGACTTTGGAATCCATGTCTGTGACTGACACAATGTACGTCCATGCACTGTCCCTGTTCCTCTTTTCTGCAGCAGACAAGCTAAGGGTCAGACCCCCTCTGTGATCCCTACATGACTGTCCCCCTCGAGCTGTGCCACCGGCGGCCAGGATGACCTTATGCCGCTGATGGGTCTCTGAGCATCTGCGCTGCCGTGTGTGTGCACCCTCCCAGCGCTCTGGCAGCAGCTCACCGGTGGGATCATGCAATTTAAAAAAGAGTCTTCCTTCTCTAAAGAGTCTCTAAAGACTAAAAAAGAGTCTCTCCTAAAAAAGAGACTCCTTGGGTCTTCCTTCCCCAGGAGACCATATTGATGCTGAGAATGCTTCTGTGGTCTATCGCAGAATTACACACGTAGACAAATGGCTATGTCATAGAAGTCATCCTAAAGCATATCTTAACAAACTTATTTTTTAAGCTACTAAAAGGAGTTTGACTGTACTGGAACCTAAACCCTTTCCTTGCTGTCCTTGGCAGGAGCAGGTTGTCTTTCTTCAACACAGCCACCTCCCGAAGGAGTGGGTTTGCTTCTCTGACTCCAGATTGGAAACTCTGCCCCCGAGCCATGAAAGCAATGGCAGAAAACAGCTCCCCATATTCTTCTGGAAAGAAAAGAGGATTATGGCCTAAGCCAAATCAAACAAATCAGACCACTAGGTAGCTTCAGGAGAGTGGCCCAGTGAAGGAGCCAAGGTCTCTCCCTCCAAGAACACTGTCTGCAGGGCATCCATCGCTTGCTGCCAGGGGTGGCTGGAGCTCCTCAGCAGCACAAACCAGAATCGGTGATGGCAACCAGAGGATGGAGAAGAACTCCTCCAGTCTCCTCCAACACAAACTAAATAGACAGGAAGTCCATGACAACCATTTCCCTTGGCCACCCTGGAGATCTGGTGCTGCAGGCAGCTGCCTGCCCTGCCTGCACCCAAAGCAAGCTTTGAGCAGCACCGTGGCCGACTGGGGAGGCCCTGCAAGGAATCTCAGCATGTCCCATGTCCTGTCTCTGGAACATGTAGGAGTGGGATGGAAACTACCTCACCTGATAGCATCTCCATGTCAGGACTGTCACTGACTCTTCCTGAAGGCAGCAACAGGTTGCTTTGCAGTGGGTGGGATGGTCAGTGGTTGTGGGGAGGATCCGAGGAGCAGGGATGCTGCTCGGTGCCTCTGCCTGTACGAACACCGGTGGTTCTGCATGGAGCCTCCTAGTCACAGCCGTCATGGCCAGCTGAGGGAATGTTACCTCCAGATGTACAGGGCAGATGTGGGTCTCATTAGAGTGCTACCAGCAAGGGACTTGCAATGGGCAGGAGGGGCTTTGCCCTCACTCTTATCATGCTGAAAGCCCTGAAGTACTGGCAGTGCAGCACTTCCTGGCCTGCTTGCTCCCTTCCTCAGGGAGAGCCAGGCCAGCTGTCTGCTGGATGGACAGAGTGCGTGGTGCTCCGTGAGTCAGTCTCTCCAGCTGGGGGATGCTGCCCAGCTCATGACTCACGGGGCTCACTGGGTACTGCACTGATGCAGAGAAACCAGGTGTGTGCTAGGTGCTCCTCAGCTGGGGACTCTTCCCTCTTCGGCCCTTCCTGGGGAGGAGGTTGCCAAGCTGAAGGTGTTTTTTAGAGTGGTCGTAAGGATCTTGGTCTGCACGGGTCTGCAGAACCCCCAGGCTGGTGGTGGGGTTCCACTGGGAGCAGGGGTGCAGCTGCCCGGTGGGGAGGGTGGCCACGGGAGGCAGGAGATGCCCGTGCCCGTCTCCGATGGTTATTTTAGGAGCAGCTTTGCACGGCATCAGTAAACCCGCTGCCGTCATTTAGCAGTCACGAAGTGAGACAGACTGGGGAAAGCAGGCTATGGCGGGGGGGCAAGGCATGAGCTGATTTAGAAAATAGGCTCTGCAGCGTTTGGAGCGTGCATGCACGGAGCTGCTGTCTCTGCTCGGAGCTGAATAATGCGCGGTTATTGTAAGTGGCCCTGGTATAATTAGAGGTGTACTGACCTGTGTGACAGCAGCAAGTTGTCAAACGCCACCCACGGGCTAGTGAGCGGGATGAGTAATTTGCACCCCCACCGTCTCTCCTGCTTCGGTGACGGCACTGGTGGCTGGAGAGGGACCCGGCTGCCCAGCCTGCGCCTGGAGCCCCACCGCCAAGGAGGAAGAGGAAGAGGAGGAGGAGGTGGGAGAGGAGGAGGAAGGACCCTGCTCTCACCTGGTTACTGTTGCTTGGGAAACCACTCCCTCTGCATCCGCTTCTTCAGTACGGTGGTTCTGCCTTCCAAAAAGGCAGTATCGTGATGGGGCATCCTAAAACCCGGCACAAGGTGCGAGAAAAAGCACAGAAGGGGGATGGAAATATTCCAGAACGTTTTGTGAGAACAAGTACCTAAAGATATTTGTGTTTTCATGTGTAGCATCAGAGAAAGAGACTGGTGATTGTGTGGATGCGTGCTCCAGGCTGTAGTCTGCTGGGCTCTGGAGATGAAATTTTGGGCCCACAGAAATAAGTGATGAATTTCCTCTGACCTCCCAGGGCCGGGGTTTCGCCTGGGGACCAGGAGGAGCATTGGAAGGGCTCAGCCGGGCTCTGCCCCTAAACCTGGCTGGGACCAGGGACCTTCCCTCTGCTCCCATACGGATCTCTCAGGCAGATTTATACCAGGGAGATTTTAACCGGTATATTAGTGAGGACAGATGCCTCCAGGGTCTCTGACCCGCGCCGGGTGCGGAGCCAGCGTGCATCCCACCGGAGCATCGCCTTCCGCAGCAGGAGCAGGGACCTGCATTTCCCCAGGAAAACTCCCAGAAGGGCTCTGCTGCTGGAGCAGGGCTGGGCAGCCTGGGGGACTCTGCTTGTGATTAGAGAAACTTGCTCTACCAGGAGAGAAATTCAAGCATTTCCACAAAAATTCATGATTTCCTCTTAATAAAAATTTGGAAAGTTTAAACACCTCTCAGTGGACTTGGTGAAATGGTCTGTGTGTGATTCATCTGGGTTTCCCTCGGTAGCTCTCCCAGAGTGATGTGTTTCCTCTTGCTGCCAACAGGAGAGACAGAAACCTTCAAAGGGAGGTAGTCGTAGCGGGGGTTAGCGTTCGGGATGGTGAGCGGGGGTCAGGCCACCTGCAGCTCCAGAGAACCTTCGCTCAGCACTGGCTGCTCTTGTCCCCAGGCCCTGCAGCTGGATCCTGTCCTGGAGGGGACCAGGAGTGGGGATGGAGGAGCATCCCCCCAGCTCACAGCATTTGGCCTTGGGGTCAGGAGGAGATGGAGAGTCTGCGTGTGTCCAGGACTGGTACTGGGTACCACGCTTCAGGAGATGGCCCTGAGCTTGCTGGGCTCTGCGCTGGACTGAATCTGTCTCGATGCACCAGCAGCCCTTGTGCTCTGAGGGCAGGAGCTCCAGCTCCAGCTCACTTCTAGGGTTTGGGGCTTTGTTTTCCAGCAAACCCGTGAGTTTATCCATTTTTTATCCGTATGAACTTGAGGATGCTCTTGGCTTTCTGTCTCCAGAGAGGAGGCGGTGTCTTTGCTTTAACTGTACTGCAAGTCCTAAAGAAAAAATTTAGTCAGTTTAGTCAATTTTTCTTTGCCTTTTATCGGGAGATCTCCCTCTGGTCACCGGGGAATTAGATGCAGCTTTTTTCACTGTTTAGATTTTCAAATGGGGTAAGAGGCTGTTCATGGTGGGAGCTTTGGGTCCTGCAGTAACCCTTCCAGCTGGCAGCAGCACAACCTTCCCTCTAAAATCCATCCCTGATCACAAGAACTGGCACTTTTTGATATTCCTGAATGATGACATTAATCATTTGCTATTTTTATTCACTCTGTCAGAAACATGTGGTAATTCCTTTCTGTTTCTCTTCCCATCTTCGGGCTGCTTTCCAGGCACTTTCAATCCCCTCTTTTCCTTGGCTGGATGCATCCATCCTCTCTGCCCTCCGAAACTCCTTTCCGTGGTTTGAGTGAGCAGAAGCTAACGACCGACTTCTTCATCGACTTCTTCACTTTGCAAAAAACATTATTGTTTTTTAAATGGTGAGGCTGTTTGTGCTGTACAGAAGAGCCGGGGTTGCAGCACCTCTTCCAGTCCATTGGGGACCAGCTGCATCTGGGGCAGCCTGTGCCCGCTTACAGGAGAAATGGGTGTCCGACGTCAGCGTCTCTGTTGAGTCACCATCCACTTCAGCTGTCACTTTGATCTGACAGAAAGAGAAACATCTCTCTGAGCTAAAGGTCTTCCCATCTGAAACTCCAGGACACTTAATTACCATGCAGCAAGTACATTTTATATTGCCATTACAAATAATTTAGCTACAACAATATGGCAGTTTAATTTGCCTTATTTATCTCAATCATTTTGCATGAGAAAGACAAATGCCTCAGCATGATTTCGTGTGGACGCTTCGTCTCCTTTAATGTGGTTACAGGTAAAGGCTGCGCAACACATCCCTGCATCAAAATTAACCTCACAGGCAATTGGCCTGAATTCAACCCCCCAAACCAGATAAACAGGAACTTTGCTCGCATCCTGTGCTGCTGTCCTAACGGGAATTATTCTCAAAGTGTCTTACCTTCACGCACAGAAGAGGGAAGAGGCAGTATCCCCACAGGTCCGTGTCCAGGCAGTCCTGCTGAGCACATACTTTGCTGCTTCTTGCCTTTTTTAGTTTAGAAATGTCAGCACTTTCTGTTCCCATGGGAACGCTGTCGTTTCCCCTGGCGCGCCGATGCATTTAGAGATGCTGGGACTGGGGGGGCTGTGGTCCTTCTGGAAGTCTGTGCTCCCGGTCCTGGCTCCCGGCTCAGCTCCAGTCCTTGTCCCCCTCCTGCTCCCCCTGCCCCACGCGGGGGCAGCCGCAGCAACAGGCGTGACTGGGAGAAGGGGTCAGAAACCGATGGAAAAAACAATCGTGGGCCTGATTGATAGCCCTCTTGGAAGTTCCTGGTGATCCCTTCCAACTCTAAAAATTCAGTGAAATTCAGTGAAATTCATGGGAGAGCACAGGATCTTCCCAGTCTGGAGGGAAGCGTGGCGGGTACATAAGCACCGCACTGAAATGCCTTTTTGATGGTGAAACCCGTGTCTTCAGAGTAAAAGCCTGATTTTGCTGCTGTTACAAATCTCCAAGTTAGGAACCAAGTTAGGAGGATCCATTCGCTACTGAGGTCATCTGTTGTGATACCAGTAATGGACATTGTGAGGTTCAGCCAGTCAGTACCTCTGGGGGTTTATATTCTGGAATATATTGAGTTAATACAATTCACCAAACACGCGCTAAGGTCACTGGGTTTACGGGTGCCAAGGTGGGGTGGCAAGATAGTTATCTTCGTTGCTCAGTTTTAAAATGCTGCTTCTTAAAAAAGATCCTTTCAGAGCAGTAGGACGTGTGAAACAATGCTGCGAGCTGCTGACAGGTACCATGGCAATGGGCCCCGCCAGGAGCTGCGCCACTCTGCGGAGCTGCTGCTCCTATTGACTGAACTGTTTCTCACTCCATATGGATGAGTATTCCCACTCCTGAAGGATGCCGACAGCTCTCCCAGGTATTGCGAATGTCTGGGGCCAGGGGCATGCAGCCTGTACCCCCGTTTCTGCTGGGCAGAGGGGACCTCTCTGCAGGTCTGTGCCCAGCATGGAGGTCGTGGCCGGTGGGAGCCAGAGACACACGCTGTGCTGAGCTGCCAGCCTGAGAAGTGATGCTGAGTTCGGGGTCCCACCACCGATGCGCTGCGATGCCGGCCTCCAGAGCCCCTTCCCCGCAAGCTGCTCTCCCTCCCACCACATGCTGGGGAATTGCCACCTTTTTCTGTTCGTCTCACGTGGTCTCTCAGCTCCTTTCATTTTGCACAAGACCTTTCCAATGGCCAAACCGTGTCACCTCGCTCCCCGCTCCAAGGTGCTGTGCAGCAGGAAGGTGCCATCGTCACTCTCTAGTGGGGGGTATTTTTACTAATTTTTTGGCGGGTGCAAAAATACAGTTGCAGCATGTCAGAGCTGCCTGTGTGTCAGAGCTGAGAAGAAGAGACCACCTCGGTCATTGTCCCCGGTGCCAAAGGGAAGAACTCCATGAGGCTGCGTGCCCAGGTCCTCCTGGCCGTTCCCACCCCGTGCCAGGCTGGCTGTGCTGAGCCCCCGCTGTCACCGTCCCGCAGCTCGGGCTCCTTCTGGCCCAACAGCCACCGGTCTTGGCTCTCGGATCCTGCCAGTACTTGTGGGTGCAGCCACTGGTGATTTTTGCCACGGTGTCTCCTGCTGAAGTGCACCCAATGCTCCGTGCTGAGTAGGGTTCCTTTGGTGGCACAGTAATGGGTTTGTTGTGCAAGGCGATAATACAGTCGTATTGCAGCACTGCACAGTGCAATCTTCCTGTCCTGCTGGGAGATGCACATGGACATTAAATCCCCAGGAAAGGTGGTTTCCCTCCCCGAAGAGATGCCAGAGCAGGGAGGGTGGACCTCCATCCAGGCCACGCTGGGTTGTGCTCCCATCCCCAGTGGCCACCCATGGCCGTGGCAGCAGCTGGGCCCGCGCTGAGCAGGCACAGGCAAAAAGCCTGTCGTCTCCATCACCCTGGCCTCACGGAGCTGGGACGTGGACTGCTGTTGGCAGTGCCAGCTGGGGTATGGAGGTGACACCCCTCCCTGGTCCCGGCTGTGCCTCCGCGGTGCTCAGCCAGCACCGCATCCCCGGCAGGGCTGTGCCGCAGCCGAGGCACGTGGTGCTCCCCCTCCCCGGTGCCGTGTGGCTGAGCTCTGGGAAGCCAGGTTTGCAGAACAGGAAGGTTAATTGCTATTTGCTTTCAAAGCCTTTCTCTCTTTTTTTAACTCCTCTCTCTTTCATCTCCCCTGGCTGCTTTTTGAAGAACAGCGTTTAGAAATGTGTTTTTCAGAGTCCAAACCAGTCGCAGGTTCAGGACCAGGGAGAATAAACAGAGGAGACCCATCTCAGGGCTGCGGTGGTCCCATGTGCAGGAACCTGCCTTCCAGCAAGACAGATTTTGTAGATACGGGTTTTCAGGGTGTGGGGAGTCACTGAGCCCAGCTCCCAGGGGTGGCCTGGCCCCACTGTGAACCCCAAGTGCTTCGTCTCTCATCTCGGCTTCTCTGCTTTGACTCCCAGCCATCGGCTCCGTCTCTGCCTTTCTGTGTTAAATAAAAGAGCCTTTAGCCGTCAGGTGTTTTCTTACCATAAAGATATTTATATAATAAAGTCAACTCTCAGTATTCTTTATAAGTTAAACAGATGGAGCTTGTAGGGTATTTTTACCAGCCTCTCAGTGATTTTACTCTTTCTCTTCTGCTCTCGCTGCACGTCTCTGTTAGGAACTCAAACACCAAACCTGAATGCAGATTTCCAGTGTTGGTCTAAACACTGGATAATTGGATTTTCCATGGGCAAATTCACTGTCCTGCTCTCCTTGCTGTTGGCTTTGCTTGCCAGGGAGCCCCCTGGACACTCCCGGTGCGTTGCTTTGCCCCCCTGAAGCTCTCCCAAGGCTTTACAGGAGCACTCTCCAGCATCCTCACCCTGCCCCAGCCACTGTGTCTTGCACTCAAATGTCCGATTTTATTCTCATCCGTATTAAAGCACTCTCCATTCAGATGAGCGGAGTGTCTCGGAGCACTGTGTGCCTCAGCTGCTCTTCCTCGTTAGTGACTGTCCTGCCAGGCTGTTAATCATCCATATGTTTTATCAGCAGTGATCTTGCATTTGCTAACAATTTGCTGATTAAAAAAAATGACTCCCAGTGGCTGGCGAGCCCCCGCAGAAGCCGTGCCGTGCTGGTCGTGACACGGACCTGCCAGCTGGCCAGCGTCCCCTCAGCCTGGACCTCTGGATGGTCCTCATCTTCACAAACCCCACATCATAGCACATCTGCACAACTTCACTTAATTGTCATCTTGTCAAGGAATGAAAACACATTTATTGGACAGAATCTGCTGTCTAGAAAACTGTATTGGCAATAATTGTATTTCTGTCCCTTAATTCTGTCTCATTTTTTTCCATTAGCCTTCCCATCTAGAAACCTGCCGGTCAGCTTGGGTACCAGTGCAGCACCAACACTGTGCTCTCTTTTGGATTTTCCCCAGTATTCAAAAGCCTATTCAGAATCACCAGCATTGGGTCAAAGGACTCTTTTCACATTCAGGTGTTCCTGACTGTGGCTATTTTACATCTTCCCTGATTGCCAGTAGATGGGAAAGGTGTTAGTCGTTGTTCTGTGGCTGAGGCACTGCCCTCTGCTCCTTGCCAGGCGTGGAACACAAAGCTCACTCTCATCTGATGGTGGGCACAGAAATCAACCGTCCTGCTGTTTGGGAGGAGCTGGGTCCAACCCTTGTTACCCAATTGCTCCCGACAAACACAGGTTCTGATGGTTGTTTCGGATCCTCTCTCATTCTGATGGGGTTTTTCCCTTCATCAGTTTTGTGTATTTTATGACTCCTAATTGATCAGCTCATACCTGCTTCCCCGTTTCTCGCTTCCCAGGTATTGGTTTGTCATTTCTCAGGGCAGACTCGGAACACGAGTACATTTCTACTCAGAAATGCTTTGCTCCTGATTGCAGAGGGGCGGTTAGCGGCTGCCTGGTGAGCTCCTCTCAGTGCTGGCTTTCCATCATATCTTCCTCTCTCTGTTCTCAATCTCTTTGTTCCTAATCCACCCCATTAGAAGCATCAAGTATATAAAAATATCACTATGGTTAATCAATGTCGTCATTTAATAAATGTGTCTAGTAGGTGTATTTAATACCATATTAGCTACAGCTGTGTAATTGTAATGCGCTTTCATTTTTGTAAAGGTTTGCCTTAGTACAGACAATATTCTTCCTGCAATTATCCATAAACTAAGTTCTTCAGAGCGCTAGATATGTCTGTCTGTCTGTTGATACATCCCTCTGTCCCTTCTGGGCTGGACCATCCCCTTCTGCTCGTGCCAGATGCCATCGGGTGGTGCCTGCGGATCGCTGGGCAGCCCCACGCTCCCCACGTGCTGCTCGATTCCTCTTTGTTCCTCCTGAGAAACTCCAGGAAAGGGCTGCAGCTCCTGGGGTCTGGCTCAGGCCTGAAGAACCCAGGTCCCCCAGCACTGAAGGGGCCGGGATGTGGCCCCTCCTGGCCAGGCTGGGACAAGGCAGTGAGGAAGAGACCAAGGGGAGGAGGAAAACTGTCGGGTTTTGTGAACCGAAAAGAGAATAGCAACGTTGTGATAATAGCCCAGATACACGGGCTTCTTGCGTTTTGGAACCCAGTTACTATAGATGCCAATCACTTTCCTAAATACGCTCCCACTGGGGTACTTTTTCTTACGGGAACTACTTACACTTCCTATCCACAATACCTACTTTTTAATTTCTTTTCTGCAGCTCGGCACAATCTCTGACTCCCAGGCAGCATTCAGAAATCCACAGGGACAAGAGAATTTCATATTGACTCTGAATAGAAAGGTAACTTTACACACGCACAAAAAATAAAAATCCAAACAAAGCAGGAGCAAAAACCCCAGGGTTTCCAAGAGTGGAAAGGAAGGTTTAATTTGTTCCCCAGCGCCGCTGCTGTCGCTGCCCGGGAGCAGCCCTGCTGCGGCACCGAGACTGCCTGGGCTCCCGGCCTCCCCCCGGGGAGAGAAACCCTCCGAAAGGCATCTTTTTCCTTATGATTCATTAACCCGTAAAAAGGATCCATTTTGTGGAGAAAAGGCCATTTACTGAAATAACAAGTGGACATCATCGCTGCATTGATTTTCCAGGGACTTATCAATAGAAACAGTATTAAGTAACTCAGGCAGGCTGGAGGCTGTGGACTAACGCGCTGGATTTCCCTCGTTAGGCTCTGACGGAAGCCAGCTCTGCGGCAGCGTGTTCTCGGAAGGGCAGAAGGAAGAAAATCGGAATGCTGGCGACATCGCCCATAGCCTCAGTCTGCTCGCCCAGCTTGCCCAGCCTGGGGTCCGTGATCCCAACCCGCCCAGCCTGGGGTTCGTTATCCCAACCCGCCCAGCCTGGGGTTCGTTATCCCAACCCGCCCAGCCTGGGGTTTGTTATCGCAACCCGCCCAGCCCGGGTGTCGTTATCCCAGCTTGCTGCACTCTCTGATATGGTCAAATACATTTGTGTCATCAAAATGCCACAATTTTGGAACCTAATGCATAGGGGTAGCAGCATGTCAGAGAGCACTCTCTGCCTTTCCGGACGGGCCCCGCAGACTCTCACAAACCTCTTTATCTCTTTCTGCCCGAAATGTGCAGTAAATGCACGAGGCTCAGAAATGCAGGGGATTACCCGCTCCCCGCCGGCAGCCTAACGACCTGTCTGCCAATGCGCAGATTACCTTTGCGGTGCTCTTGCAGCTACAATTGCCCAAAAATCTGTATATAAAATGAAGATAATAAGTAGTAAATATTCAACCCAGGCTGTTGAATTTTTAGGTGTAGAAGCACCCCGGGAGTCCATTTTCTTCAGGCAACAGGATTCTACTAGAAATATTGTGAAGATAGTAATTTTAAACATATTTAAGAGAAAAATGAGAGCAAGTTAGGAAAAGCGATGCCCATTGCCTGAAACACTCATCATGCAAATGCATTTTCTTTACACAGTGCCCAAGCCCCAGTGGTTTTAGCACGATGTCTGAGGCTGAGCAGCTCCCTCCCCTCTCTGCCCTCCGCAAGCGGGGTTGGAAAGGCTCTTGGATCTGCCCAATGTGTGTTTTAGTTACGAGCTTCACCCATTCCTCCTTCCTTTGGAAAAATACTAATTGACCCACAGAGGGGACTGCGCCAGGGCAGGCAGTTGTCATTCCCCATTTCCCCTTA
>JAOXNO010000070.1:42278493-42289843 GCA_028565335.1 Limnodromus scolopaceus
GTCCGCAGCCCCCGGAGCGGGGCAGGGAGAGCCCGGCACGGCCACCCCGGGGCCGCGGGGAGCCTCGGCCGTGCCCCGCGGAGCCGGGCGGTGCTCGCCCTCCGCCGGCGGCCGCGGAGGCTCCGCGCATCGCGGGGAGGACTTCGGTGCGAAGTAAAGTCTCGGGGCCGGTGCTGGGCAGGGATGCGCAGGGGATGATGCTGGGGGGGGTATGGACTCCCCCCGGCCGCAGCCCGGGCTGCCCCGCTCATTAGCGCCCGGCTCTGCCCTAATGAGCGCTTGGGGGAGCGGCGGGGACGGGGGGCGCATCTGCCGCTGTCCTGTGCCGGGGGGGACCGCGACCGGGACCCGGGGCCGTCGCCCCCCGCCCGGTGGCTGCCTCGCTGCGGGGGGTGCGGGAGATGCGCGGGGCCACCCCCCAGCGCGCAGGGACCGTGGGATGTCGTATTGCTAAAAACTGGCGAAACCCGCTCGTACCCGCTCTGCTACCACCCGTGGGGTGCGGGGACCTTGCGAGCGGGGGGGCTGAGAGGGGCGGCCCCGGCCCCGGCTGCTTTTCCTCCCCATCCTGCCGGTGCCGGTGCCGTCGCCTCTGCCCGGGGGCTGCCCGGGAGCCGCTCCGCTGGGGCCGCCGCTCCTGCCGCTGTCGCCTGGCTCCAGCCCAGCCCGGGGGCGGTGGAAAAGGCAGGGCAGAGTTTTGGGTAAAGGCGACTCGAGGCGTAAATAACAACAGCCCCCACCTCCCGGCTCCCCCCCCCCCCGCGACCCCCCGGGTCTCCCCGTCCTGCGGCTCCGAGGAGGGGGGAGCCTCTTGCCGTTTGCGGGCGGAAAGACGCTGTCAGTGAGGATGCTGAAGGACGGTTACCGAGGGATGCTGCAGGCTGGGGGAGGCTCCGTCGTTTTTGCTTAAATAGTCTGAAATGGATAAATACGGCGGTTTGTGCCAATAACGGCTGAAGAATGCTAATGCCGCTCCTTCCTCCCCCACCTGGGTTGTAAAGTGTGACCCAGTAAACAATGATAACGGCAACCCAGTTTATTTTGCATAAGCAAAACTAATTCGGCTCTCAGAGGCTGTTTTTGATACAAATTACATGGGAATCTGTAGTTTGGGAGAGAAAGTGTAGGCAATGCAGTTAAGAAAAATCTGGATTTTTTGTCCTTAAGGTGATTTAATGGGGTGTTGTCATTTTGCATGTCTCTTTTTCTTTTCTTTTTTTCTTTTAAATTACTACTTGATCACGTATTTCGGTGGCTTGTTTCACGTTCAGCCTGGCAAAGAGTGAGTCCTGGTGTTTAGTATGCACGGCCTAAGGTGGAAAGAATTAGCTCCTACTACCCTCACAATCAAGGTTACCCCACTTAAATATTTGTTGCCTATTGCTTTCATGCTGCCGTATAAGCCAAGTATTTATGGTCGGGGCAGAATTGGAGCGTGCCGAGCAGGAATGTATAATGTCTTGCAAGTGAGAAAACCCGTCACCATCGGGGCTGGGAGCGGTGAATGAGTTTTGAAGGTCATTCCCTCACGAGCGCAGATATTTCCCATCTTGCTGGGCTCCGTAGCGTTCCTCGCCCAGCCTCTTTCTACGCCTGTTGTTTCTAATTTATGTATTTCTATTTTTACTTAAATATGGAGAGACTGTCCAAAGCGTAAGTCATCGTTGTCGTTCGCAGCGCTGTTAATCCCGGCACACATCTGGGGAGCGAAGCCGCTCGCTGGAAGTTTGGAACATGTATTTTTGCTGCCGTACCCCTGGGTTTGTGCCGCTCACCCCGGCAGCGGGTGGGATGTGGGTGGGCTTCATACCCCCCCTGAAGCGTGGCCCGTCTGACGTGCCCTCTGGCTTCTCCAGTGCCGGGGAAGGGAAAGAAGCAGCGCTGGGAGGCAGAGCTGATTTTAAGAGGTCTTATTTACCTTTGAGATAATGGCACTGGTTAAACCTGGCAACAAAATTAACCTCTGGCTGAGCTTGATAAAGGCGTGTGAGTAGGGCTTTGGTGTCGCTAGATAATACCTGAGAGTTCTGATTCTAAATAAAGCCCTTTTTTATTTCATTATTGGAAGTTTACTTGGTTAATATTCCCGCTTTGAACGAATGGTTCATTGTCTGAGCTTGGATGAATCCTTCCTCTCCTCTGCCCTCATTTTCACTCCCAAACAGCCCGTCCCAGCAGGCGGAGGAGCCTGGAGAGCGTGTCCCCGCGTCCCCCGGCCTGGGGGGTCTCAGGGACGGTGCTGGGGAGAGGGAGGGTGTGCGGCGGGTTGGGGCGGCCGGGTCCGTGCCTCCATACGTGGTTTTGTTGTTGAGGTTTTTTTTTGTATATTGCAGAATTTTGCCTTTTTGGGGAGGACACTGTCCCCGCACCCGTCTCCGCTGGGCTCGGGGGTCGGTCTGTGTCTGTCGGTGAGGGGGGCTGCGGGTCTCGGCCACTTGCCGACACTCAGGGGCTGCCAGCAGCTGCCTGAACAGGAAGGTGTTGGGCTTTCTTGACTCAGAAAAGCTTGGATTTTGGTAATATTACATGCCATGGAGGCATCTTAAAAGCAGTACAGGTGGTGGTTTGCGGTGTGGGCCCACCGGGTGTGAGAAGGCAGCGGTGCCCGTTGATGCTCCATCCCTCGGCGCTGTGTGATGCTGGGTCCCCGCGCCCGTGGGGGTCCCTGCCCCACGCCACGTCCCCAAGGGAGCGCCTCGCCGGGTGGAGAGGGTTTTTGTCCATCCCCACGGCAAGGGGCTGCTCTAGCGGTGTATTTGGTTTGTATTTGCCACCTCGTGCTCCGCGTCTCCGAAGAGGAGCGCGAAGCCGTTTGCCAGCGAGGCAGCCGGAATAAAGCGAGCTTTGAAAGAAGCGATGCTCTTGTGCTGCGGTTTTGCTGTGACTGAGCTGCTTGTCTGAGGAAATGTTTTAAATTCTTCACTGTGGTGTCAGTGGTGCTGTAAAAGGCTTGAAATAATTAATGATTTGCCGTTGCTCGATGCATCAAGCGTTTTCCTGAAAAGACAGTGGTGTTTTGTTTCGGTAGTACTACGAGAACGTGGAGATGTCAGAAAATAAATATAAAAATACGGTTTCTTAGATGCAGAATGTAAGAACTTTCTTGCATAAGATGGGGAATAAATGAGCACGAGCTCCTGACTGTGCTCTTGGACAAACCCCGCGTTTTCCACATGAAGCGCAAAGTTCATTAGAGGACCTGACAGGATCATTAATAACAGGCAGTCGACACAAAGGGGAACCTTGGGTTTTTGCAGTGCTGGCTACTGTGAAGGTTATTTGTTCATTATCTTTTTATCTTCTGAGAGTTTCCAGTGGCTTTTGCTGGGAAATAGGTTAGCAGCCCGCTGCTGGCCCAGCGGGGTCTCTTGTCTGACGTCCCCAGCGCAGGTGATGGCTTCTGCTCCAGAGGCTGCTCCCCGCTGCCGACAGCGCCGGGAGCCACCAGGCTTCCAGCCCAGCAGCTCCTGTCTGCTCCCAGAGACCCCCCTTCCCTCCCACAGCCCGGCCCTGGGGGCAGGAACCGGGACTGGTGCCAGACCTGTCCGAAACGCAGAGAAAGGTGGGTTTGGGTCTGAGGCTGCGGGTCCACACAGTGGGTCGGGTGCTCCGAGCATCCCCCCAGTCTCGTGGTCCAGCACCAGCCAGGCTCCAGCAAAGCCCCCGCAGCATCACTGGCACGTCCTGGGAGCCAGGAGAGGTCCTGGCCCTGGAGAAGTTCATGGGCAAAGTCTCAGGGGTGCAGGATCGCACCCCTCCCAGCCTGCGGGTCTCAGGGGGGTGAAAGCAACACTTTAGCCGGTTTGCTGTTGACTCTATTCAAAGTAATGTTTTTATTTATAGCTCTGGAAAGGTATTTGCAGCAGAAACCTGTCATTCTTACCCAGCTGATCCTCAGCAGAGCTGCCCGCCGTCGGGGCAGCATCCTTCATCCCCTGCTCCAGCATTTCCATCGTGTGGTTTGTGGGCTGGGAGGAAAACTGCCTGAAATGCACAGTAAGTCTGAAGACCCAGTAGCAGCCCAAGCTGAGAGATTCTTGGGTTTCATCTCCTTTTCCCTTTTAAATTCATTTCCAAGTATATAATTCTAAATACAAAGGATACAAAAGGCAGCTGAGGAAAACATCCACCAAATGTCCACTGAGAAACTGGTGACATGTTTACTCGCATTTTAATGGGAGGCAGAAACAGAAGTTGTTATGGAGACCCATCGAAAACATTCCTAGTGCTGCTACTTCCTCACCAGCTGGAATGCCTGTTTTCTGTGAACTTTTCCTACCTGTTTTACGACGTTACCTGCCATGAGTCTGCCGGTCATCCCCCTCTTAGGAGCCAGCCTCCTGAAAGAACTGCTTTGGTTATCACTGTGCCATATAAGATGTTGCTGACAAATATAGATGCGCACACACCTGGTAATAGCATTGTCGAAAGGTATGTACAATGGCATCGCGAAAGAAGAAATTTGCTGCTTCTGTCACGTAAAAATTAGGTAATGCACCGTAGGAGGCCTTTTTCAAGCTGTCTGGGGAATAGTGAAAGTGCCTCGAGCAGCCCACTTATTTTTAATTTTTGACTCATTCTTCAGGAGCTGAAAGCGATCGTGTACATGGGAATGACGTCTGTGACCACGTTCCAGCAAGGCCATCTCCTCCCATGGAAATTTGCGTGGTGCTTCGGTTTGCCCTGTGCCAGGCTGGAGGCACCCAAGGTGTCCGTGCTCCCTGTCTGTCTGTACCTGGCAGATCCATCTTCTCACTGGAACCTGGTGGGTTGGCTTCTCCTGGGAGCCGTGTGTGAGGACGGGAAAGGACTGTGCAGGGAGACCCTCGCTGAGATGCCGTCAGTGGTGGTGGGCAAGGTCCTGAGGGAGGTGCCATTGGGCTGTGGAAGCTCCTCCACTGCTGGCCCCGGGTGGGTGTCCTCCCCGGGGTGTGAAGGTGGGTTCCCCAGCACGATGGGGGCACTGAGGATGGCCCCTCCTGAGCAGCGTTGGATGAAGTTGGGTGTCAGTAGAAGGTGGAATCCCTGTTCCCTTGGGAGACAGTAGCTACTGGATGGCCTTGGTCCTGCCTGTTCGAGGAGGGTGTGTGCTTATCTTTGCCTTGTGCTGTGGCAGGGCAGAGTTTGCCAGTGGGGAAAACCAAACCCTGTGGTAAAATCTACCCTGAGCAGGTTTTACTGCTCGGCACTTCGACCTTCTGGGGGCACTTGTACCACTGTCACGTACCCCGTGGTGAGCGTGGTTTGGGCAGGACTGGTGGGAATCCCAACCCGGCACGCAGAGCAGAGCACGGGTGTGCTCCCACCGACGCAGGAGCCGTCCCTCTGCCTCGCACCGGGGGGCCGTGTCTCCGAGCTGGGGGGGCCGTGTCTCCGAGCTGGGGGGGCCATTGTAGAGCAAACCCTCCCAAATCACCGCCCTCCTGCTTTCCAAACGGCGGAGGCGGCGTCACTGCTGTCACTTGTGAGGAGTGACAGCGCGTCACTGGAGAGGGCTGGGAACAAGCAGGGATTTGCCGTGCGAGAAGAAGGGCTGTACTTTATTTGCTACCAATTTTGACAAGAATAGGCAATACCTCGTTAGTGCAGGGGTCGGACGTTGGGGCTGTTGCAGAGAGAACCGAACGGTGCTTCTGTCATCAGCCACTTGGTTGTGGTCAAAAATCCCCACTATTGTTTGGCTACAGGAAGCTTCAGAGGCTTCTGCAAATAAGAAGGTTTCGGGTCAAGTTTTTTTCTTTGAAAATTTTCCAGAGTAAATTATCGCAGGGGTACGAGAGCGATCTCGTATCGATGACCTGGAATTCCCTGCGAGGCTGGTGAGTCCCCAGCGAGCGCCCGCCGAGGCTGGGGCTCCTGCGTGGCAGCAAGGAGCCGGTTCCGAGGGGGCAGGGGCGCTGCGGTCGGTCCATGTCTGCGGGTTGGTGGGCCTGAGTCCGTCCTGCCGGGGCTGGGGCATGGTCTGAAGGGATGGGGCTGAATTCCCTCTTGTGGCAGGATTTGCAGTTATTTATTTCTGGTTGTTGGCCTATCAGCCGCTTTGAAGCTTGGGAACTCAGGGAAATTATCCTAATTTGTTTCTTCGTCAGCCACCTCTTGTGGCTGCCCCCCTTGTGTTCCCAATGAAGTTACAGCTGCTGGGGCTCTCGGTGGCTTCCCGAAATCTGCTCGAATTTCTGTGGCTCCTTCCTCACCCACGAGATGTTTTTGCTTGTGCTCCCTCACCCTGTCAGCAGAACGCTGCCGCAGCCCAGGGAAAGGCAAAGGCAAACCCACCGTCTTCGCTCGTGACAGAAAGGAATTCATGTGGGTTTTTTTGAGCTTTCACCTGAGCACAGCAACGTCTTGACCCACCCTGATTGTGCACGAGGTGCTGTTCCCTGGTGCAGGCTGGTTCTACTGCGTTCCTCACAGAACTGGGTGGCCCAGGGCTACGGGGCGAGCTGCCGGAGGGGGGGAGCCGGGCTGGAGCGGACAAAGGAGGAGCACCAGGACAAAGGAGGAGATGGGGCAGAGATGGGGTGAGTTTTCAGAAAAGTCTGAAGAAGTGAGACGGCTCGGTGTCAGAATTAAGGGGTTTATGGTCATCTGCATTTCTACAGCAGCCCAGGCGTGTCTTCTGAGCGTGAAGCGCAGCCCAGGATTCTCTCGAGGAGGTGATGTTCTGCCAGACCAGCTCTGGAGCCCGTGGCCCGATGTGATGGGTTCCTGCAGGTTGGGGGATGCCCTGGGCTGAACCTCCCACAGTCACAGCCGTCTCAGGGCTGCGGGACGCGTGGACGGGGGCAAAAGTGGATTTCAGAGGACGGAGCGTCGTGGAGCGAGGTGTGAGCAGCTCCCTGCCCGAGCCCTGCCGCTGCCAGGGCCTTTCTGCACGGCGAGGAAGAGGACCGTGTTTGCAGGGACTCAACATGAAAACTTGTTGTTGTTTCGCTGCAGCGAGTGGATGGAACCGGCAGAGCGAAGGTCCCCGGCTCCGCCTGTCCCCGCCGGTTCCCGGAGCCACGCTCCCTCGGCGTGTGAAATACTGGCACTTGGAGAAAATGCCAATGGGCTGTTAGGCAGTTTTTAATCTATGTTTACAATATCTTGCTTGTAAAAAAAAAATAGAATTATTGTTTATATTAATATTAAAATATTATTATGAATTAATTAAAATATTAAAATAGAAATGAAATCTCGTTAAATATGTCAGCCCAGCGGTGTGTTTGCCTGTGGGTTTGTGTTTGGGGGTGGATCGGGCAGTGGCAGGAGCGGGAGGGAGATGCGCCGGCTCCTCTGCACGAATCCCGAGGATCAGCTGCTTCCTCTCCAGAAAGGGAAACATTTGGAAGTGACTTTTTGTCCAGGTTTCTGTGCCTGTCTGTGCCGGCAGCGGGGTCGGGAGATGGTTCCTCTCTGTCGTTCCCATGGGGTGTTGTTTTTCAGGGGTCTCTGTGTGCGTGAAATCGCTGCCCAGAAACCACCCGGGGGCTGGGGGCACGTGCCTCAGCATCTCCAATCAGAATTGTCCAGGTTGGAAGGGACCTTTAGGGTCATCTGGTCCAACCAGCAACCCGACTGATAAATGAAAACATACTTTTAAGCTTCGCACTCAAATTCTGCCTGTCTCCACCCGCCCCCTGTTCAAAGAGGCCTGTCTTTTATTTTGTGTCTGGCGGGACGTTGGCACGAGGGCTTCTCGCAGCTGAAGGCAGGGGTTAAATCTCCATTACGGCCTCTTCGTTTCCAGACGGAGGGGGAACTGCTGCCTCTTGCGTCCGGTCGCGTTTGGAAAGGAGAAGGGTGGTGGGGTCTGAAGTGGCTGCAGCCTCGTCCCCCGGGTACGTGGTGGATCTCGTGACAGGGGGCAATCTTTCTCGCCCGTTGCTTTGTGGCACAGATTTTGCCATGATCTGATTTTCCAGGCGTTTACCGGGCGAGATGCACGGGGATGTGGCTGTTTCTGAAGTGACCCGTGGGAGCTGGGGCTGGCCGGGCAGGTTTCCTGCAGAGGTTGTCATCTCTGCTGGGTAATTATGGCCAAGACTGAGCTGAATTTCTGCAAAAAATGCCCAGTCCTTCGAGGCTGTTCCCGTCTCAGCGGGAAGTGTGTGAGCTGCCGGCTCTTTTTTCCTGCTCTTTTTCCTAAGCAGAAATAGGATTTTCGGAGCTGCCGATGGAGGGATCTGGCAGGGCCTTGGGAAGCAGCTGGGTGCTTTGTTCCTCCTGCATCATGGTTTCAAAGATGCAGACCGTGCTTTGCCCTTAATTACACTTTGGCAATTACCGTCTGGGTAGATTACCTTCACTGGTAACCGCTGTCTTCATCTGTAAGAGTGACTCGGCGGCGGAAATTTCGTGAGGAATAGAGTTTATTCCACGCACACACAAAATGCGAGATGCCATCGTGCTTCCTCTGGCTCGTTATCTGTAGGGGACAGCGGGGGGAAAATACAGTAAAATCTGATTTTAGTCAATAAAGTCAGCCGCTGTCTCTCCAGATACTCGTCAGGGGCTGCGCTACCGAGCAAGATGGGGCCATTTTTACATAACCAGTCTGGGAGCGGAGCTGTGTTTTAAACCATGGGATCTTTTAGCTGCTCCAAGGAGCAGGACTTTCTTCTTC
Source organism: Limnodromus scolopaceus (assembly GCA_028565335.1). Lineage (NCBI taxonomy): Eukaryota > Metazoa > Chordata > Aves > Charadriiformes > Scolopacidae > Limnodromus > Limnodromus scolopaceus. Next base: position 42,287,102 of record JAOXNO010000070.1, read on the forward strand.
CATTAGTGGACGATCCCGGTCCTGATCTCCTGATGCAAACCTGGGGGGAGTCTGTCCTTCCAAACTGGTCAGAACCAAAGACTGAGCAGGGAAGTTGCAATAAAGCTGGTGTAAATGGGAACTGCTGTTCTGCAGAGACGGGAACAGACTGGGAAACCCGCCTGGGTTTGGGGGATGTGCTTTTCACTGTGAAAATGCAAAGGTTGGGAAATCCCTCCCAAAGAGGCGCGAGCGTTGCAGGGCTCAGAGCCGCGGGCCAGCTGCGCCCTAATAATTTTAACATCGTAATTTTAACATATTTTCTTTAGATTTCTGAGCTGGCAGCCTCTCTCCGCTCCCGGCCGGGTCGCAGTCTCACCAGAGCTCAGCGTTGTGCTCAGACCCATCCTCTGTCCCTGGGAGAAAGCACTGACTGAGCATCTCGTTGGAAAGTGAAGGCTGGCACGTATTTTAATCTTTCATATCTGGCAGTGAAGAATGTAAACACCACACACATGGAGAAGAATCTTGGGCTGGTTCGGGGTGCTGCGGGAAGGGGTGAAGTAAGGTGGGTCAGCACTCGCCGGGCGCCAGATACAGGAGGCATTTTTATAGATGATAATTAACAAAAGCTTTGTGGCGTTGTGCTTTGTGAGGCCAGAGAGACCTCAGCCAGTTAATGTGGGATGTCAAAATTTGATCAATGCTGCAGCTGGAAATAGAATATTTTGGCTGCATAATGTCTGTTACCAAAGACTTTAATTACAGTGGCATATCTGTCATATCGATGAGGCTTTTCTATTTTTCAGGGGTTTATAGCAGGGCTGCTTCAGATCGTATTGGCTTTTAGCTTGGCACATAAGCTTGGCTCCCGAAGGAAATATCCATCTAGCTGCCTATGTGAAATTTTTCTTTAATAAAAAAATTACAAAAATTGATGAAGCCATTCTGGAGCTAGAGGGAGACTTTAGGAATGTATAGATTTGGTAGTTTATAGCGGCTGTGACTATACGTTATCTAGATACTTAACTCATAGAATGGACAGTATATTGGGATTGGAAAAAAAAAAAAGCCAGAATCCAATATAGTTGTGTTTGAAAAATAGATAAGAAACATGCTGAGCAGGTACTTTTCATGAATCGATTTAATTCTCATTAGCGTTGCGCTATACAGCATGCTGACTAATATTTCTGGCTTGCAAACAGCAATGGCTTTCCAAAGGAAATGTGTAACGAGAACAGAATGTTTTGGGGATCTGGAAGCCTGGAGCTCCTGGGGCTATTGGAAGTGGGGAAGGGAAAACGCGAGGGCAATAGAGAGCGCAGCAGCGGAGGAGAGGGATGGGGCTGGGGATGGAGGTGAGACAGGGTCAGGGCAGTTGGGTGTGGAGGATGTTGGTGAGTGTCCCCTGCCGGGCTGGGCTGTCCTCCTCCACCCTGCAGGGACCCCTGGGACCCCTGCACCTCGGCTCCTGTCCTCGCAGTGGCACCGTCCCACCTCCCTCCCAGGGTGACTCTTTTGGACCCCGCTCCTGCCTGACCCTCGGTGTTCCTGGGCCCTTCCTCAGTGTGAAGGTTCTTCTCCTGGTCCAGAGGAGCCTCTTGTGTCTCCTGGTCCGGGTTGGTGTTACTGCTCTCCTTCCTTTCTTCCACTTGCATTTGTTACCTCTGCATTTACGGTTTTACATCATTCTCATTTGCACCTTGATACAAACCCCCCCAAACCTGCAGGGAATGACTCCCCAGCCCATCACCACTTCTGGGAAGCAACTCCTTGAGGCCACCAACGGGGCTTTAACCGGCTGTGACTTTGGCTTTCCCATGATGGGTTTCTTCACCTGGGTTTTGGAACGAAGCGGGGGCTCCTTGGCGCAGCTCAGGGATGGCTGCCAGCCCGTGTTCTGGCCTGCCGTCTTCCCCAGGATGGCCTGGGAGCTCGTGTGCCCCCTTGGCAGTGCCTGGGTGTCACTCGGGCACTGTGTCCCCCAGCTTAACGCCTGCTTTTTGTTATAGGCACAAATAAAGTGCTGATGCAAAGTTAATCCCAGTGGAGGTGCCTTAGATTAATGATGGTGGTGATTTCCCTCTGCCCTTATGGGATGCTTCCCGCTCTCGGTGCTGCCACGTTGGCCCCGTGGCGAAGTCCCCAGAGTTAGAGGAAGAGTGTGAGCCCTGGCGTCTCACACTTGGAGTCTCACACCATGCAGTTTCCATGGGACAAGGATAAGAGTAAAAAGCAGCCCAGAAAGGCTTCAGCCCCCTTCTCCGTGGGACTTGGGCAACCGTAAATCAGCCTGAAAGGAGTGACTGCACGTTGACCCCTGCAGACACTGCCTAATTGTTTTATTGCTTTGTTCCACGGATCTCTGTGGAGAGAGAGGAAAAGTCGAGGTGGCGGTGCAGCTGCCGGGGCCGGGGATCACCATGGGAACAGAGGAACGGGGCTGGTGGTGACCATGGGACACCGCCATCGCCTGGGAGATGCCCTCGTCCCCACTGCTGCTGCGGGGACATCCTGCTGGAACTTCACCCCCAGCCCCTGGAAGTTAACGAGGAGCCATAGCTCAGGTCCAGCCCTGTCCCAGGTACAGGGCTTGGGGACTCCTCCTGAGCCTGGCAGCAGTTTGGGACCACGCTCCACCCCCCCGCAGGACCCGGGGGACACAGGGACTGGCGCTTGGGGCTTGTTGGAGTTTGGGATTTGCAAATCCTGTGCCCGTTGGGTGCTCCAGCGTGCCCCTTCCAGAGGGATGGGTGTCTCTTC
>JAOXNO010000070.1:42291186-42301864 GCA_028565335.1 Limnodromus scolopaceus
TGAGAGGGTGGTCAGGCACTGGAAGGGCCTGCCCAGGGAGGTGGTGGAGTCACCAGCCCTGGAGGGATTTAAGAAACATGAAGGCACTTCAGGGCATGCTCTACTGCCCGAGACTGTTGGGGTTTGGTTTTGTGTGTGTGTGTGTGTGGTTGGACTCGGTGATCTCAGAGGTCCCTTTCAACCATGAGGATTTTGTGATTCTGTGATTCTATGGTAACAGCTTGTCTGCAAGCGAGGGGGTTATTTGTGGTCTGTGCCACCTTCCTGGGCAGACCCGTGCCCGTGCCCCCCGGGCTGTGTGCTGGCAGCCTCGGGCTGTGGGTGTTGCTGGAGGAGCTGCACCGTTCCCTTTCCCAGGATTTTCTCCGTGGCCGGGCAAGGGAAACACGGTGCCATTTTGCTCTTTTGTCCTTCCCAGCGAGCAGGCGGGCATGAAATAACGCTTAGGGCAGGCATGAAGAGGGTGAGTGGTTGTGGCACGCTGACTTTGAGGTGTGTTTGGGAAAATAGAATCATCTTATAGACTAGAGAAGCTGAAAGAGACTATTTTGAATGCACTCGATTCCTCTGTAGGTGCTACAATTATCCTGGCCTTTATTTAGACACGGTGATAGCACCAGGGTAAAAATACGATGCTTTTTCCTGGATGGCATCCACTGCCGAGGGAAGGGCTGCGAGGGCCAGTGGAGCTTGGTACGACGTTAGCAACAGATTCACTCAAGCCCTTAAAATATTTATGGCGCTGTAATCCATACACATTTTAAGCGTATTTGACATCATCCTACACTTCCCTCATATCTGTCATTGCTTATGGAGAGACTCCAGAGAGCATCGCTGTGCGGCTGGTGGGAGGTAGCTGCAGGTAGCCATGCGTTGCATGTGTATCTTTATAGCTGAGGGTTAGAGAGGAGCCATAAAGCCCGTTCCTGGAGAGCTCTTTATGGAGCCAGGAGGGGCTTTGCCAGGGTGGCTGCCCCCGCTCCTGCAGCGGACGGGGCTGGGATGCAGGGTACGTGCCGGCACTGGCTGGGTGAGGAGGGTTTTGGCCATGGGGCTTGTCCCCTCCTTGCACCCCCAGCCCCCCCCGGCTCTCCTTCACCCGCAGGGAAGCGAAGCAGCCTGAGGAGAAGATGTCTCAGACGTTTCCTCAGTGACTCAAAGGCTCCCCGTCGTTCGCTGCTTTCCCACAGCGCCTTCCCCTGCCCAGGGGGGCTGGGGACCTGTCACGGGGGCTGCCAGGGGTCTGGGGGCTGTCACCTCGTGGCAGCCGGGTTTGGGGAGGCTGTGCAGCTCTTGGCACAGCGGGGGGGATTTGGGGTTCCTTTGGAGCTATCAAAACCCAGCTGAACGGGATGGATCATCCCCTCGGCTGGGCGATTTGTCTGTGCCGCTGCCAGGCAGGACTCTTCCCTCCCTCCTGCCTCCCTCCTGCCTCGCTCCATCCTTCTCTCCCTCCCTGGTCTATGGGCATGTCCTGCCTGGCAGAGAGCAGCCTCCTCCTCCTCCTCCTCCTTCTCCTCCTCCTCCCATGGTGGGGAAGCGGGCCGGGGGCCGGGACAGGCGGTGCTGGTTGGATGGGACGGGGTGGGTGCCCTGCAGGTGTGGGGCTGGGGGTTCCCCGGGGTAGCCCCGGGGCATGGAGGGGGGATGGCACCAGCGCCCGGTCCATGAGACCCCACACAGTGCTGGTTCCTTGGAAACCGGGCTAAGATCATTATGCTGGAGTTTTAAAAAATCATCAGAACTGGAAATGTTAATGCCTCCTTCCTCTCTGCCGTGGCACAGGAGGGCAGTTTTTCATCTAAAAACTACCTGGATTTTTTTTTCTTTTCTCTTATGGTAAAATAATTTTTTAAAGGATAGCCCAGAGAAAGCCCTCTTCGTCAGGTTCCATCAGCCGTAACCCAGCAGCTTTCCTTTTCCTCTGCGCTGTGTCTCCTCCATCGCTCTCCTCACTTCTGCCCCTTCCATCTCGCCTGAGGCTGCTGCCTCCTGAGTAGCTTTGGTCCTTGGGGTTGGGCTGCTGGGCTGGGCTGTGGGTGGAGAAGGGCACATCTGGGCAGCTGCCAGGGGGTGACACCTCTCCTGAAGCCGCTTCAGCCGGTGGGAGCAGCGATGGGAGGGACGGGGTGACAGGAGGATGTGGGCTGGGCGGTGGCGGTGCCCGGGGGTGGCTGGTGGGGCTGCCGCAGCTGGAATTCATCTCGCATCCTGGGATGATGTGCTGGGAGGTCATTTCACCGTGTCCATGGCTTGGGTTTCCCTCCACGGAACACGTTACGTGGTGCCACCTGCCTGCGGAGGCTCGGGGGCAGCAGTGCCACCGTTCTGAGCCCTGTCACTGTGGCGAAAGCCCCGGTGCTCCACAGGGACCCGCGTGTGCCGTGGGGGTGGAACAGATAAACCCCTGCTCGGAGCTGCAGGAGGGAAGGTGGTGTGAGACCGTTACCTGTTCCCATGGTCTGGGGGGGAGAAAGGGGAATTCTTGGCAGGGACCGGGGATGTTGGCTGCTTCCAGCCAGGAACACCATTATTTGCACGTGCATCGCCCCTTTCTTTTACCTTTTTCTCTCTTGGAGGCTGAAATCTCCCAAGCGTTTCACCTCCTGGGCTTTGTCTTGACCCAGAAATATTTCTGCCTGCCTGCAGATGTCTGTGGTGACCGGGGCTGAGGAGCACAACCAGAGGGTTTTGTGCTCGTGACGGTCTCCGTGGGAATGGGGCAGCAGGGCTGCTGCTTTTTTGGGGAAGATCATCCCCACGGCCCCTTCCTGGGCAGCGGCGAGCCCCGGGCAGCCTCATCTGCCCCTCTGGGGTCTGCGGTGGGGTGGCCACCACGGCTACCAGCTCACGTGCACGTCCCCAGGCTGGTGCAAGGTGACACACGGGGGGTTATCATCAAGACAATGTCTGTAACAGGCCACAGGAGCAGCAGGACGTTCAAAAGGTCTCCTCAGACACAGGGGGCAATGCCAGAGACCTGAGCGGCATCTTTGGGATATTGGTCATTTTGAGGATCCGGTCGAGCATCTTCCTTTTCTTGGACTCCAGACTGTGTCCTTGGGGTCCCCTCTGTCCCTGCCTCATTGGACACATGGCCACTTGTCTTTGTGTTGCGGTGGCTGCCAGGAAGGCACGGCGGGACAGTTTCCCTCCCCAGGTGTTGAGGACACCCACGATCTCTGCAGGTGACGGGGTTGCTCTGACGGGATCGGTGACGCCAGGGGGCTGCCCCTGCAAACAGGGGACACGTGGCTCCGTGCCAGCGCTGGAAGGGAGAGGTGACACCCAGCCAGGGTGGCCTTGGGACCACAAAGGGTTTGCTGTAGCCAATCCATGAGTGAAGAATGGCCGAGGAACCAGAGGCAGAGCAGTGGATCCCCAGCCCAGGTGTGTCCATCAGCCGGGGAACCGGAGAGGACGGTGGCAGCAGTGGCCCCTGCACCGGCTCCACTGGTGGCACCCGCCTGCGCTGAAGGGACAGGAACTTATTTTCTAGCAAAAAAAAAAAAAAAAAGTCAGTTTTACCAAGCCAGTTGCCTTACTGCTCGAGGGATAATTCTTGTCAATCTGCCACTTCTTACTCTGATGTGCTAAAAATAGTGCATTATTTCCAGGCAGTAATTGCACATCCTGTAGTCGTAATGAGCTCTTAAGGTAATTACCTTTTGGTGGGGAAGAGTGAAGACGGGGAGCGTTTGGCTGTCAGAGAGAGGGGTTTCAAGAAGCCCAGGGGGGTCTGTGCTCAGCTGGGGGGCAGAGGTCCCACGGCAGGGGGGAAGGGTCTGCGGGGGGGGCAGGCAGCAGCACATCAGCCCTTCCCTGGTTTCTCCGCGGGTGTTGGGGGAACCACAGCCCCCACGGCACATCACCCCGCTCTGTGCTGCTTTTAAGGGAAATCCTGGAAATAGCAGTCGCATCGTTGCTGTGCTTTATCCAGAGCAGTGAAAGGTGAATGTCATCGGGGGGGGTGGCTGGGGAGGTAGCAGTAATGAGCTGTCCCCATGGACACCTGCAGCTTCCCATCTATAGAAGAGTGGTTTAATGCATTTAATTTATTTGAACCAGTATCTAAAAGTGCTTTTCCATGGCTAGGGGTTATCTTAATGGGAATTATGGCATAGATTGAGAAGGTACAATGTGCCGCCCACTCTGTCAAGCTTTGCCCTGAAGGAGGTTATCCTGAAAGCCTCTGTGCACCCTCCGAAGCCCCCCTCCCCATCAGCTTTTGGTGCCGGGGGGGCTGCTGGAGCAGGTTTGAGGGGACAGACCCACCTTTCCCCTGCGTGTGGTTTGCTATCTCTGGGTCAATAAGGGATCCCTTGTAATACTGCTCTGCCTCCAGCTTTGTAAATCAATTTACCGTGTTGCAGAGTCTAGTTCTTGCATGAAATAGGTAAATTACATCTACTGCTGTTACATCTTTGTAACTAATTTGATAACATATTAAGAATATAAACCATTTATAACATTTTTGTCTGAATCAATTTTCCTTTTGTAAGGCAGAGGTGCTGATCTTACAGTACAATGCATTTCCCAATCCTGTGTAATCCTGTGGCTTTTCTTTATCGCGGTCTCCAATGTATTTCCACAATTACAGCACATTTATCTATCTGCAGTTTTGTTCCCGCACAGCGATGCTGGGTTATAACCTCTCCAGCTTCGGGTTTCTATACCCGCCCCAGGTATGCCAGCGCCTTGCTACAAGGGAAAAAGCGTGTAAAGCCATAACTTGTGTTTTATGGAGACAAGATTTCCTCATATTTCTATTTTTTCCAAGCGTGGCTACAGCCAGTAAAGTGCTCCAATAAACCCACCCCCCTCCTGCTGGCATTGGTGAGGTCTGTGGCTGTGGGTTAAAGCTTTCTATCAGACATCAGAGAATCTGGACAGGAGGGGGATTTGGGAACACGCTCCTTCACGTGGCACCTCGTGGTCTGCTGGTGTTTCCCAGTGGGGCTAACACGAGCGATGGGATTGGGAAGTCCTGGGCTGTCGACGCCACATATTATTTTGCACAACCTTCTTTAAAATAAAGGACCTTATTAGAAACGGGGCTCAAGCGCCACGCCGGGGCTGCTGTTCCTCGGGAGGAAGCTGTCAGAGCAGATGGAGCAGGGTTTGCTTGACGTGCCGTTGCCGGCTGCGCGGCTCCGGGGCCAGAAGCCGGCTGCGATCCCTGGGGAGGGAGCGGGCAGGGTCCCAGCCCTGCCCTCGCTGCCCTCCCAGCGGGGTGACGGACGCAGCAGGACAGACTGACGGCGCTGACGGGTGGTGTTTGATGAGATCCTGCTGGCAGGAGGCTGGGACCTGGCCGGTTGCCTTTGCCCGGCTCCATCCCTGGATGCCCCCCCCCCCCGCCCCAGCTCAGGGGTCTGCAGCCCCCCGGCAGGCGTGGGGCTGTGGGGCAGGGGACCAAACCCACGGCAGGAGGAGGGGGTGGTGTCCTGAAGCTGCTGCAGCTCCCCAGGGGGAGGCAGGGAAGGGATGGGGGTGTGAGGGAAGGGGCTGCGGTGCCTTCGTGCCACCCGAGCAGCTCCTTTGTGCTAGAAGTATTGTGGCTGTAGGGAAGGCAGAGCGACCTGTTGCTCGCAGATAACAACTGTAACGTGGGGTCAGCGTGAGCAAAGAATTAAGTTAACAATTGTTAGAAGGATGTGGCGGTGGCGTGTCTGCGTTTCAGAGCGCGGGGTTACGGGCCACGGCATGAAATCTTTATCTTTTAATTGGTTAATGCCACGTTTCATCGCCTTAGCTAGTGCAGGACTTTCACTGTAATTAATACTAATGAAGGAGTCTGATGGAGGATGCGGTGGGAAGCCCTTCATCCTGTGCAGTTTTCTTCCTTTTTATTACTGTTTTGCTTTAGACAAGACCCCAAAAAGCAGAACCCGCCCGTTACTGTGCTGTGGGAAGGTGCTGGGCCAGGGGTGCTGGTGACACTCAGGGGCTCGGTGTCACTGTGTGACCGGGGCTGGGACACCTGCCGGGACATTGCCCCCTGCCTCCCTGCCAGGAGCATCTCTGCATCGGCACAGAGCCCTCCATCGCTCCCTCGCCGGGAGCAGGAGCTCGCTGGGACCCTCAGCGCTGGCCGGGAGCCCCTGCGCCCCGGGGGGGGCAGGACCTGCTGCCCGGATGAGGGAATTACAGCCGGGGGCTGCTCTACAAAGGTGGTTGCATTTTTCCCACCCACCTTATCTCAGGTGTCTTTCTGCTGCCTTGCTCGACACCGAGCCCTGGGCATTTTGCCCCGAGTATATTTTATGGTGAGCGCCGCTGGGACCAGAGAGGTCCCTGGGGGCTGTGGGTGCTGGACCCTGCTGCTCCCCAGGAACGCCGCCCCCCGAGCCCCCCTGTGTCCCCCGGCGCAGCCGGAGTCTCTGGGTCTGTCCAGCCCCCCCTGCGAGGGCCGGGGGTGATGCTCTGCTCTCCTGCATCCGCAGGGAAGCGGCTCCTCTCTGACCTGCTGCGTTCCCAGACACCGCAGTGTTTTTAGGCTGATTGAGTGCAAAACGCCTGTGGAAGAGGGAGGTTTGTGGCGCGGAGCGGAGGTGGCCGGAGCATCGCGGTTCCGTACCGGCGGTGATTCACATGGGATTTATGGGATGTAGTGAAGCCGAGCGGAGTGTTGCAAAGAGCCGAGACCAGGAGTGCGTGTTGCCATCCCCGCTTCAAAGGCCATTATAAGGGCTCATTATAAGGGCTCTCGGTGCTGGCAGAATGACACCCTCTGGCAATTCCTGACCGATGGGGTTTTGGTTCAGGCTGGGTCAGAAGAAAGTGGTGAGAACATTTATGTTCATTACGAAGCTCTTCCTCCACCCCCTGCGATCAGCTTCCTGCCGTTCCCAGGCTGCTCCCCCTCTCTGGTGCTTCCCCCAAAAGTGTCCCCGGGTTGTGTGGGCAATGCCCGCATCCCTGCTCCCGGTCTGCCCTTCACCCCGTGCTAAGCTGGGAGCACTGGGAGGGACAGGTGACTGCTGCTTCCCTTGGTGGGTTCCCCCTGTCCTCCACCCGCTTTTCTTTGCATTTACAGTCTCTGTGCACCAAGGGATGCTACAAGGGATGTGGTTTTGTCTGTGACTGGCTCAGCGAAGGTGCTCTGGGCACCCTGCTAAAATCTGGGGGTGTTTCTGAAGGTGGTTTAGATTTGTGCATCTTCACAGAGGCTTTGAATTAAATCTCTGACAGTCCAGAGCCTCTATTTCCTTTGCTAAACTCCGGGAACTTTGAGTGATAGATCGGGAGCGGTGGATCTTAGAGATAGCGAGCAGCTTGGAAATGTGTTTCTGTACCGGGCCTGATATGAAGACTTGCCTCCAGCAAAAGGCGCTGCCGTGATTGCCAGGGGAGATGGCAATTCTTATACCTGCCAGGCAGAGCTTGCCTTTCCCTGCCCCTGCCCCCCCCGCACGTCGCTGACACCCCATCGGCACCGACCCTGCGGCCGCCTGAATTTTTTAGCAGCTGAGAGTGACAGGAGTGTACTCCTCTTCTATTTACCCATCTATTTCTGCAGAGTGAGGACCTAATTGAGCGAGTAATGTACGAGGCGACGGGTCGGGGAAGCCACGGCGCAGCGCTTGGTGTTTTGGGGAAAAGCTTTTTGCGGTGAGCCGTTTGCGGTGGGCCCACGCAGGCGCTCGGTCCCTGGTGGGTGGCCTCCGCTCGGGCCACGTGTCCTGCCAGGGACCCGGTCCCTGGGGGTCTCCAGTGCCCGATGTGGGGGTTACTGGTTTGTACCGTGGGGACAGGGTCTGGAGAAGGTCTGCTTTGGCCCCGGGGATTGCAGGATCAGTCCCTGGCACCGTCAGACCGAGCCCAGGAAACATCCCCGCTGCAAACATCCCCCTTCCCCTCGGAAAGGGCAGGTGGGACCCGGAGCTCGCTGAGTCCCAGTGGTTCCTTGGCGGGATCTCAGCTCCGTGCTGGTGCCTCAGACCTCAAACGGCCTCCCCTACCCCTGGGAGATGCTGAGCCAAGCCCTGTCCTTGGCAACCCATTGGGAGCCCGCTCTGGCCGCAGGCTGAGCCCGGAGGAGCCGTTCCTCTTGTAACGTCCTTTGGTTTTCACTGCAAACGTCAGCTCCGGCAGCTGGAAAAGTGCAGTCTCCCACCAGAACCCCCCCGTGTAGCTGAGCGAAATGTGATTGCATTGTCTAATCAGGCAAGTGACTGACACAATTTGAAAAGTCCTTGAGGGTTTTTAAAGGTCAGTAACGTGCAATACGTAGCCGGCCCAGCGTGACTCCTGTGAGCTAAGCCGGCCTCCGCTGGAGCCGCAGGATGCCCCGCTTTGTTTCTGCGGTACCTTTCCTGCTTCTCCAGGAATAGCATCGGCTGAGGATGGATCTGTACCCCCGAGGCACGGCCGAGGTGGGCTGTGAGCTCCATGAGGGTGCTGAGGAGACGCTGGGCAGACGGGGTTTGCAGTAAGACCCGCAGAGGACTGAGTACAGGCTGGGAACAGGGACCACGCTCCGCTCAGCGATTCGGGGCCATTTAAAGCGGAGCTGTCGGGTGACGGAGGGGACGGCGTTTCCCACCCGCACGCTGGGCTGTAGGTGATGTGCCTCAGCAGCACCTGTGTCTGGCTCACACACAAACGCTGAGCCGTGGCACCAGCCCAGGCTGCGGCTGGGAAGGTCTCGCTCTCGTTTTCCCCTTTCTCCAGCAAAACTCCTCCGAAGGCGCCCGGCGCGTGGCCGGAGGGCTGCAGGCAGGGGAGGGCGGCTGGAGCGGGATGGGAACGGCGCTGGATGGTGCCCGTCTGCCTCCCCCTCCGGAGCAGCATCGGCAGGAGGGATCACAGCCCATCCTGGAGGGGTTCAAGGCCAGGCTGGAGGGGGCTTGGAGCAACCTGGTCTGGTGGGAGGTGTCCCTGCCCAGGGCAGGGGGTGGCACTGGGGGGGCTTTAAGGTCCCTTCCAACCTGAACCATTCTGTGATTCTATGATCGCTGCAGGGGCAGAAACTGCCTGGATTTAGATACATCCTGGGCAGTAAAATGTCTTGAGCAGTCCATGCACATTCAGCCTTCCTAAAGGTGTTCTCCAGTTTTGGACAGTGTTGGGGGTGTTGTGGACGCAGCCCTGCCTGGGACTGCCGGCGGGTCATCTGCTGTTCCCTTCCCATCGTTATCTTCATGCCACAGCAGAGCGGCTTTGGAGCAGACTCTTGTGCCTTGGCGTAGCTGCTTCATGTGTCTTTATGATTTAGGGAAAAATATTGATGAAAATGGCAAAGATGAGGCCATGCCCGCAGGGTTTGGTGGCAGCAGCGACAGCAGCAGCCCCAGGCGCAGGATGTGCGGTGCCTTTTGTGTAACCCAGGGTCTGTGTGGGATGGATGGACGGACGCGGGGTGGCTGCTGGCATCCTCACCTGCCGAGCTGTGCTGGGGACCCTGCTGGGAGCTCCCGGTGGGATACAGGAGCAAGGGTCCTGTGTCCGGAGCCGCTGGGGAGGTGGGACGTTGGGGTGGGCAGGATTCAGCAGCGCCGTGTGTGTGAAGGCAGGGTAAGGTGCACATACATCATTTTTAAGGCTGCGCTTTCTCCAATGCATAGATAATTTAAAAAAAAAATCCCTCTGGTCTCTTTATCTACTACCAACATGTATTTTGTGTTTATTTGTGCCGAGACGCGCTGGTGTTCTGTGAGAAAGCTCGTCTTGGGCAGCAGTCGGGGTGTCGGTGCTCTCTGCACAATGTCTTTTGTCCTGACAGGGAATTAGGGACCCCTGTGTCCTCCTGACTTTAATTCTTCTCTCATCACCCCAGAGTAACTCGGTTTGAGTAGGTGGAATCGCCCCACCAGCTATTTTCCCCAGCGAGGTCCCCGTTCTGCAGTGGGTGAGCTCGGGCAGCGCTGCCTTTGTCTGCGCTGGGGGCAGTGAAAGGGCCCCTCCACTCCCCCTTTCCCAGCTATTTCAGCCCAAATTCCTCTGTGGAGTTTCAGTGGGTGGGAAGTGCATCTCCTTCACCCGACCACGCACAGTGGCACTTGGTTGGATTTTTTACTGCTGTTGTCAGCAACAGCATCTCGTTTTGAAGAACCACGACTCCCAGGAATTTTCTAATACTGGAGTTTACAAAAAAAAAACCCCACCCACAGCAAATCCAAGGTCTGTGTGGCGAGCACTGTAGCCGTGGGACTGGGAGCTGGGGGGGGTCACCCCTCGCATGGGGCTCGGGTTGAGGTCAGGGGCTGAAGGAGGGAAGGTGCCACCTCCAGGCAGTGCCTGTGGGATGAGCTCCTCTGTGACAGTGGTGGGCTCCTAAAGGGATGGACACTGAGGAGGAGCCAGGAGCTGGTGGGACCAAAGGCTGGTTTTCTGAGCACTGCCGTGGGACTGCAACGACCCCCAGGGTGGGGGTGCATCAGCCGGTCCCTCTCTGAAGTAAGAGATGAAGAAACTTCTCACCTTTATTTCTCTGTCCGTTTGGTGTGTGTGCATGTAAATGCACTCGGGTCTGAGACCCTTCAGTGGTTCTTTTACAGAATCACAGAATCTTCATGGTTGGAAGGGACCTTTGAGATCATCGAGTCCAACTGCACACACACAAAAAAAACCAAACCCAACAGTCTTGGGCACTAGAACATGCCCTGAAGTGCCACGTCTACACGTTTCTTAAATCCCTCCAGGGCTGGTGACTCCACCACCTCCCTGGGCAGGC
>JAOXNO010000070.1:42313270-42327724 GCA_028565335.1 Limnodromus scolopaceus
GGGTGTCCTCTTCCAACGGGGAGGGGAAAATACTGGGGAGGTTGCAAAAAGAGACAGAAATTGTTTGGAAGCTGGAGAAGACACCTTGCAGCGGGAGCGCTGAAGAGCTCAGCCTCTCCAATACATCAAACAGAAGAGTGAGAGGTGACATGATTATCATGGGTAAGTGCCTTCACAGAGAGAAAATGCCAGCTACTAAAGGGCTCTTCAATCAAGTGAAGAAAAGCAGCCCAAGAACCAGCCTCTGGGAGCTGGAAGCAGACAAATGTGAATCAGAAACAAGATGCCGTTTTTAAAAATAAGGGCGATTAAGTAGAGGAATAAACTGCCCCAGGAGGTGGTGGATCCCACAGCTCATGGTGCCCCCAGACCAAGACTGGCACCGCTCCGAGTGCCAGCTCCAGACAATGTCCCCGGTGCTGGCTCCATCCCACCCGCACCCCCAGCCCCGTGGCTGCTGCGTAAAGGAAACGTGAGCCACCACCATTGCCCGGGAAGGCCCTGCAGAGGGAAAGTCCTCTCCCCAGAGCTGACCTGGAGCCCCAGTTCGCCCCTCCAGCCCCACGCTGCTGCCCACTGCCCGTCCCCGGGCTGTCCTGGCTCTGCAAACGCACCCAGGGAGCTCCCAGGGACAACTTGTTGCATCCTTTATATAATTCTCTTTTATTCTAGAGAAACTGCTTCTGTAGGCAGCCAGCACAGCAGGTCCTGTCTGCTTCTGCCTCTGTCCCCAGCAGCCTCTGCCAGACACAGGGCAGGGACTGTTCTGAGCTGCTGTGACCGTGCTGGTGGCATCACCCCGTGGCCCTTCTAGTCCTTCTCCTCAGGAGCAAACTTGCAAAAAGCAAGGCTTACGTTGCACAAGCAGCATTTAACAATTCCTCCCTCGCAGGCAGTGTGTGCTCGGGGCTGTGCGGGGATTTGACAAATGGCACGTGTTTATCCCATCGTCGGTGCCGGGATGGAGTCCCGAGGGAACCTGGTACCCAAAGCCGACATGGGCATGGAGGTGGCATTGGAATGACCACCAGCAGATCCCAGCACTGCACTGGTCCTGCCCCTGCCAGGGGATGTGGCAGGCAGCAGGAGAACATACGGCGTATGACGATGCTGAAGGGAGACAGGGACACAGCAGTGTCACCCTCCTCTGGTCCTGCCACTGCCCTGGCTCCGACCTTCCCCCCCAGGCCCCTCTGCAGCGCTTTGCTCCCCGGATCTACCCAGGGCTGCCCGTGCCAACCCCACGGTGACTGGTGGGCACAAGCTCCACGGCCTTTTGCACGTCATCATTTTGCATTTTTCCCCACTACTTTTTTTATCTGATTTTTCTCAGGAAGGGCGAGGTGCTCCCGTGCACCAGGCAGTGCCGGTCCCTGCCGTGGGGCGCAGCGGTGGCTCTGCCGTGACCTCTCTCCAAAGGAGGGTTGTGCTCAGAGGGATGTGTTTCTGTATGTCCTACGCACAGGGGGTCGATAGGGTTTCTTCTGGGTGTGTGTTTTTCCAATTACCGCTTTTGACAGCAGCTTCCTATGGATCTGCTGCCATTTTGCATTAATGCCCTTTCTGTGCATTCCTGCCGGTCTGAATCCCGGTGTTTGGTGCCAGCAGCCCCTGCAGCCCGGGGGAGCCTGCCCTCGGCCTGCTCCATCCCTGCTTCCTCTGCCCGAGTGGAAGAGCACAGCATAACACAAAATCTCGTGGAAATCTTTTTTCTGTACTGGAGAGCAGACAGAAGCTCATCCAACTGGTTCCTTCAGCAAAGAACTCCCATAATTTACTTCCAAGCCATGAAGAAAAAAGATACAGGTGGGCTAAATCGGAGAGATGAGAAGGGAGAACAGCAAAGGTCGGAAGCATCATTATTACTGCGGGTGTCTTCAGGGAGGAGGGGACAGGAGCGGGGAGGGCAGGGGATGCTTGGGTGGCTTGTGTCTGTGGAGCTGGAGCTGATGACACAGCGTCCTGCGAAGCGATGCTGCTGGGGACACCGCAGGGTGCTGGGCTTCACCTGCTCGGCGGTGCCAACGGGAGCTGTGCGCTGCTGTCACTTAAGTCAGTGAAGGCCGAGCATCTCAGCAGCCCCAGAGGTCACCGCCGTCCCTGGGGACCGTAGGGAGCACAGCCCCAGCGCCGGGAAGATGAGGTGGAAAGGACCGCAGCTCCGTGGTGAGCTCGCCGGGGCTTTTTGCACAAATAACTCCAGTTTTCAGAATCCAGAATGAGCCCAGCACACATTTTAGGCCACGGAGCCTTGAACAAGCACATGGGAAACCCAGTCATCGCTGGTGTTTGAAGGTGCCCCCGCCTGCCCAGGGCTCAGGTGCCAGTGGGGAAAGGGCTCTGGTCCCCCCCCACCCTAGGAATGAGCCCCCCCATCCTGCTGCAGGGACTGTGGTCCTGGCCGCTCCGGGGAGCGAGCCTGGGGACGGAGATACTGCCCATCATTGCAGGTGCCCTGGATGCTGGGATGCTCTTCCGCTCGGGAATCCGATTTCAGTGCCGGGAGCGGAGCTCTGAGGGCGGCTGCTGAGTCTGGCCGTGGGCACGGTGGTGGCATCCCCCCTGCCTCTGCAGGATTCCTCAGCTCCTTCCTCCTCCGACGGCTTTTTGCTCAGGAAAGCAGTGAAGGTGAAAATTTAAATGAAAACACAAAGCGAGGCTTTAGAGCGAACAAATTGGAAAACAAACGCAGTGTAACGAGGAGAAGGGGCCCGTGACACACGAGAAATGGCGTGGTTAGAAATAGAGCTCAGCCAAAAATCAGCCAGTTGCGGTTTTTCCCCCCAAGACAATTAACGGACGGTTAGTTCCTGTGGTTTTGAGGAGCTTTCTGCCTTACTGTGCCCCTGTTGCTCCCGCTGGCTCCGGTTTTGAGGTTCTGATTTTAATGAGGGGCTGCCTTTGCAGGTCCGGGCTGGTCCCACGCTGGGTGAGGAGGAGGATGGAGGGAGCAGACCCGGCGTGAAGCTCTCGGGGCTCAGTGTCTGCCTCACCCGGAGGGTTTTGCAGCTGGTCCCCAGCCCCCCAGGCAGCCGCTGGAAAATAGAGGGTCGCGGAGATTTTTGGAAAAACAACTGCCCACCAAGTCCCCTCTGCCCGTCGCCCCCCAGGGAGGGGTATTTGCAGCTGCCTGGGCTCATTGATGGTGTTTCCTTCTGGTGGGGCTGCAGGAGCAGATTGCTGCTCCCCCTGGGCAGGCGTGCGGGCTCGTCCCTGTGACATAAAATAATGTGACACTTTTGCGCATGATGTCACACTCGTACAAAAATACCCAGGGCTGTCCACCGAGATCTTCGTACGGCCGGCAACAGCCGAATCTGGGGCATCTGCGGCCGTGGTGCCCACGGCAGTGAATTTCCATATTGTCGTGTGCAGTTAATAATTTGATTCATCCCCAGCCCGTCTCCCCCAGGAGCGCGAGGTAGACAAAGGAGGTTCTAGCGCTGCATGATCTGATTTTTGGCAATCATTAGCAGGGCGGCAGCGGGCAGGCACAGCCACAGCAGGACGTCCCGGTGGTTCGGGGGACAAAATGATTGTCACTTGTTTGTATTGTGCACTGGGGTGATGGCACCAATGGAAGTTATGTGCTAGGGGAAGACTGTCAAGGTGGGTTGAGCTGAAATTGCCCTTTTTGTCCCTTTTCTTCTTGTTTACAATTGTAAACAAGCCCTTCAGTGCTGGCCCATCACCTGAGCAGAGCCCTGTGTGTCCTGGGGAGACGTGGCCTCGTGTCGGAGAAGGAGGGAGAGGGAGGGCGATGCTCTTTGCTGCATTCTCCAGACGGCACCCGTGTACCTGTGCGCCCCTTTGCTGCGGGGCGTGGAGCTGTGATGTGTCCCAGGATGGCTGTGTCCCAGCAGAGGTGCTTCTTCCAAATCCTGCTCTTCTTCTCAAAACTTGTCTGAGAGTTCCCCCTTGGCCCTGGCCCCCCCTGCCCCTCCTGCTGCGTGTCCCGGGTGGGACTGGGCTGCCTGTGCCCGCCCCGGGGGACTGTGCAGAGACATATCTACACACACAGACATATATATATATATATTTTAAAAAAGGCTGTACATACAGTCTTTATAAATCCTTTGGAAGGTCACCTTATGTGACAAAGGACATCAGCGCTTCAGCGTAAGACACGGGAATGATCTTGAAGGCTCATCCAGATGCTGTTACGGAGGGTCACTCCGTGAGCGTGGGGATGTTCTGTGCCGAGGTGTGTTGCTAATTCATGAGGCAGGGACGAGGCTGCCCTGGTGTAAGCGAGGAAGAGGAGGAGGAAGAGGAGGAGGAGGCAGCAGGGTCAGAGGGGAGCAGGAGGGACAGGGCTGGCCTCTGGGCTCGGGCAGGGTGGTGGATGGTGGAGCTGGGACACAGAGGAAGGGGATGGGACACTGTAGTTCACGCTTGGCAGAGAGGATGGAGACAGGGATTATTTGCGCAGGGGGAGCGGGACTGGCAGAGCAGATGGCAGTGTTTAGAGTTACAGGGAAATATTTTAAGTAAGTTTGCTGCCGAGGGATAGGCTTTTCTGACTGACAGGGACAATACACGGGGAATGAAGCTGCTGCTGCTGTTTATGGATGACTTGACTGGTAGTAAATTAGGTTTTAGAGCGATACCCAAAGGTAGTGTTTAGAATCATTGCTCGGCACCCCCCTCGTTGTCTCCCCCCCGCAGAGGCAGAGGACAGCAGTTGTGTGCTCAGGGCAGTGCAGCATCCTCAGGGGCAGGACACTGAGAGACAGCTGTGGTCGGCCGAGATGCTCCTAATAATACAGGACCATGCCCAAATGCCTTAATTTCTCTTTAGTTTCATTTTATTCATCTTACGCACCGTCCCCCCCAAGCCAAGCCAGAAGAAGCTGTAGCAGGGCAGTGATGGTGAGATGTTTGAAGATGCTCTCATTTGGAGCGGCTCTGCACGGCGAGGGTCGTGCCGAGGATGGCAGCTGGCTTCCCCCCAGGAGCCTCTGCCTCACCGCGTTTGCATGGCAGGAAGAGTAAACCCCCAGAAAACAAGCTACCTCCTTTCAACCCCGTGCTGTTTGGAGAGTGGCGGTGGGGCAGCCTCCAGCCCGTGCCCTGGGCATGCAGTGAGGGCATCAGCCCACGGAGCCACCTCTGCTGCCGTTGGGTTCACCCCATTATGGTGGAGGAGCCCCCCAGAAGAGTCCCAGCTTTCCCCATCGCCCCCACTCCCTGGTCTCCTTCCCATCCATCTCATTAACTTCTCCCCCAATTACCTCCTGCTCACCTCTGCCTGTCTCTGATGATCTCAGTAGACATCTGCCCTTTGACCCAAGCTCTGTTTCACCAAAGTCATCACACAGGACCACAGCCCCACATCATCCCCTTTGGCTCCTGTCCCCAGGCTCAAACGGTGGCCCACGCTCTGGGTTGATCTCTGGGTTTATTTAATCGTGGGAGCAGCAGGAGAAGCAGCAGCTTCCACTGCTGCAGGGAAGAGAGGTGGCGATAGATGGGCCTGCACGTGGCTGGGTTTGATGCATTGCCTGGGACTCACCACAAAATCCCAACAGCAAATTCTCGAGGATTTCAGCTTTCAAGCAGGTTTAGCTCTTCCTCCTTCCAGTGCCAGAGCTAATGGAAAAATCGCTGTTTTCCCATGGTCAGCAGGCTGGAGGAGCCAGGGAGGAGGCGGCGGTGTCCCATCACCGGTTGGTGTGCGCTTGAGAAGCCTCCGGAGCAAACCCTCCCGGTCCAGCTGAGCATATGGTTTAGTGATTTTTGTCAGGGTTAGGTTGATGGTTGGACTAGGTGATCTTTAAGGTCCCTTCCAAACTAGACAATTCTATGATTCTATGATTCAACTTGGCTCCTGCTGAGCCAGAGGAGGTTGGCCAAGGACCAGGGCATTTCCATGGGGGTGAAGCCATCACCTGGCTGGGGGTAAGCCCCCTTCCACATCACCTCCAGGACACTGTTCCCCAGCACTTTGCTGGTGTCTATTATTGACCAAATCACCCTGCCCTGCATCTTTAGTGCCTGCAGGAAACCCCTTCTTGGGGCTGAGGAGGAGAAGCCACCACGGGTGGATGGTGGCCAGCTTGGCTTGAGGGGTGAGGATGCTGGGGACCGGCCTGGCTCAGACACCCGAGAGCTTCCCTGGACAGGATCACAGCAGAGGATCTGGAGGTGGCACAAATGTCCCGTGAAGGCTGACCATGATGCCAATAAACCCATTAGTCACTTGTGTAATTACCACTCGGAGTCTCTCTGAAATCTGAAATTGCACATTCTTTTCAAATTACAAGGTGGCTGCAAGAAAATGGCATTTTTCACAGGAAAAGGTGCAGGTATTTCACCTTGTAGAGAGCAAGTTTCGTTTGTCCTCCACACGTGTCATTTTCAGGAGACCCCGTGCATTGGAATTAGGAATTTTTAAACACCCAGGAAGGTCCTGGCAGGGTCATCCTCCGTGCTGGGGCTGAGCCGAGACGTTCATTCTCTCTCCAGCCTCAGCGCCTGCGTGGGGGCTGCTCTCGGAGGAATTAAGGGCATCAGCCGAGCAAGTTTGCTGCGTAATCAGTTTCTGAGATTATGACAGAAAAAGCCCTTTTTTGGTGGCAGAGGTTTGGGGTTTCAGTCTCACACACCCCAGCCAGGGGAGCGGGATCCGCTCTCCCACGGAGCCGTTCTCAAGCCCCTCGGGGTGTTCTGCTGATGCAAGGGGCGATATTTGGATTATTGTAGCAAGAGCAGAAGCCTTGGAGTCAAACCCTTCTGGTTGGATTTCGTGCTGAGCCCCTCCTGCCAAATTTTCTGGGAATTTTAAGCTTTCTAAGATGGGTGTGGTAAAAACTGTCATTAGTAGGTGCTGTGAGGGTTGATTTAATTATTGCAGGCACCGCTGGAGTCTGAAGGGGCACCATTTCTTATCACAAGTGTCTCTGTTTCAGTATTGCAAAATCGGAATAATTCTTTTTGACAGCTTCTTTCTTTTTATAGCAATAATTAGGCAAAAAGTGTTGCCGTGATGAGTGTTGGGCAAAGCTGCCCTGGGATCCCTGTTTGAGAGCTGCAAGTCCTGCTGCTCGGCTCAGGAAGGACAGGTCTCTGCAGATTTTAAAGGTGGCGATAACTTCAGGATGTTGGACTCAAATACTAAAACCTTTCCTCCAGAGGACAAAAACCGGCCTTTTTTTTCTCCCTAAAAGTTGCACTGGCATTTTGAGGCACCTGGTGGGATGCTGTGACCCATGTCGGAGCCAGGCTGGTCAGTCAGCCCCAGCAGTGATTACTACACAAAATAGCAAAAAAATTAAAAATAATTTAAAAATTGAAGACTAGAAACTGTAATTTTTAAAGTTCAGCCTAGGTGGAAGGAGGTAGAGGGATGTAGGGAAGAAATCAGATATTAAATGTAGTTTAAATCCCAGTTAGTCCCCCCAAAATTACGAGATCGAGTCACTGGGGGCTGGCATTAGTGTCACATCGGCAGGACTGTGCGTTGCTTTAACAGAAAGTGTGCTTAAGTGTGGAAAGAATTTACCAAGGAAAATGATGGAGTTTTTGTCTCTCTTTGTCTAATTCAAGTTATCGAAAAGCCATGGGCCTAGTTTTATTGTACACAAGCATTTTGTGAGGGAGGAGGGTTGGCTTATTTTATTCAAAAGATATAATGACAAGGTTAGGGTCAGCCGGTGACTTCAGAAGAGGTGAGCTGCAGTGGAGTTTGAGTCACCTGGGATTTTTTTTTCCAGAAAGCCAAGATGGAATCAATCCAGCTCGCTGCAGTCAGTGCAATGGTTTTTGTGTGGCCTGGACCGTGACTGTGTCTGTGTCCTGGGGGTTCGGTGCTGCTGGGTCTCAGCAGCAGCAGCAGCAGCAGCAGCAGCGGGGATGGGCTTTAACCCGTGCCCAGGCGCGGGGGGATGCTGAGGCTCTGCCACCCGCGGCTCCCCTGCATCACCAGCCACAGAACTGAGCAGAAAAGAGGCATTTCTCTTCCTTTCCCCAGAACGGCAGAGGGACAGATGATGTCTGAGAAAATACCTTCAGAGAGATGGATCTTTTCTCATTATTAGAAATGTGCAAATCTGAGGGGGCTCGGTGCTGCTGCCTGCAGTGGGGCCCGGGATGCACCCCTTCCCCTGGGGGTACCTCCTCTGCGCCCCCCTCCTGCCCAGAGTCTGCAGCATTAGAGGTGCAGCCCTTAGCCCTTGCAAACGATAACATTTCCAGGTGAAAAACCCATTTTGAGCTTTATTTTCACCTACTAAAGGGGGACATTACTTCCTATTCCCATGCAAGCGGAGAAGAGGAGCAGAATCCATGTGTGGCTGCTCCAGCAAACGTGCTTTGGCAGCGGGACCTTCTGGTGCCAGCCCGGACCCTCTGCAGGGACACCCCCTCGCTGCCCCCCGCATCGAACTGGGCTGCAGCAGCTGCAGCCCCGGTCTCATTTTTTGTCTACACACACACGAGATACAAGCAGGCATTCTCTATTCTTCTCTGTTGTGCAGAAACGTTGTCAGTGATATTAAAATAACGGTGGTTATCACCATAACTATAAAATAGGTTCATCACAGAACGGTATTTTCCAGCGTTGCCTTTGGGTGGGCGTCTGAGGTCGGGCAGGGAAGGTGATCGGTAACGGCCCGTGCTGCTGGTGGGTGGTGAAGGTTTGCTGAGGATGGAGCAGAGCTGTTCTAACCTTCTGCTTAATGCCCAGTTATTGCTGGTGGCCATATGCTGTTCTGTGGGTAAACACTCAGCAGAGACTGTCGCCTCAGCTGCTGGAGTGCAGCGATTTGGCACCTCTGCCACCGTGTCCCAGCCTTGGCAAAGGCAGGGACCAGAGACGTGTTAAGCACAGGCGCTGGCAGCAGACAGCCCTCCCCGGCCCCCTCCCCACCTCCGGGGGTCCTGGGCCCCTCACTGCCCCGGGAAGCCGATGAGCGGTGGGCGTCCCCGCCTTGGGACTCACAGCCTGGCTGTCCCCCTCCTCTTTGTCCTCGTCTACAGCCGGCTGGACCCTCTGGGCTCCGAGGCTCATTTCGTGCCTGGTTTAAACTGGGCGATAAATATGGTGAAGCTTTTGCCAGTTTGATGGTAAATGTGGAAGATTTGGGGCTGGCATGCACCGCCCCGTGTCAACTGCATGGCCACAACCTGCGCTGGGCTTCTGATGGGAGACACCGCTCACTCCCTGTCCCATGAGGTGACCTTAACATCACTCCAGTGACGTTACCGAGGTGGCAGGTTTTAGTCAGTTGAGCGTCAGACAACAGACGCATCACGTTCGTCTTGGGGACGAATGTTGACAGTGAAGTTCACACCTGAAAAGACACCAGACGGAGTCCAGGTCCCAAGGGACTGGGATGCCACCAGGAGGACACAGGAGATGCAGAACTAAGAAATCAGTTGCTTCGCTCTCAAATTCTGTTCTATGCCCCAAAAAGACTGCCACTGGCACGCACAAGCTTTTTCCTTTCCACAGTACATTGAGATGAATTGTGAACGGGCACCCGTCCAGCGACTGTCCCAGGACCCCCAGGGAAACAAAGGATGAGCCTTTGCTGATCATTTCCAGTCTCAGGGTGCTCACGGTGAAACTGGGGAAGGCGGCCCCTGCAGCAACGCAGAACTGGAGGTGAAATGCACAGGCACCAGAAGGAAATCTGGAGAGGAGCTGCCATCTGCTGGGAGGTCCCGTTGACGGGGGTAAATACTCCAGTGGCATCTGGGAATATGGGAAAACCCTGGGGGTTTGTTTGAGGCGAGATGGTTCTTCCTCTTACGCGTGGGATGGAAAACTGAGGCTGTGCCTGAAATCAAGGAGGAAGAGTTGAGCCCGTCAGACCTTGGGCACAGTGCTCAGCGCCCTGAGAAAGGGGTGTCCCTGACCAGGATGGGCTCTCCCAGCAGCCTGACCCCACGGGAGATGCCCCTCAGCCCCACAGCAGACCCTCAGCCCCACTCCAGCCCTGTTCCTCCCGGCAAGGGCTGGGCGGGGGCTCCTCCCTGGTGTTAATGAGCCCCAAGTGGACCCAGCTGGGCTGTCCCTGCTCCACCCCACTGGGGTGGGACCAGGCTCTATTTATTGGGAGCAGCTGGGGGGCAAAGGCCCCTTTGGAGCTGCTGGAGGGGGTGGCTGTGTGCTGTTTGGGATGACTCTATGGTGAGTACAGCGCTGTGCACAAAGTGCTCTGATGGTGCTGAGCCCGGTGGGGTGGGAGGCGCTTTGGCTCTCCTCTCCAGGAGATTGGAGGATTATTTATTATTTTTTTTTTTGCCCTCTAGAGCAGTTGTCTCTGGGGTGGGATGAAGGCTGTGAGCTGGAATCTGCTCAGGGTGAGGCTGGGGCTGGTGGGGAGTCAAGGGTTTTGCCAAAGAGTTGAGCTTTCAGGGGTGAAGTATCTGGGAAAATAATGAGCATCGGTTGGTGCAGAGGCAGGATGTTTGTTCCGAGTCCTCATCTCGCTGATCTGGGAGCTCGAGTGCTTTCCCTCGCTATTGTGGGTAAGTCCCAAGGAGCCCCTGGGTGCAGCTGCCAGGTTTTTATGTCTGAAAGGTGGCCTAAAGTCAGCACTTTCTCCCGAGGAACCTGGAGCAGAGAGCGGGAGGGGTGGCCCTGGGTGTGAGCTGAGACCCACAGACTGGGGAGAAGGCACCAGACCCCCAGGCTGGTGTGTTTACTGGACCTTATGGGGGGAAAAATACAAAGCAGAAGAAAGTGACTGCTGCAGATCATGTCATGTTTCCATCTTGCACCTCAGGGGAGTATTTTTCTTTACTCCAGTTAGGAAAGGAGCCATGGCCTTGGGTGGGAGGAAGGTGATGCCTGGTCCTGGCTGAGCCCCGGGCTGGCTGTGGGGATGGTTGGGCTGATGGTGCATCCAGGGGCTGTTGGTGCCAACGGCTCCTGGCCCCCTCTGCCCCCGCTCCTCCAGCGTCGCTGGCTGCGGTGGTCGGTGCTGCTGATGCCCTTCTGGGTTTTGCAGTGGAGATAAAGCGGGTGAATTACTGGTTGCTACTCCAGAATCTTGTAGCAAGTGGTTTTCTGTCTGCAGGACGGTGTCTGATGCTGAGTCACGATTGTCTGGGTTTTTGTGAGGTTATAAATAGCTCTCGCAGCCGGTAGCCCGCGGCAGTGGCTCTGAGCGGGGCTCCCCCCACCAGCCCCGTCCTCAGGGTTCATCTCCGCTCCTGTTCATCTCTGCTGTCCCCTTAGTGAGGAAGATGAGTGACTTCAGCCCTGTGAGAGGTGGCAGGAGGGGCTGAGTGGGCACAGTCAGGTCCTCCTGTGGGCACTGGGTTCCCTGGAGCTGGGAAAGGGTCTCCTGGGGCTGGGGGGGCTCCCAGCCTGCAGGGGGTCTGCAGGGTCAGAGGGTGGTCCCAGCCAGCAAGATGCCTTTGGTTCCTACTTGCTCTGGTTTCTTCAGCTTTCTTTCCTCTTCTACTGTTGAATTCTTTGCCCTAATTCTGACCAGAGGAGTAATTTGTAATAGTCTCCCCAAACTGTGGTCCAGAAGCTGTAGTAAGTCACTTTTAGTCAAAATATACTGTGATACACTTCAGTTTTGTTGTTGAGTTTTACCTTAGACGTAAATACCCTGCAAGTCCAGGGTTGTGACTCGTGAATGTGTCCCCAAAACCCATTGCGCCACCAGCGGGGCGCAGCCATTTGGGGAAGATTTACTGTATTTGCTCTTTCTTCTATTCTTTTGTCAAGTGGGTGTCAGGACAGGCTGGGCTGAAGCTCTGCTCTGGTCCAGAGGGCGATGTTTTTATGTTCTGGGGTTTTTTTTGGTGTTCTTGTGTCACTTCTCTGGGGGTGCTGGGGCTGGTGGTGCTCTCGTGAGTGCCAGGCACATGGTGACATTTCTGCCTCAGTTCCCAGGTCCTGTTGGCACCCGTGGCTCCTGCGTTCCCTCTGTCCATTGTCCCACCACCTCCTGGTCTTCAGTTCCTTCTCTATCATCAGATGGGGACACTTCATTACCTTAATGAAGGAGAAGTACGTATGTGCTTCCCGTTCCCAGGTGTGTGCGCTTCACTTGGCAGAGAGAAAATGTTGATTTTTAATCTGTATTTAGCTTACCAAGCAATTCCAATTGCTCTGTACCAGTGCCCTGGCGTCTTATTGTCTGCTCCATTTGCTGCCAGCTTCGCAGCAAGGCTGTGTTTTCTTGTAAGTTTTTGGTTAAAGTCTTGGGAATTGGATGGTTTTCTCGAGGATCCCTGTTAAACACCCACCCAGCGGTTTCAGCATCCTAATTGCGTTGCAGGCAGCTTTTAATCCATTTAGTGCGTGTCATGTTGATGCTGTATCATTCTCATTTTTAATCAAAATGTCATGCAATACCAGGTTAAGTGTCTTACGGAAGTCTAAATATATTAAATCAACGCCATCGCCTTTATTAGCAATTTTTAAACTCATCAAAAACTCAAATAGATTTGACAGGGTTCATTTTTCACCGGCTGTGCTTGGTGTCTGCGCTGGTGACGGCGCCTTGTTTCAGTGGTTCCTTTATTTTTCCCGTGGGCAGGGTTGGGCTGGAGGGACGGCGTTTGCCCACGCTGACACCGTCCTCTCTATTTATTGGCAGAATCCTCTTTTTCATCAGGCTTTTGGAGCTTTCTCCAAAGAGATGAGATGAGTTTCTGGTTGTAAGGGAAACTGCCCAACCCTGAAGTGACCGACTGTCCCTGTCCCAAAGAAATTGCAATTTAAATGCTTAAACCCGGAGTCTGAGCGGAGTTTTCCCTTTCTGAATGTGACTATTTTAATTCTGCTGTCGAATGCAAACCAGGAGCTGAGTCTCTGCCCTGCAGAGCAGAGGAAAGCTAATTAGGCGTTGACTAATTATTTCAGGTTTGGTCACCTTGAAATGTGAGTGAGAGCAGGAATGTGAGGGGGAAGGGGGTTGTGGCCACGGCTCCTGGAAGGAGGCAGAGATGCTGGTTCTCCCTTCGGAGGGTCCTTTGCAGGAGCGGATCCGGGGCCGCCTTTTCCTGGGAAAACTGCGGGAGCGCGCTTTCCCTCCTGCCCGGGGGGGTTCCAGCCTACCCAAGCCTAATTTATGATAATTATTTTTAATATCACTTTTATGTGGCAATATATTGTTTTAATTTCATAACAATGCTACATCTGATATTAAGTGTTTGCAGCTCGACTCTGAGCTCCCTGGGGCGGTATTTATTAAAATCTCTTTTGTCCATATTTCATGTTTATTACTGCCATCTTTAATTAAAGGAGGTAAATGTTGCTGATGTGGGTTGAGGGGCCTTTTTAACATGAATAATTAGAAATGCACTCAGCAGCGCGGGGTGGAGGAGGAGGAGGAAGGAGCTCTGGGGCGTTATTGCTGCCTTTCCCCGCAGCAGAGCAGGGGACCTCCCGCTGGTCCAGGGCCTGGGAATTTGTGGTTCTGGCTCATAATAACACTTCCAAGGGGATGCCCAGAGGCAGGTGTGGGATCTGGCAGTGGTGCAGACCCTGGAGGGACGGAGCATCTCAGAGCCCACATCCCTGGGCTGCAGGACGGGGATGGGTGTTTGACACAAGCTCCCTGTTTCTGCAGCGCCTGAGATTTGGGAAGTGAGGACACCCTGGGATGCTCAGAATGAAGTTGTTCTCTGTGGCCCTTGCTTTGAGAATGTTTCTCGGGGCTCTGGTGTCTGGCATCATATAGTTGTCGGATGGGAAGGGAGGAGAGCATGTGGCTGTGGGTTGGAGTGTCCCGGCCGTGGGGCTGGGGGTGCTGCAGGGCTGGTGGGGAGCAGCCTTTGGGGGCACTGGCCCTTGTTCCCCTCAAAAGGAGCTGTGGGGATGGTGCTTTGAAAGCTGGCAGAGATCTTGGCTGCTGCCGCCCCCGGATTGACTGCCCTGGGTTGGTGAAAACTCATTATCAACTGTTGGCACATCTGTTGTCCTCTGCTCTGCACATCCCAGCCAGGAGAGGGTTTAATTAGCGAAAATGGCCTTTGGGGACAGATCAGATGTCTCATTTGAGGAGGTATCTAGAATCCAGCCATGCTGGGAAGTTTTGGAGATGCTTGCGCTTGCCTGTGCCTGACAGGGTTTTCTCTTTTGTCCCTTTCCTTTGTTGGTCTCCTGCGTTCTCCTTTCTTGCGTCTCTCAAACAGTCGCTGCGGAGCTACTTTGTGAGAGCTGAGTCACCGTTGGGTTTCTCTCTCTCACATCTCCCCTTGCTCTGGAGAAACTCGGTGACAACTCCGAACTTTCCCGCGAGTCGTTCTGTCTTGTGGAATATGTTAAGGTTGTTGAAGCCTGTGATGGAAGGATTTTTCCTCTTTAACAGCCGAGGCACAGCCTTGCTGAGCTGTTGGGAGCAATGTCTTGCTTGCCCTTATTCCCAGGAAAGCAGACGGAGGGGGAGACGTGCCGGGCTGGGGGAGCCGAGGGGGCAGAGGTGCTGTTGGGTGAGAGCTGGGGCCAAACGAGTCCTGGTGCAGCCTCAGGAGCCCTGAGCA
>JAOXNO010000070.1:42327824-42339195 GCA_028565335.1 Limnodromus scolopaceus
AGCCGAGGGGGCAGAGGTGCTGTTGGGTGAGAGCTGGGGCCAAACGAGTCCTGGTGCAGCCTCAGGAGCCCTGAGCAGAGGGCTCAGACCAGAGAGATCTCTCACCAGATCTCAGAGATAACGCCAGACTCTTTGGACTTGGTGGCAGCTGAGATACGGTATCAGCCAGCAGCGGGGAGGCTGGGAAAAGCCCATTTCTGCGGTGTGTGGGGCAGGAGAGCCGCGCTGGGAGAAGGTCGGTGCCCTTTGGTGTGGTGGGGCAAGCAGAGTGGTCCAGCCTCGGAGCCTCTGCCCGCAGGGATGGACAGGGACGTGCTTCATCTCCAGCTCAGTGCAGAGGGGGGGAAGGGGGGTTGGGACGGAAGCTCGGTGGCAGCGGGGAGCTGTGCTGACCCTGGCCGTGCCGGGCTGTCCTGGCAGCGCTGCTGGCTCAGCTGCGTCGAGGGGAGACTCTTCCTCCGGGCCTAATCTTTTGTCAGCCTTGAGATAATTGGATGTGATAGTGCAGCCACAACGACTTCATTTCTGTAATTGTTTTTGTTTCTTCTGCAGACCTGTGCTCTAAAATAAACTCAGGAGCCGGTGCATTGAGTTCCATCTCCTTTATTTCATTTTGCTTAAAGGACTGAATGTTCAGCTGTTCCTCGGTGCCAGGGTTGCCCAGCTTTGCTTGCTTTTCCTCCCTCTCCAGATCAGTGGGGTGGGCTCAGGTATTGCTAGGCGAGGCTGTGCTAGGGATCTTAAACTTAGGCTTTGGTCTGAGCGGTGGGAAAGGTTCTTGCAGAAGCTGAGGGACCCCATTGTGACACTTGGAAGGATGGACAGTACTTATAGGTGGGACTTCTTAGGCTTGTGGCTTAATTCTGGTTTCACTTGCCAAGATGAAACCTACTGGCAAGTGCCTGCTTCCACCCCGCTGCCCAGCCACCTCCAGCCGTGTTGCCTCTTGGGCACATCCCGGTTCTCCGGGTGCTCGCCCACCGTTGAGGCTCTGCTGCCCTTCCCGGGCTCCCCATCCCACGCCAAAGCCTTTCCCAGGGAAACGTTCATTTCATGGGCATCTGAAGTGGCTCCTGTGAAACGCGTGCCCTGTGGGATACAGAGGGAGAAGGGCTCTGCGGGGGGCAGAACAGGAAAAAGAAATGTGTATTTGCTGTTGAGCTGCCGCTCGCAGAGCAACCTGGTGCTCGGTGTTTGGATATTCAGCCTGCGTGCGCTTCAATCAAGCACTCGATCGGAAGTCTCCTGCCATTAAGTGGTGCGATTCTCATCCGCTGGTCTGGGCTGCGGCAAAGCTTATGCAGCCATCTGGGCTTAAAACAATGACTTTCCACATCAACATGAGTAATCCTCCTGCCTGACATCATTTAATCAGTACTTTGAATGCATCGTAACTGCATGGGGCTGTGGGTGGAGTTTGTGTTCCCAAAGCTGCTTCTGCTGCGAAGGGCAAGCGCCCTGTGCCCGAGCTGGGGGGGTCTGTGGGGCAGAGGGTCTGTGGTGAAAGCCCGTGTCCTGCCCCTGGGAGCCAGGGCCAGGTGTGCTGAGGTCCCCGTGTGATGATGGTGCTGAGGGTGGGTGTCCCTGGGACCCCTGTGCCTGAGGGGGGTGCAGCAGGGCCAGCCCCTCCCGCAAACTGCTGCTGTCACTGGACATCTGTCCTAAAAGTCAGGTTTGGTATGAACTCAGCTGCTTTTGAGCCCATGGGAGAGCCCTGGGCCATGGTTCTGTGGATTATTTTTATCTCTAAATATGCAATTCTCTCTAAACAGCATTTAAAACTAATGTCATTGCCCTGGTGGTGGTGGCTGTCCAGGACACCAACGTGAGTGTGGAAAGCATGGATTCTGGCAAGAAAACTCAGACCGTTTCTTTCAATGTCCATGACTTTTAGTATTACCAGGAGTTTGGTTTTTTTATTTAAAGTGATGATTTGTCTGAATGTGTTGGGAGTCTGTAAAATGAACTGGCCAAGCTCATGGGGATGATTGAGCTCTGTCCGTCTGCAATCCCCATTCTCCTTCGGGGAGAAGAACCCCCCGATGGCTCCCAGAGCAGCTCTGTGGTGTGTGCCCCGCTCCCAGCCCCGCTCTGCACCTCCTGCCCGTGCACATTCCAGTTTCAATACTGGGGAAAAATCCCTGTGAGACCGCAGCCTGGCTGCGGGACTGTGTTAAGCCCATCTCTAAATATTCCCGGGCAGTAAATCATCGGCAGGCGACTCTCAGAGCTGGGGTCTTGCTGGGAGAGGGAGCAGGAATGCACCCACTCGTGCTGCATCCCTGCAGCGCTGCATCCCTGTGGCACATCCCACGCCTGGCCACAGGACCCCTGGCTGTGCCCCTCTTGGTGGCTCATTCAATTGGTGGCTTTAAAAATCCACTTCATTATTTAAAATAGAAGCATGGCACTGTGAAAGTGGCAGCTGCCCTGGGTGTAGGCAGAGGTGATGCTCTGCCTGGCTCCTGCTGCCCGCCCTCCCTGCCAGCAGGACCCGATTTCCCTCTTATTTCCCCCGGAGTCAGCCCAGATGGGTGCTGTCGGGCAGGACACGGGCTCTGCAGCACAGCCCTGTGTTCCCTGTCAAAAGAATCATCCCTATTCATGTGGTGAAGGTTCAAATGGCATCTCTGTCATCCTGCTGTCATGTTTTTAGCCAGGCAATAAAGCATTGCAGTAATTAGAAAGGATGACCTCGCCCCAATTAGCGTAATGAGGTGGCTGCTCAGCTCAGCCTGCTTGGGGCGTCCTGTGGGCAGCCCCCCTGGGTGCCTCTTGCTTTCCCTCCTGCAGGGGAAGAGGTGGGAGCTGGGCACGGATCCTGCGGGTGCTGCTGCACCTCCAGCTTCACTGCAGTGTATGAATTTTCCCTTCCCATCCTATTTTTAGGGGTGCCACCCCCCGACAGCACAGACACTACCCAAGTACACCCCACTCTATGCCATGGCTGAGGTCTCTGCCTGGTTTCTCCAGGGATCAGCTCCCCTCCCGTGGGTGTTCCCAGGGATCCCCCTGGCATTCACCAGGTGATCTGGGGAAGGGGAACGGTTTTAGATTTCAGTTTAAAATGAAAATCTCAGCGACTGTTAAAACACTTCACCCCTGTGCCTGCTGGCGATGCCCTTCCCTGGCTCTCCCTGCCCGCAGGAAAGGCAGTTTTTCAGAGGCAACCGGTCGATTTGGATGTGCTCGTGTGAATACCGGTACCCAAAAGTGCCGGGTGGGCACAGGCTGCAGGTTTGGTGTTGCAGAGATGGCATCTGTAATTTGCGTGGCAACTGATGGGCAGCAGACGGTGCAGGGAGCAGCCCTTGTCCGAGCCTCCCGCTCCGCAGGGACCAGGCCGGGGAGCCTGCGTGGCCTGAGACGGGATTTTGTGTGTTGCTCGTGGGTACAATGCAGAATGAAGGAATCAAATCGTAAGAGCTTTTGTAATTTTAGCAGCTGAAGGTTCTGCAGAAATGTCAGAGCTGCAGCTGGCAGGTCCCCGGTCCCCATGTGCCTCTCCCGGTGGCGGGCAGGAGCCCGGGACCCGGCATTTCTGGGGCTGTGCCTGTTTGTGACCTCGGCAAAGTCATGGCAGGCTGCAGTTCTGCACCCCCTGCTGGGTTTGGGTGCTGGGGGTTTGAGATGCAGTGGGAGATGCTGGAGCTGACTTCTCTGGGGGGTCCAGAGCCCGGTGGGCTCCAGGGGGGACTCAGCCCTGCAGGCTTTGGAGACCTTGTCGCTGGTTTCTTACTTTTACAGAAATCTGATGCTTCCCCTGATGTTGGGGGGCTGGACCCTTACGGAGCCCTGACTGCCCCTGGAGCTGCTTGTACCCCCCCCCTGCACTGCACCTGGGGGGGCTCAGTGAGGAGGGTTCAGAATGGGCTTCATGGGGCTCCAGGGCACCTGCACCTCGTGCCTTTACCCTTTTCAGGCCGTGGGCTTGTATTCCTGCGGGCGGTTTGCCCATTAGCCGTGTGGCACTGCCGCTGGATCCCCCTTTGCTGCGCAGCCGGGGCGGTGGCTGCGGCGATGGTGGGTCTGGCACTCGGTTATGGGGGGGCCTGATGGGTTCCCCCCCTCCATTGGGGATGTTCCTGCTGCTTCTGGGTTGTGCAAATGCAGCAGCTCCCCTTCTGTGCCACCTCTCGCTGCTTCTCATCTCCAGACATGGCGCTTTGTCAAACATATTTTTTTTGTTGAGCGGAGCTGAGAGTCCTTTATTCTGCCTGGTTTTGATATGGAAAGTAAACAAGTTAACACGGAGGCGTCTTTCTAACGGCGTTCGGGTTTGGAGCAGGGCTGGGCTTCGGTTCCTTCTCTGCCACCCTCTGAAGCTGCACGAGTGTTCAGCGTTCGGGGGGTGCTGGGGGGGGTGTGTGTGTGTGTGACACCCTACAGGAGGAATTAAAGTGCTATAGAGAGTGCTGAGAGCTGCCTGCCCTGCTGTTAGCAAGGGTAAGGTCACTTGTTTTACGGAATATAATAATGTGGGAGATGCTTTTGCTGTTAGAAATCCGGGCTGGGTTTGTGTGCTTTTCTCCTGCTCGCCCTCGGGTCCCTGCTCCCCCCGTTTGCATCCCCTGCATCCCCTCCTCCCAGCGAGGGGCTGGGGGCTTTGTGAGGAGGCTCTTTGCTTTCTTACCAGAGTTTTCTGTACCGCTCCCTGTGCGGTGACAGGGGCGAGGGGTCTGGGACGGGCGTTCCGAGCCCTGGGTGGGCAGGGGATGGACCCAGCCCCACACACCTCCATGGCTTGGTGGCCTCGGGGGACAAGCCTTTAGGTCCTGCAGTTCTCACCCCCTGCTCTGGGCTGTGGCAGAGCCCGCACAGCCCCAGCCAGGCTCAGAACAACCTCTCCCTGCAGGAACACGAGTAATTCCTGCCTGGCAGCGGGGAACAGCCCCCAGCTCTGGGCAACCGTCCCCTGCCAGAGGGTGTGACGGGGCTGAGGGGGTGAAACACCTAGCGATCGGGGCAGAACAGAGAAATAAGGTCACTTGTTTCTGTTGGGGACGGATGGGGGAGGGGTAATTCTGCTTATTGCTGGCTGTGGATAATTGGATCCTGCCGGAGAGCTTGGGAGACACGTGGAATGACAGTTTTCTTTCCGCTTCCCCAAGAGTTTCCCGTGAAGGATGGCACATCCTTCCTGCCGGTGTGAAGGGCAGATCCGGCCTCGGTCCGTGGCTGGAAATATCAAACTGACTCCTTATCTGTGTTCACACTCGGAAGAGGAACGGAAGCTCCCTCCAGCTGCCCCACACAATCCTGGCTGTGGAGGGGAGGTGGGGGGACACCCCAGAGAGGGGGTGACAGTGACGGGGGGGCTGGCGTCGGGTGCAGCATCGCCTGCCGGGTGCCCGCTCTGGGCTCGGGAGGACCTGAAATCCCCTGACATGTTTTCTGCAAAATACCAAGGCGCTGTGTCCTGTGGGTGTTTTCGGGGGAAGATGTCAACCCACATCACCATTCCCCAAATCACGGTACCGAGAGAATGGTTTTTTTGCCCTCTCGGGTTAATCTGAAAAGGTCATGTGTGACACTGGCATGTGACTGGGAGGACAGAGGCCTTTTGGGGTCTTTTCTTTAAAAATAGCAGCAGCTGAGCGATGCCCTGTTCCCTTGCAGCTGGAAATGTCCCAGGAGAGCTCTGTGCTGAGCCCTCCTCTGGGCTTGTTCCTCCACGGCTCAAGCAGGGCAGGGGGGGACAAGCAGGATGGCATCTTGCAGACCCCTGTGTCTGCGGCTAATCCCCAGAGCAGAACCACCAGCCACAGGGACACACAGAGGGTGACAGGGGCTGTGCAGTCCCTGTAGACCCCAGGGGCTCCTCCGTGGCTGAAGGGTGGCCTGAGCAATGCTGTGGGGCTGCCTGGGTGCCCCCGTGCCCCCCGAGGGGAGAGGACTGCGGTGTCCTCTGGGGAGCTGCTGGGAAGTGCCATGAATGACGCTCGGCATCTCTGGGGGCTTGTCCTTGGACCTGGCAGGAGCCTGTGGAGGTTCCAGCTGGGGCACCAGTGGGAGCCAGCTCTGACCGTCTCTCTGGGCAGTCGGGGTGGGTTTTCCTGGGAGTCTGTTCCCTGCAGGAGGCTGTTGCCCCAGAGCACCCTTCTCTGGTGCCCATCACCAGGATGCTGCCTTGTCGGGGCTGGGGCGGTGGAGAGGGGTCAGGGGTCGATGGCTGTGGGTCACCAGCGCTGCCTTCTTCCCAGCAAGGTCTGAAGTCCAGGTCATCCTCAGAAGCTCCAATTTGCAGAAGAAACCAGGGAGAGACAAGAGTCAGCGCCAAAGGTCAACATTCATTTCAGCAAGAGCTTTTGTTGGGTCCCAGGTGAAGCCAGAAATTTGCATTTAAATGAATATGTATTTTGAGACATTAAACCCACAGGCGAAATAGAGGCCTTGCTGAGATGACAAATACATCTCTTCTCCTGCCTGTTCCTGATGTTATGCCAACCAGCCTTGAGAAATAAAACAGCTAAAGCAGTTTTTCTTCCTTTTCTTTTCTGAAAACCACAGCCTGCTGTAAATACTTGATGTGGACATGAGCTACCGAAACTTTAAATGATGAAAGAAAAGAATTGGTGGATTTGCAGGGGGATGTGTGTGATGTGCAGAGAATGGAGCTGCTCTGCAGTTCCAGATCAGCTTCTCTTTCATCCTAAAATCCTAATAAATAGAGAAAAAAATGTTTGGAGGGGGTGAGGGGGAGGAAAGTCAGCTCCGGGTGACCTGGGAAGAGCCAAGTCGGGGCTTTTCCCTCCCTGCGGGTGCTGGGCTGGTGTCAGGCATCTCTTCAAGCATTGAGGAGATGAGCTGACCTGTCACGGTGGTGTCTCTTGGGGTGTCAAAGGGCTACCGGGGCCACTGGCCAGGCTTTGCCAGGGGAGGCAGCGGGCAGTGGTCCCGCACAAACCAGAGCAGGTCTGCGGAGGAGTGGGCACCATAAAATGAACAGTTGGGGGGCTCCGCCGCTGTTACAGGTTCTCGTCTGAGCACGTTTTTCTCTCAGACTTCTGATGAATAAAACAGGGCTCTTTGCTGCGCTCTGAAGTTGACACCCAGCTGCTCAACAAGCTTGTAAAGCGTTTAGTCGAGGAGCAGAGCTCTGATCAAACGTGGCTGCTGTCTCTGCTCGCACGCTCCCCGGCCCGGGACCCACCGCTGGAGAGAGGTGCCCCCTGCCTGCCCCCAGCCCCTGCCTGCATCTCCTGGCCACGGCTTTGGGGGAAAAGGGCCAGTGCTGGTGCCCTTCCCTTGGAGGGGTCTTGCTTTGCGCACGCTGCCAGCCAGCGCTGCCCACCCTTGCCGGGTGCCAGCCGGCGGGTCTGCGTGCCATGGGGCTGGCTGCCCTGCTGCATCCCTGCAGGGACACAGCCCTCCGTCCCTCTGAGGTGATGCTGGGGGAGGATTCCCCATCCAAAAGTCTCTCCACTTTGTTTTAAGCCCCAGTGCTGCCCGGCAGCGCCTGCGAGGGCTGCCCTCTGCCAAGCCATCCTTGGTGGTGGCCATGGGGACGAGCACGTTTGCTTTATCCCATCCCAACGCCCCCAGATGGGGCTCACTGAGCAAAGCGTCCCTGGCTTGGGGAAGGGGAGAGGGGACCAGGCGTTGGCTCTTGCTGCAGGACAGGGGCTCCTGGAGCTGCTTCCCCGGTGCCCATGGTGTCCCCGCTCAGTGAGAGACTGTCCCAACACAGACCAGTGCTGGCACAGCCATCCCTGAGCCCCTGTTTTTGGGAAGGGGGCTCACAGCAGTGTTTTCCCCCAATTAATGCTTTTCCAGCCCCATGAGGGGCTTCTTTCCACAAGGAAAAGAGATTGTGGGTACCCTTTGCACAGCGCCCAGTGTGTTAGCTGAGATTTATTCCGTGGTGGTGTTGGGGAAATATGGGGAAATAACAGTGTCCTCCTGGAGACTTCCATCACGCGGTGCTTGTGTCCATCTCACTTTCTGCTGAAGGCAGAGCCAGATTTATTGGGAGGCTTCCGCTCTCTGTCCCTCTATTAGTGTGGATCATTTACACCCTAAAATGGCTCTCCTCCCTCTCCCTAGGACGTCACCTTTTGGGAGGATTAACGGTCTTTGCACTCAAGTGATATCTGTGGCTATAAAAAAAGGAAGAAAATCATCTTTGTTAATATTCAGTGGGCAACACGGTGTCTCCGAGGTCAAAGATCTTCCTATCGCTGGGTAAATCAAAGTTCATTATCATGTTAATCTGACTGATTACGGTCTCCCAAAAGGATTCCACATATGGTCATTTCTGTAGCACAAATAAGATCTGTTTTGCCTTAATGACAAGGTTTGTGCTCCTCGCTTCCTTGCCTGACTATCTTTATTCTTGAGATGCAGTTCAGGGAGATTTAAATACTAATTGCTTTTGGACCTGCTCTTAGTTTTGATTCTGAATTGGGGTTTTGAATTTCTGCCTCGTGTTTGGATTTGGGATTTACCCTTGGTTTTGTTGTTTTATTTTGATTCTGTCTTATTTTAGTTTTCTGTTTTAAGTCTCTGGGAGCATGAGCTGTATCCCCTCCCCTCCAGCTGGGTGACTGCGCTGGCCCCAGGTTTCCCGGATTTTCTGGGAAATCATTTTGGGAGAAGGCGTAGACCTTGGCATTGGGCTCTGGAGCAGTGGGGCCACGTCTGGCTCAGGCTCATGCGGCCGCTGCTGGCCCTGGGCTTTGCTCTGACGCCTCACACCAAATCATTCCATCAGCTTCCACAGCGCGGTGGCAAGGGTTTGGGGACACCTGTGGAGCACAAACAAATTAAATGGCTTGTTCCATCCTCCTGGGCATACTGGGATGCTCGGGCTCACCCGGGACACGATGCTGGAGGTTGGTGCAGGGACCCCGGGGTGCGGGGTTTGGGGGCTGCACGCTCGGGGAGCAGCAGGGATGATGGAGGGAAGGGAAGGGTGCAGGAAGAGCTCGGCCGGGCTGTGGCTTCACTAGGAGTTCCTGCAGCTCTCGCCCTGGGTTCCTTCCAGCGCCTCACTTTGCTTTCATGAAAAGTAAATTTTTTATGAACCATTTATACTTCTCTTTCTTTTCTCCCATGAGCTTTTTGCTGCGTTCAGCTGCTGGAAGAGAAGCGAGCTCCTCGGCAGGAACGTTGCCAAGAAAACCGAAGGTTTCCTGGTTGTGACTAGCGCACGCGGAGTTTTGGCGTTTGGTTTGTTATGTTTTCCCTCGGCTGTGCGTGCAGTAGCACTGGCCACAAAGTGCAGGGCTCTTCCCCACACGGTGTGGGAGAGGATAGTGCTGGGAAAGGGAGACTCCCCCTGGTACCTTGCAAATCCCGGTCCCTCCATCGGGCAGGACCCCGGCTCTGACAGCAGCTCGGGGCTGTCTGGGGTCCCCAGGGGCTTTCACAGCATCTCTGTGCTCTCTGAGGGCTTCGGGGGCACAAAGGGGAGGGGGCTGCTTAGCACTGCCGATGCCATTGCTGTCCTTTCCCCTGCAAGCGGCTTCTCGGTCTCACGAGGTCTGACCCGGCTTTGCTGGAGTCGGAGGATGCTGGGCTGGGGATCAGTTCGAGCATCCCATGGGAATATGGGGCTCAGGACCCAGGGCTGGTCACCACTTTGCATGGGAACCAGAGCTGCTCCGCAGCCGGCATGGCTCCGGGTACAGATGCCAAGATTCAGGGACAGCAGTGTTGGCACCAGCCACGTGTGTGGCATCTAACACGGCTTTGCAGAGCAGAGGTTCCCCAGGCTTCGGTCGCTCCTCGTTTGGGTTTGGAAATGCAGCCATCCAACTTGCGGGAGGAAAAGCAGGCAGCTCTGCCGTTCCCCGGGCGATGCAGCCGTTGCAAGCGAAAGCCTTCCCCTCAGTAGGGCTGACTTTGTGACAAGGCAATATTCATCACTGGATGATTACTGGGAGGCTGTTTATTAGCCTCTAAATAATATATACCAGAATTAGTTGCACCAAGAATGTTTTGTATGCTGAGGGGAGCAGAGTGCCAATTTAAACAAGAGCACGCGTGGAGCCTCTCCAAGCTTGCATGCATGAAAAAAAAGTGAGTTTGAGTTATTGGAAAAACCAATTTGGTTTTATGGAGAGAGGTTTTTCAGTGCCTCTAAATTATGGACTTATAAATTCTAAATTTAATTCATAAAAGTTACACGGTAGCAAAATGTAAGGTGACATGTCATCAGTCACTGGGACTTAACGTATGGATCGCTGGAGAGCTGCCTTGGGGCTGGAGGATGCTCTGTGCATCCTCGGGAGGGCTCAGCAGCAGGACCTGGGCTGGTGCCAGCCAGGGTTTTGTCACTTCAGGTCGTCATTAGCAGATGGGGACATCCTGCCTTGGGCTGACTGATGTCAGGATGGATGGAGGCAATTATATTCCTGGTGATGCTGGGGCTCCAGGTAACCCCACGGGTGGTCAGGGTAAACAAGGAAAAAACTGTTTCTTGCCTTAAATGAGCCAGGGTGGCGGATTCTTCACAGAATCAGATGTCGGTACCTCGGGCTTTGCAGGGCAGAGTCTCTTTTCTTACCCCCAAACCCTCGTGTTTGTGTTTTCCATTGACTCGTTGCACACCAAGATGCTCTGAAGCCCTCGCGGATGAGCGTGGCTGCAGATGTCACAGGGGACGTGGATTGCCGTTAATTGGTATGAACTTCCCCCGCAGATATCACCGACTGGGGGCTCTGGCAAAGAGAGCCTTGCCCTGCCCTGGGTTTCCTTTGCAGGACCGGGGCTGCTGGAGATCTGAAGCACAGCTTGGATTCCTTCTGAAAAATTCTCAGCTCGACATTGGTCTTTAAAGCTGGCTGTGGAATAGCCCCAGGCAGAAATATGGCCCCTTGTGGTGGGGTTGTCAGGAGAGGTGATGGGGTGGGGGTGTCCCACTGGGGGGGTCCCCTCTGCTCCTCCTCTGGCGGGTCCTTCCATGCCACCCCCCCAGGTGCCCTGCAGCCTGGCTGGCACCGCGCTGCCCGCCTGGAAACTGCCAGTGACTGCAGGGCTTGTCAGCATTATATTTAAAAAATACTTTTTTTTTTCCCCCTTTAATTTTTAAAAATCCCCTGTATTTAATCCGTGATAAATATTTGAATGGTGTGAAACTTGCCATTCTGGCAGAAACTTGTGTCGTGCTCGTTCTCAACGGTGACTCACTGAGGAATATTTTCTCACGTGAGGAATACACGAGGAAGTGCAGCGACAGGACAAGGGGCAACGGTTTAAAATTGGAAGAGGGGAGATTTAGATTAGATATCAGGAAGAAATTCTTTCCAGTGAGGGTGGTGAGGCACTGGAACAGGTTGCCCAGGGAAGTCGTGGCTGCCCCATCCCTGGAAGGGTTCAAGGCCAGGCTGGATGGGGCTTTGAGCAACCTGCTCTAGTGGGAGGTGTC
>JAOXNO010000070.1:42391384-42412967 GCA_028565335.1 Limnodromus scolopaceus
GGCTTGGAGCAACCTGGTGTGGTGGGAGGTGTCCCTGCCCAGGGCAGGGGGTGGCACTGGGGGGGCTTTGAGGTCCCTTCCTACCCAAACCATTCTGTGATGGACAGACCATGGGCAGCAGTGAGGAACGATGTGGTTACGCTCCACCAATACGTGCTACAGCTTGCTACGCTCAGGAGGGAAAAAGTGAACATTCTGAAGAGCAAGGTTAATGGAAACCATCTGAGGGCTCATGAGGTGGGTCATAAAATACACAAGCCCAGTCCATCTCAGAGTCGCTGCTCAGCCATAGCTGATGGAATCCTCTGCTCCAGCCAAGCGAGCGAAGGGCTGGTCCTGGCCCCACCAGGCGTCTCTCCAGCCCCCGTCTGAGCACACGGGGGCCGCCCCGGCCTCAGGGCAGGGCAGCAGGAGCGGAGGACAGCTCAAACACCCTTCACTGCGGCTGCAACAAGATCACAGGTTATAAAAACAATGAAAAAATTAACAACTAAAAAAGAAGCAGACCTGGGGCAGGGCTTGGCTCTCTGGGGAGGCTCTGCAGCCCCTCTCCAGCCCTGGAACCTAGGGAATAAAATGTGAAACTTCCAAACGTTAATTATATTTTCCGTCTCTGTAGGAGGCCCTGGGCTGAGGTTTTGAGACGAGCAGCTCAGCTCTGAAGTGCTCACACAGCCCGCGAGAGGCAGCCCCAGCGCTGGGACACACAGCTCCAGTCATCGCTCCTGTCGCCGGGTCCCCAGGGGCTCCCGAGGAAGCTGAGGAGCAGCCCATCGCTCCTCTGCGCCGCTGGAACAGCAGCACCTCCACGACCCGGCAGAGCTCCTGTCTGCTTACAGCAGAAAGAACAGTCCATATAAGCTTATGAGTTAAAAAGCATTTATTTAATGTACATTTGTCAAGTACCAAAACCTCACCAGTCTCAGAAGGTTTAGCAAATGAAACAAAGATTTAATGAACAATGATTACAACTTCGGGGCTTGCTATTGTACAGTATTTACACTTCCCAAGTTACAGTACTGAATACGAAGGCTGAAGGAATTGCCTGTTTTTGGGTTTGGGAGGTGCCATGATCCCCAGCTTCGCGGCGGCTCCCTGGGAGGCAGTGGCGGTGAGCGAGGCCGAGCTGCTGCTGGAGGAGCCGGGAGCCCTGGGGCCGGGCTGGCGTCGGGGCCTCCGGTACCTGCTGTGGCCCCTGCACGGGAGGGAAGGTGTGTGTCAGACATCGCTTCGCTTCCCACCTTCCATACATATACTTAGAAATAGATCTTCTAGAACACTATGCTTTCATTTTTAAAGTTTTGGGGGGGGGGGTGTGTGTGCTGTTTTGGTTGGTTTTTTTAAATACACATGGCTGTGTGTATTCAAAAATATAAATAATAAAAAATAATAACTAAAAAATACCTTCAAAATGTAAATGGCGTGTAGCTGTTGCTCCGGCATCCGCCTAAGGGCTGAACCACCCTGACTCCCATTAATCCAATTAGAGGATCACCGTTAAGTGACAGTTCAGGGTCAACAGCATTTAATGACTAATATTTTAGCAGATTGGAAGGTGAAAAGGGTGGGAGTAAAACCTACTGAGCCAGGACCTGCCCTTTCCTACAAAAAACAAGGACTGGAACGAGAGAAAACAGGGCAGAGGAGGAGAGAGACACCCTGGGAAAGCCCAGGCGATGGCAGAACGCGGGGGGTTTGAAGAAGGCACACGGTATTTTCTCTTTGGTAACGAATGCAATGCTAAAGCAGTAAAATGTAAGCAGTTACATACCAATAACCCCAAAGGGTCTTTAAAATTCATGGGGGGGTTTTACAGAATGCTCTGGAGAACACATTAGTACCAGTTAGAGCTGCTCTTCCCCATGGCCTGAACTCCTCCCCGCTGAAAGGTAACGCAGCTCCTGTGACGCTTATAGACCGAATAAAATCCTATTCGGAGAATTCTTTCAGAAATGCAAGAGGAGGGTTGTTGGTGTAACTGCTCTTTGGTTCCTCACCTTCTCTGTCGCAGACTCCAGGCGAGGTGCAGTACCTCAGCGAGGGGCAGGGTGACCTGGCCATACCGCAGTGAGGAAACTTTAATTTACTGCCTTTTTGTGCCAGGGCAGCTCTGAGCACAGCCAGCCTCTGACAGGCGCGACTGTAGAACCAAATAACAACTTACTGCTCCAGTTTTCTGATGTCACACACATATTACCCCACCTCTGTTTTTAAAGAGGATTTGGGGAAGGTGGAATTTCTCCATTTCTCCTTTTTTGGTCATTCCCTTTCAGCACTGGTTAATCAAGTTTTGAGGCACAGACATTCAGCACAAACTGCCACTTGAGTTACTGCATTAATAACTACATAAACTGTTAAAATAAGGTCAGATCTCAAAGGATGAGGCCCGGCCTGGCGCCTCCATCACCCTGGCATAGTCAGTGGTGGATCTGCCCTGGAAGCTCAAGACCAACCAGGCTCCTGGATCCAAACCTTACAGTCTTGATGCAGGAGTTGTCTCGTATGGGACAGTTGGAGGGAAGAGTTCTGAATTAACAAGGGGCTGGAACTGAAGTTCAGATATTCCATCACGTCTTCAGTTTCGGGGTGCCTTTATATTTCCAAGCCCAGAAGCCGGTCAGGCTGCTAACGATGGTTACGGCAGCACACTGAAACTCAGTGTCACTACTTGGCTTGGGGCAGTCATGAGTGAGAAACAAAGAACAACTCCTAAATCCCCTTCCTCACCAGGAGCCTTCTAAACAAAATGGTAGAAAACCAAAGCAGAACAGTTGTTAGCAGGTACCTGGTTCATTTTCATGCCATTCTTAAAGCCCGTACTCACTCAAGAAAGCGCAGCAGGACAACAGTGCAGTTCTGGGATCATCACCGGGCTGTTCTGGACAAAGAGAAGTTACAAATTACCACAACAACCTACCCTTTGGGATGGAACTGCTGGCTACCGCCAGCGCTTGTCTTTTTCCTCTTTGAGTCTCTGAAGTTTGGTGGCCTTTTCCTTTTCCTTCTTTGGTTTGCGTTATTGCAAAAATAGCTTGAGGTGGTAACTACGTCTTCGGCTTCTCCCTCGCTCTCGGGTGTGCTCGTGCTTCCCGTGGCCGTGTCCACGCTTTGGCCGGCAGCGTCTTCTGCAGAGACAGAGAGTTAACGTGAATGAAACCAAGGCATGGCCTGGGCCAGCCAGAGCACATCGACTGTGCCAGAACCACGGTCCTCGCTGCTCCAGGCCTCCCCTGCACCGCCTTCACCCTGCTCCAGGCTCAGCTAAAGGTGGTGTCAACCAGAACTGCCCTCTCCTTGCTTCGTCTCATGTTGTAAGAGTCCTGGGCAGCCCTGTTTCCTCTAGCTTGGCTTCTTGTCTACACTATTCTGGTAACACTGGGCTTTCTGCCTTTAACTCCCTTCCCCGGGTCATCTGGAAAGAATTATGGAATATACCATAAATACTACAGACAAATCTGGCACTTGTTTTTAAACCCAGCAGCAGGAGACGCTGAAAGGCTCAGGGAG
Organism: Limnodromus scolopaceus; assembly: GCA_028565335.1. NCBI lineage: Eukaryota > Metazoa > Chordata > Aves > Charadriiformes > Scolopacidae > Limnodromus > Limnodromus scolopaceus. Next base: position 42,394,892 of record JAOXNO010000070.1, read on the forward strand.
CCCAGAGCTCCTTCTCAGTCAGCCACGATCCAGAGGGACGTGATCCTTTACACTGGCATTAGAATAAAACACTTTAAAAATGAGGTTTGTAGATAGGCGTTTATTCACATTGCAGTGCATGAAAGCACAGCCTCCTTAAATGTAAACATGAATCACTTTAAAATTGCAGGCCCCAGTGTCTAGTCTGATAGCCAGGCTGTGTTAAATACTCTGATTACAGGCTACATGCTACGCTCAGGGGAAGTTAATGGATTTACTAGTCTCGGGGCTCAATTTGCCATTATTCAATGCTGCCCCCGCTCGGTGCTGTCATTGTCACCTGGTCGTGGGTTTCACACCAAGCTTTGAAAGTTCTCCACTACTCAGTGAAGACCCGAACTCGCTGACCTCGGTTACTATGAAAAGCAAAAGGTGGGAGTTACTGATTTTCTGCCAGCCCACGACGTTACCCCACATTCAGGAGAGGCAGGTGTAAAGATATGCAGGAGGTGCAAGACCTGCAACTTTAAGGTCCGAATTCTCGTTATGACTAAGCATATTACATAAATGCCAGTGACTAACAGGTTCAGAGCAGTCTGCTTAGGTCTCGTTTGCCTCTTTTATCCTTTCAGAGATATGCTGAATTTAACAAGTGAGAAGATAACAAAGATCTTTGCATCTTTGGAAAATGTGCAGTCACTCCCTTTTTGTAATTATTAAGCTGCAAGCATTAGTTATTTGTATTTAAAACAAGGCAACTTTTGAGTGAAGCTTGTGATAGAGGAGGAGAGAAGGGTGATAGAGGAGGAGAGCACGCATTTAGGTACAAAATATACTGAACCTGGCACGCTCCACTCAGAGTACTTTTCCATCACTTTAATTATTTCTGCTCCATATTTTTCCAGTTTATCTTCTGTGACACCATCAATCTGCAGTAAAACTTCCACATCAGATGACAAGGTCTCTGTAATGGAACAAAGTACCAATTAGACACGTCAAACAAACTAACTTTTTTTGAAGAGCTTCCCCAGTTATTTGTACTGAAGCCTGTTCTCGCTAAATGTAAGAAACTGCAGTTTCTCTCAGAAAAGGCTCCAATCGAACGTGCAGCCAATGGGGCTTCCGAGTAAGGAAAAGCTGACCTTACCTGCTATTTTCTTTAGTGTTGAAGTACTGAAAATATTGAAGTAATGCACGTCAAAGACTTTCCCAAGCGTTTTGCAGGTGTCCGTGAGTTCCCCAAGGCACTTTTTAACCATCTCTTCCCGCTGGGACACCTTTGCCACAGAAGCCCTTTGCTTTCTGATGGCGCTGGCGCTTTCCGTTTCATGAAACTCCACCTGAGCCATCAGGAGAAGGAGTGATGGGTTGAGAACACAGGAAGACAGGGAAGGAAACTGAAAGAATTCTCTGATGCACCAAAGCAAGCTATTTACCCAGTAAACACTTTTTATTTTTTACAGGCTATTCAACCATCCTTAAGTTTCTTCTACAAAGAATTAGCAGAATGTACACAACACGGGGAAAAATCCTGAGAACACTAATTACAGCTAGATTTAAAGAGAGGTCACTAGGCCTAGCACTGAGGGCTCTCTCTGCTCCAGGCACAGCACTGATGTAAAGGCGACGCTGCCTCGAGCATCTCTGGGACTGGTTCCATGACCTTCTCCAAGTGCATTTTCCATCAGAGCTCACTAATGACTGGGAAAAAATAGAGCAGAAAATGCAGGAGAAGATAGTGCTGCTCCTTCTTCTCACCTTAGCTTTTTCTGTGTTGGCCATAACTTCCCTTTCTTGCCAAGCGGGAATCAGGTGGGCGGAGGAAAAGCAGCAAGATTTCACCCTCTCCACTCCTCTCAAACTCACCTTTTGCCTCACAACATTATTATTAGAATAGTGGACTAGAAATTGTGGTTGTTGGATTCTGTTCCCTGCATCTGCTAAAGACCGACTCCTGCACTTCAGCTGGTTGTAGCTGTCCTAGTACAAACACTACAGAGAAACTGTAGCACGTCCCCTATAACAATATATTAGAGAGAACCCCCAGCTCTTACACACCTGCAGTGACCCGTTGAGCACCGCCTCAGCTTTCTGTCCCAGGATGACATATGCCACCGCCTGGTCATTAGCAGTGATGTACAAGTCTTCATCCAGAATCTTGTCCAAGACCAGTTTTCTGAAGAGCCTTTCGGCGTTGTGCCGCGAGTAGGCAGCTCCCTTCCCAAATATCCCAGACTGAACCTTGGCGCTCTTGGTACCTGTGCAAGAGAAAGCACGGGGTTAGCCTGCCATTAGAAACCCCACGTGTGCGTGTACTTAGACCTGTGGAGGGTTCCCAGGGGGATTCCACAGTCTATGCACATAAAAAAAAAAAAAAAAAAATGCATTTAAGCACCAGAAACTCTAAGCACCAGCAGAAAACTAGTATTATCACTATAGCAACCTGAAACTAAAGCTTTAATCCATTTCATTTATTTTGGATCATTTTCCACCAAGAGATTCCTGTGAAGAATGATTTTGCAAAATATATCTTCTTGTCAACCACTGCTAGTGTTGCAGAGCTCCTGATACTTGGTCAGGAATTTATGCACCAAGTCTCTTCAGGTGCTGTTTCCAGAAGAACTGGACTCACCTAAGAAGATGTCTACCATCATATTCAGTGTGTATCTTCCAAAACCTGCATTTCTCTTTGCATTTGTTCGTCCCATTTGTCCACAGTGCTCTTGTACAAATCTCACAATGCTCTTCACATCATCCGTTACGTCTCGTGATTTGTAATCCTATTAAAACAGACTCAATTAGGAAACAACGTTCCGTGGTTCTGCCCCAATGCAAGTTGTTACTGACAACTGTGGGTTTCACTATGGAGCTTTTTCCGGTCATAAATTAGTTTTGTTCCAAACAGAGAAATAGTGATTTTCTAGTTTGTACACCCACAGTGATACAATATAGTCAAAGGCATTCTGTGTTTGATAATACTCTGAGAAATGCAATAATAGGTACCAACTGAGTGTACATAGCTCTGTTGTGTTAATTGTAGAGAGTGAGCTGCAGGATTGCTGGGTAAATACTGGTAATCAAGGCAAATCGTTTGGAAAGCACTCCCCTAATTATTCTGCTGGCATGCACTAGGACGTGCACTTCAAATATGCATGGGAATAAGAAGATGGACTGAACATACACTGTTCTAGTCAAGTTCTGTTACAGTGACAGCATGTAAGGTAACGCTTCAAACACAGGACTGAGAACCAGCATCAGCAGGTATCAAACTGAACCAGTTTACAGAGACCAGTGCCCTGCCCTGTCTGCTTCTCTTCCACTGCTCTTCATGCCACTGACAAGTTTGCCTCAATCCCTGAGGCACGAGCCCTAACCCTTGGGCCACTTCAGGCAGTTACACCTCCTCAGGTGGCACTCGCCGCTCTGCCACCACGGAGCTGCCTTAGAAACACAGCAACAGGCAGCTGAAGGGGCTCCCCACAGCCCTTCTGGGGGTCTGCTATTCGCTCTGCCTCCTCTAAGCACCGCTGCCAAGAAAATGGCACCTCCTGGCCCTCCTCTGGCAGAAACAGGAGCATCAGAAGTCCATGGATAGTCGGTGTAATTCTACCCCAGGTTGATCCCAGGAAATCATTTGAAGCCTCCAGCGCCGCAACAACACAAGACATCTTAAATACTTTCTCCATTTGCCTTCCCAAATGTCAGGTAACCACTTTTTAACGCAGCTAAATGCAAACTCGGTTTAACAACACTATAAATAAGAGCTATGGCTTTTACCTTCTTTCTACTGCAGTTGTCACAAGTAACCTCTGGGTGATCTTTACAGAAGGTGGGATTAAAATTAGTCTCCCCAAAGTAGGCCAAAAGCTGGATTCTCCGGCAGTCAACCAAATTCTCGCAGTAGTGAACCATGCTGTACAGGTTGTTAAAGTGGGTCTGCCTTGTGTGACTGTTCCCGTCCTTCTCCACTGAAAGGCAAGAAATTCAATTGTATTTGTTAAATCTGCACCTCTGCATTTTTACATATTATCAGGTAGACAAAACACAGTGTTCCTTTTTGCTGAAAAAAAGATGAGTAGGTTTAACCTAGGACAGATTTTACCTTTAAAATTGTAAAGGCTGAAGGAGGGAAAGTCGGCTAGAATGACAAGAATCAAGAGATGGATATGAAAGAAAATGGTTTGGCTAAAATTAAGTACAAGTGAGAAAAATCTTTCATTACAGGAAACCATTCAGGTGAAGATGCCCCGTTCTCCCATCCTGGCCAGACCACGCTATATGTGGCACCTCGAAACGAGAAAATAACCCAGTCTAACAAAACAGAGATTAGAGACTGTGTGACTGCTTTAACAGTCTCCACTAAGTCAGAACGGGAGGACTCACTCAGTATCAGCCTCCGGAGCCGGGTGACGTCGCTGTAGCTGTAGAAGAGCAGACAGTGAGACATTTCCCCGTCTCGCCCAGCTCTGCCGGACTCCTGGTAGTACCCTTCCACCGACTTGGGAAGGGAGGCGTGGATAACGTAGCGCACGTCAGGTTTGTCGATTCCCATTCCAAAGGCAATCGTTGCACATATCACCTGGGAAGGAAATCATCACCTGTTACACAGAGTTATCCAGGCAGCACTCTGCACCAAGAACAGGTGACCAGGATTATGAAACTGTGCAGAACCTGGAAGTCCAATTGTAACCCTGCAAGATGAGTACAAAAGAGCAGGAACACCTCTCCTCTCAGAAGGGCTGTTCCAAAGAGAAAACTCCGTGTGAGTCTCAGCACGCACTCAGCAGCATGTCGAGCGCTGCTTCAGAAGCCTTGTACTTGTACTGCTCAGCTCCTTCCTCCTGGCGTATCACACCCGGGTGCAGTGCTGCAGTCTTTGGTTGGTAAAATTCCCAATAAAAATACGGGTAAGGTGTCTGGGCAGATCTGTCCAGATCACTTATTTAATGCTGCGTCCCATTTGGCAATAACGTTATACAACTCCACTTTCATTTTCTAGGCCAAGAGGGATAAAAGTGCTCTGAATTCTATTCACTTTTTTCCTGCAGTTGCTTTCCTTTTACCTGGCATCCTTCTTGGTTAATCCACTTCTTCTGTACCAGATCCCTGTTGGAGTCAGTGAGACCGGCGTGATAGGCCAGCGCAGCAAGGCCTTCCTTCTGCAGGATAGCTGCTGTCGTGTCACATTCGTGTCGGGAAAGGCAATAAATGATTCCAGAGTCATCTGCAAATACATAAAGAGATCTGTGCTACAGTACAGCTTTATCCCCTTTCACTTCCGTAACGGTCATACCTGTCAAGCATATTCATTTATTCCACAGGGGAGAGGTTGGTAAGTGTAATGCAATAACTACTTTTCTTTATTATTAAGCAGTTTTATTAATATCAGATGTTTTCTTAGATTCTCTTCACCTAATTTCCTGGTTTTTTTAGTAAGGTGGAATCAAGAAAAGTTTCCCTGCTCAGTACTGTGCAATCTCAGGATGTAAAAATACATGAATAAAGAAGCAGATAAATGAAGAGCTAGAGCAGTTTAGGCAGTTACACACCAGGCTACACAGAGAGGAGCCAAGGGGGAGCCTGAGGCAAGGACCTTCCAGCAGCAGGACTCCAAACAAAGCCTCAAAGATAGGAATCTCTGAAGGTATCTCCAAGGGGAGCCACAGAAAAGCAGACCAAGAGAATTAAACCATTAAAACAGGATGGATATTACATGACCTTTATATTCAGAAGACACCATGCTACAAGGTCCAGCAGCCTCCAGAAGGGTTACTTTTCCATCTTTTCCATCTAAACTTGAACTCCAAACTTTAGGATGCCCACAAACCTGATTCCCACCGTCAATAACATCATTTTGGCTCCCACTTGGTTTTCTTGTAAATTTATCTGTGACTTATAGAAAGGCACAAATCTGGGGGTTTTACAGCATTAGAAAAGCTTTTCCTGCCCTGAAGAGCAGTTCATGAAACACACACAAGCGCCCCATGCTGCTCGGTACTCACGTGGGTGATACTTTTTAATCCATTCCAAGCAATCCATCGCCACCTTCTTTGGCTTCTTGGGCAACACATCATATTTCAAGTTATGCCTGTTGAAGCTCATGGTAAACCTAAAACATGACAGTTCAAGGGTGTCAGCTTTGTGGGTGCAGTGACAGTTCCAGCAGCTGGGTATCGACTGGAACATCCCACAGGAACTGCTGCTCGGGCTGGTTATCTGCAAAGGAATTTCTGTTCCACTATCCCCACCGAGATTCACGGCACTCAGAGTTTGGGTCTAAAATTCCTGCATTTTTCCTGTGGCTGTGAAAAAACCACAGCTGCGTGGCTCTACAGAGAAGGAAAAAACACCCATAAACCAAACACTCACATCGCAGTTTGCTTCACCTTCATTTTCCTTTTGAATATTTGCATCCACATTTGACTGATCAAATTTGCGAAATACAGCATTACCTTCCTCCTCCTACCCTAAAATACGTTGCTAAAATAAGAAATCTAACAAAACAGAATGCTTTATTTTTCCATCATGTACAATGAAAACACAATTCAATCCTGGCCTAGTGGTACCTCATTAGCTACTTTGCTGCCAATGCTAATTAAAAAACACTTCCAGCTTTTACAGTTTTCCAGCATTCTCATGAAAAGCACCCAAAAATACAACTTGTACCTTTTGTCAGTAACACAGAAAATTTCATTATGTTATCTTCTATTAAACAGCTTCCTTTATCATGCAAGGAAGAGTCTGGTGAGTTTTTTTATTTCTAACTTTAATATTTTGCATGTAACTCCTGCAAATTCCATGCACGCAACCTCATTTAATCAGCTACAACTACCTAAGTATCCCAGGCAGACCCAGAAGGCTCTTCTCACTTTACTAAGTTTTCCACTCAAAATTCCCGGGGCACAAACAAAGGGTATCAGGAAGGTGCTGAGCAACTCACACTTGCGGTTTGAGCATCTCCAGCTGGTTCTGAATGTCCTTCTGGACTCTGGGGTTGGCGGTGGCCGTCAGAGCCATCATGGGCACGGAGCGAAACTTCCTGCGCAGCACGTTCAGCCGCTTGTAGTCTTGTCGGAAGTCGTGACCCCACTAGTTTAACAACAACATTTAAGTGTTACTGAGTAAGATGCTCCCACTGAGTCTCTTCTGCCATTTCGAAAAGCAAGAGAAGGCTTTTACCTGGCTGACGCAGTGGGCCTCATCGATGACAAAACGCTCCAGGAGTTTCCTGTCGTAGAGATTTTCCAGGGCTGACATCAGGCGGTTGCTGGCACAAACCTGGGAACAGACCCACCAGCGGCGTCACACAGACAGACAGACAGAGCATGGCCCTTCCTGACCGAGCCCAGAAGCCACGGCTCTGTGCAGCAGAGCTAACCCTGCCTGCACGAGTAAAGCCCGAGGACACAAAGCAGATGGTGACCAGTTTCACTTTCATTGGCAAGGAAGCAGCTTGTGTGGGATCCCCACGAGGTTCCAGGACTGTCTGTCCAGAGGTCCTATGATTGCAGTAAACTTAAATGACTTATGTCACCAGAGACAAGTAACGACAACGTTGAAGAGAAATAACCAGCGCACCGAATAGTGCCTCTTACAGAGCTCTTGGGGAATAACATCACTTTTAAAGGCAACATATAATTAAGAACAAGGCAATCTTTGACAATCACCTATTATCTCGACAGTTTTTTCCCCTGTACTATCCTATTCATAGTACCCTAGATTTTAATAGCTGCTTGACAGCAATTAGCCACTCATATGTAGTAAGATAGATTGAAATGGATGGGTATGGGGTTCTTGTTCTAAGAATTTAAATTGTACAGATATACTCAGTCCTCATTCTTGGCTAATTACGGATTGAAATTACTTACATCTGTACAGAGTCTTACTGAATTATCGAAAAAATATTTAACTTTTTTTTCCCCCAGAAGCCTACACTAAATTCAGCGTTTCCCCTTTCACCCACCTCTTGCTGCCTCCATGATTCTACAATTCAAATCAAATACAAACCTTCTCAGGGGTAACATACAGAAGCTTTATTACAGGATCTTTTTTTGACAGTTGCATATATATTTTTGAAGCATCAGCATCTGTTCTATCACCCGTCAGATATGTTGCAGCAATCTATATTAAAAAAAAAAAAGAGTTTTAATGTTTTAATATGCACAAAAGAGAAGCATCTCCAAATATAGTCCTACATCTAGTTATTAACCAGATAAAATGTATATGCAGCTGTACTTGGAAACTAAGCTCTGATAACAAGTACACAGCAGCATCAGTAAGTTCAGGAGTCAGACTGCCCACATGTTCTAATTCATCTGATTTAGTTCTTCCTACACAACTTTGCCTTTTACACTTTCCACCTGATCAATTTTTGCCATTTATATTTGAGACATAAGATTTATTATAAAATTCCAGATTTCCTACTCACTCATCTGGAGTTTAACCAAACACAGTCAGCTGTTGGAACTTACATCTAAAGTCTTCAGTTTCTGAACTTGGTCTATTATCAGGGACCTCAGTGGGGAGATAACGATGGTGACTCCAGCAGAGACACAGGCCGGTAACTGGTAGCACAAGCTTTTCCCACCACCTGGGAGGATGGAGCAGAACACACCAAACGTCAGATACCAAGAGGTAAAGGGAGACTCTGGAGAAGGAGCAGAAAAGGGACACCTATTGCTTATTTCCCACTTTACAGCACTTTCAGAAATAATGAACTTTTCCCAGTGAGTGCCTCTGACATGCTACCTGCAGGCTAAGGAAGAGCCATCATGTGAAACACTACGGCAGGCAGAAACTCAATCCCCTCATCCAAAACACCACAGTGCAGACAACAGTCCTGAAATCCTGCACCCACAGAATTCAAGCAGCACAATTTATCGCCACCTCCACAAAGGCACAGAGAAAGAAAAGAGTTTGGCAAGGCCCCACCAAAGCTGCTGCAGGTCTTTATTTCTCAAGCCTGTGCTCAAAGGCCTGGGACTGCGTGGCCCGTGGAGACACCCACCCGTGGGCATCAAGATGAAACAGTCTTCGCCCAGCAGAGCCGCGTTGATGGCCTCCAGCTGGTTTGTCCGAAAATAGTGCAAACCAAACTTCTTGTGAAATATATTCATCATCCCTTCAGAATGGGAGAATTTCGTGCCCCTGAAGCGGTCCAGCGCAGGGTTATTGGCCGGCGGGTCTAGGAGACACAGAAAATGCACCTACAGTAAGTCACAACGTGAAGTTGCGGATCCCTCTGGCAACGTGACACTGCCTCGCTGTAACACACGGCTCAGCCACCACCACAACCCTTTGAACCTTTTAAACTCAAATCATGACTTATTAAACAAAACTGCATTCATCTAGAAGTTAAGAGCACCTAAAGTGTGAACTCTGACTATATGCAAATCTCTGGAAACAAGCTTCTTCCCCGTGACTGTACAAATGCCTGGTCTTACACCGACAAACTTCAGTTTCCCACAAACAACTATTAACGGGGTCCCCGTTCATGGTTACGCAAACCCAGGTGCCAGCTGAACCAGCAACAGAGGCTGCTGAAAGGGGTTTCCAGAGGTTCAGGCTGGATATTAGGAAAATTGTTTTCACTAAAAGGGTTATCAGCCATTGGAATGGGCTGCCCAGGGGGGTGGTTGAGGCACCATCCCTGGAGGTGTTCAAAAGACGGGTTGACATGGTGCTGGGGGACATGGTTTAGTGATGGTGTTGCATTTTGTTTGTTGTGTGGGTGTTTATTTTTGTCAGAATTAGGTTGATGTTTGGACAAGATGATCTTGAAGGTCCCTTCCAACCTAGAAGATTCTATGATTCTGTGATTCACCAGCCCCTTCCCTCAGTAACCACAAGTGACACCGACCCCCTGACCCCAGAGGGATTAGGTTCTCTTCAGCAAGTGCCCAGTTTTGAACGTTTTGCATAAACAGCTACAGCTGTTGCACAGCTTTGAATTAAGAACTGCAGAGTCGTTACTTAATTAAAACACACAAACATTCCAAGCAGCTTCATCTTCCCAGCAGCCTGCCACCTGCCTGGCGAATAAACACTCAACAAGTTTGGCATCACTCAGAGGAAAAAAAGCAGAAGATGACTTTAGAGAAAGAAACCAATTGTCACAAAATCAAAAGGCATTGATGTAATCTACAGGAAGTCACTTGGCCTTAGGTTTAAAAATAAGTAAATAAGAATTTAGAAATTGAAAGACAGTAATCCCAGTGAGCACCATTTACCCGAGTGGTTCTTTGTTGCCATCAAGAAGCTGGGTTTCGGAGCAGTGGGGTTTGACGCGGCAGCAGAACCTTTGACTCTGGACAGTATCTTTGAGGAGAGCGATCTGGCAGGAGGCCCCTCCCTGACGGGCTGATACAGTGGCGTCGACGGCGTCTCGGGTACCGAAAAATTCACTGAATTCCCCCAGTCCTCATCAAAATCATCAATATCAAAGTGATCGAGGTCAAAGTCCGTGTGGCTCATCCCCAGTCCGTCCTGCGCAGGGATGCTGGTGGGAGCCCTGCCCTGGCCTCGCAGAGCAGTGCTGGTGAGAGGCCTCTCCAGCAGGTGACAGCTCTCCCCGTTTCTCAGCCCTGGTTCCCCACAGGAGCTGCTATCAAAGGACATCTCAGGGTGCAGGCTGAGGGAAGCTCTGTCTCCGCCGTGTCCCCGGGAGGAGGTCGGTGCTGCAGTTCCTGGGCCGGTGACCTTCTCGGTACTTGGCTTTGAAGCATAAGAGATGTCCAAGGTTTGATTTTTTTTGGTAGAAAAATGGCTTGAAGGAACAGTCCTGGAAAGGCCAGAGGGGAGGTCTGGGGACTGGGGCGAGTTCCTGCCAGAACTGAAGCTCCAGGTTGGGCCAGAGCCTGGAGCAGGAGACACAGGAGAGCCCCGCTCCACACACCCCTTCCAGGTCCCAGGAAAACTCTTGTTCATGGCGCTTTTGTTCGAAGTGACAGAACCAGCCAGCAGTCTCCTCCTGGAGAGACAGCATGGGAAGGAAGAAGGAAAAAATACATTTAGTCACAAGCAATGATTTATCAAGTTCTATAACATACATTAAACAGTTTTGTCTCTCTCCTATGAAAAATACTAACATATGGTGGTTACATTGCATTCTGTGTCACTGTATTTTAAAAACATTTCAAACAAATGTAGGGAAGAGAGAATAAAACTAGAACTCAGTTGAACAAAATAATTACAAAATTACAACACCTTCTCTGCAAACATAAAATGAAAGAATTCCTAATAGCAAAGAACTGATCCAGGCAAGGGAGAGCTTAAAATAATAATAAAATCTTTAGAGGCACAAACTTTAAATATGCTTGAAACAAATTATGTTTTTATGTACTTTCTAAAAACTACGTCTGACTACAGTAAGGAGGGGAAATAGAATAAGTTCTTTTTACTGAGAATGTTCAGAAAAAGCACACACCCAGGCCAGTAAAAAATCCGAAACAAAATCCCAAATCCCAATGCTTTGCCTCCATATCATGCCATCAGAGTGCACAGAGGCTGAAGCAGCAGCAATGATGAGGCTGAAAGACGACAGGCACGCGGGTATTAGGAGAACTCATAATCACTGCAGTCAGCGAGAGCCAGTCTTGGAGAGAGTATGAAACTAACGCCTGGGGTGACAAGGACCGAGGATGGCACCTGGCAGGTCCTATCCCATCACCCTGCTGCTTTGGAAGCAGCTGGTTCTCGTCACCTTCCAGAGAAGAGACACAGGACACCTGGGCCTCAGACTGAATGTGAACCAGATCCTTTCTTCTGGCAGAACACTGGGATCGTTAACACTTTCAGCGGGTTTGGGGGGATTATTTTTTTCCCTTCAGTTGGTCAGTTAATTTAAGCTTTTTGAAAAAAATCCTTCTGTGTCATCTTCTCAGTGTGGTGGAGACACCTGCAGGCACCACACCGCTCCACACGGAGCCGGGAAAGGCAGCTCACCCACACGTACCTGAGATCTCGCTGCTGGAGAAGTTCCTTCGCACAGGAGAGCGCCTGCAGCTCCTGGAGCGGGATGGCATCTACCAGGTCACAGATGTCGGCCATGACGCCAAAGAGTCGCTGTTCCAAAGGCAGGCCCTTATCTGTGAGATGGAGTGTTTTACCATACAGCAAAGTAACACTACCTTTTATTAGAATATACAAGATAGTAAATTGCAATAAATAAGTCAAAATAATTTACTTTCAATGGATTTTCTAAAAGTCCATTCACATAAAGAAACTGTTTCTGTGTGTACAGACTCAGTCTATGTATCTTTCCCCTTGCCTTTTAATTATCCGTCTCTCTCTATTTTCCAAACCTCACCGTAGTCCTTTACCACTTATTTTGAAAAAACACTCAAGTTTATGTGTTTTGCTTATCTCAAATTACCCCTCCCCAAACACACTGGAACACATCTTATCAAAATATTACCTTGCAATTCTGGTCTAGAAAGTACTGTGGAAAACCTCCCACAGGTGAAAGTTGGGGTTTGTCACCTCACGACCTTCCCTTTCAAATCTGGTACCACAGAGCCATCTGGATTTTGCCCTGGAACTGCACGGGACCCCAAACCGCTGCTACCGGGCTGTGACCCCTCAGAAGAAATTCCAGCCCCCGCTGCAGTTACCCAACTCTGATTTACCCGGGGGGCAGCAGGGTGTCTCTCGTCGCCACCAAACCCTCCCCACTGAGCAGGAATGTACAATGAGGCAGAGCCTGACTAAATTGATTTCCAGAACAGCATCATTAAAACCTAAACACACCGCTCTGAGCATTTGTAAACACGAAGTTTTAAAGAACACCGGTACATGTGATACACTGATATGCATCTGAAAATCCTGTCCCAGACAGTCCCCCGCTTCCTCCTCCCCATCGCTCACTCTCAGGGAACGCTCTCGGACTACATGGGATACCCAGAACAACTCATTGCAAACCATCCCCAAAACCTGAGGCATAAGATTTCCAGACATTTCCTGTACCTGCACCCTCCGCACCAGGGTCACTGTCAGCAACAGGCTGCGCCGTGGCACCCGGCCCAGGCGTGGACTCGGTGCTGCCTGTGGACCTTCCACTGGCAGGAGACTCTTTGAAAACATTACTAGCATTAAAAGAAAAAGTCATTAAAATACAGATATCTGGAAAACAAGGCATTTCCATACGAGAAGTCTATCTTTTAGAATAACAACATTTAGCGTGCACATAAAAGATAACCAAATTTCTGCAAACCAAGTTAAAACGCAGGGAGCTGAGCACTTTATCACTCGTCCTCTGTGCCACCGTGCGCAGACTTGCTTCAATAATTGTTTGTCCCTCTCATTACGAAAGGAAAAGTAACTCTTGCTTTTTCTGAAGCAAAAGCCACCTTTAACATCAGCCATGAAACACAAAGTATTTCATAAGGCATTAACAGCAGTGTCAGCTGTTACCGTGACAAACCATCAACTCGGTCTGCAACGTTTTAACAACCGCTAGTTTCATGTCTTTTTTGGTACTCTTAAATCTTATCCTAAAGACAGACAGTTTTATCAATGAACTTTGTTTTACCTAGTGCTTTTTACAGAAGGCAAGAAGCAAGGCAGCTCTTCCTCAGGGGAGGGCGGAACGACATCCAAGTAATCGTCCTCTTCCAGCTCAGGGAACGGCTCGATGTCGACCGCGTCCAGTTCCAGGGGGCTGCTCTGTCCCTCGCCCCCCGGCTGCTGCCTCGCCCCGCCTTCAGCGCCAGCAGCTGAAAGAGAAGCGAAACGACGGTGTTGGCAACGCTGTAAACTCATTCGGGCGCAAACAAGAACGTAACTCAGAGTGAAAAAATTAACAGCCAGATTTCAAGGCACTCATTTAATAGCTTCTGACTTTTAAAAAAAATTATTACTGCTCCCTTTTCCTCCTCCATTAAAAACAAAAGGACAAAAATTCCACAAACACTCTTTTAAGTGGAAAAGTTATATAGCTTGCCTCTAGTTACCTCTCCCTGCCAGAAGAGAAAAAACTTAAAAGGTTTTTCCTACAAGAGATTTTATAGAAAAGTATTGTTACGTGAAATACTAGCTCAAAAAGAGTGGAGACTCATCAACTAGTATAGTCCCTCTGCGGGAATTAGAAGGTCAATTTACACGTATAGTGCCTTATAAGACAAATCCTACTAAAAAAGGCCAGTATCGTTAATATATCAAAATCCATTCACAGGAAGAATGGAAAAGGTAACAAAATATTCTTAAGGAAAATACAGTTGACAAACCGTTTCGCCATGTAGTGTAACGGCAGCACCACAGGACACCGTTCAATATCATTCAGTTGCATAAACACATTAATTTCACAAATAAAGATCAAGAGTTTCAAAACAACAGGGAGCTGCCAAGGAAGCTCTGACTGCGAGTCACAGACTTGTTGGTTATAACTGAGGGCTGACATTTTTGCTTTGTTTTAAATTGAAAGATCTGTTTTTATGGTTTAATATTTCTCATCGTTACATTTAGGCATAAGATGATTTTGTGTCTCTTTTGTATGAATTTTAAAAGCGTTTTTCCTTCTGTAACATCCCTGTAGATTTTCGCTCTTCATTTCTGGAATGGCAGATGGGAAGCCTTGCAGCTCCCGATGCTGCCACTCGACCAGCTGCTCCTTCTGCCACAGAAACAGTGCTCCACCGCCCACAGCCCTGGTTACCCCACCCAAACCCACCTACCCACAGCTGCTCCTCAGACACCAGCATGCAGCTCCCTCTGATTTCTAAAAAGCCAAGCCCTTTATGTGCAAACATGAAAATATTTTCCTCTAGCACACCTGTACTTTAAAATAAATCATTACCTGCATGAGCCTCTTCCCTGTCATCACCCAAAATCACGTCAGCAGATAAATCCTCCCAAAGGTCCTCACCCACGGCCTTGTTATCGCTGCAGGGAGCTGAATCCTCGAGGCAGATCACAGACTGCTGTGAGGAGGGTTGTTGCCCGGCCTCTGGAGAGGTCTCCCCACGCCCCGGGGTGCCGTGGCTGCCAGGCCCCGTGTCGTGGCCCACAGTGCCGGGGGAAGAGCCGGGCGGCTCATCCCGGGGAGGCTCGGGACGCTGGGAAGCCTTGCAGGTGGCCCGCTGCCCCTTGGGGGACAGGACCGGCGGCCTGCAGTACTTCTTTTCGATTCCCGACAAATCGAAGTCGTCAATGTCGTCCCACTCATCCCCGACGGCGATGCTGGGGGCAGCCACAGGACGGGGCGCGGGGGTCCCTCGCAGCCCCTCACTCACGCTGCTCTGCCCAGAGGCCGCAGGACCTCTTGACGCCTCCTGAGGACTGGCGAGCACCGGGCTGGCCTGGAGGCCGCATCCACCGGACGCCACGGGAAAAAAACCCTGGATTTGTGTTTTCTTGTCCTTGGAGGCTGGGAGGGGGGAGGCCGGCGCAGCCAGGGAGGTGTTAACATCCTTCTCCCGCAAGGCGGAGGCGGCGGGGAGGCCCCGGGACTCCCTGGACGGGCCGCCGGCCAGAGAGGTCTTCTTGAAGGTAAAGCCCCTGCGAAGAGAGGAGTCCCCGGTTAGCGCCCCCCGACCGGGTATCGCCCTGCCGCCCGGTGTGTGTCGCCCCCGCCCCGCCGAGGCCCCACGGTACTCACGCCGGGCGCTGGCGCGGCGGGGGCGGGTTGCGGAGGGCGCTGAGGGCTCCGCGGGCCGAGTGGAGCCGCAGCTGCTCCCGCAGGTTGTTCTGAGGCAGGGCCGCCATGAGGGGCCGGGGCCGCCCCGCCGCTGGGGGGCGCCCTGCGCTCCCCGCCCGCTCCCGCCGCCCCGCGCCCCCTTCGCATTCGGCGCCAAAACACCGCCCGCCCCGAATTGGATGGACGCGGCGGAAGCGGAAGTGACTATGTGGCTTCCACTTCCGGGGCGAAGGCGGGCTTCCGCCCCACCCCCGGGGAGGGGAGGGCAGGAGGCCCCGCCCCTCAAAATGGCGGTGCCGGCAGCAGCAGGGCAGGGCTGCGGGGCGGAGAGCGGCGTCGGCGGGCAGCCCCCGGGCACCCCGGAGCCTTAAAGCTGGTTATAAGAGCAAGTTGCGCAGCCCTGGGGAGGTTTTAAGGCTGCGTGGCCCCTTGCGGCCGGCGGGAGCCGTGCCAGGAGGGGGGTGATAAGATAGGGGTGAGAGTGTCTCCACGAACAGAGGATAAAGCAGGGATCTGAGCGTCTCCACGAACAGAGAAGTTAATTTAATTTACAAGAGTAAGATAACTGAAGAAAATAGGAGAGTTACTGGAAACTGCAGGACTGCGATAACAAAAAAAAAATAGGGCAATTAACTGAAGATGCAAAAGTTAAACTTTTATGTGCTAGGCGGCTGGAGAAATTTGTACCTTCCGAGTCCCTCAGTCCATGGGGAAAGGAAGAGGGTTCCGTGCGGCCGGGGAATTAGGATAAAATGGAGGCTGCATCCTCGGGAAAATGGAGAGACCCCCAGGGGAACGCCCCAGTGGACCCTCCCTTTATTCCAGTAGAGTCTGTGCGGGGCTGCTCTGCCTCCTCTCTGAACACCCACCTCTGGCTACGGGATTTTCTGCACAGGCGTGTCCCCCCCAGGGTCAGGTCTGGCCCCCCCAGGGGGGAAGCGCAGGCCTCAGGCCACATCCCCCACCCGTGACCGTGCCAGTGACACCGAGAGCACACCACACACCGGTGAATGAGTCGTCTTTATTCTGCCAGTGGCCACTTCTAGCATGAAATAACCCACAGCAGCAGTGCCCCTGACGGACACACATCTTGTATGGCCAACGCGTGTTTATTAGCAATAAGCTTCTTGCTGTCTTCATTGATTCATAAAAGAAAATCATCCATTTCTTCTCTATTTGCATTAAAATACCCTATTTTTTTAATAAAAAAAAAGTACTAGAAACATTCAATCAGAATAGATAAAGTGTACAAATGGCGGCACTCCTCCTCCAGAGAAAGAAAAAAAATCTCCGTCAAATGCCAAGAGGTTAGATGTGTCAGTTGGGAGCGGCCACCTGGAGGAAGGGGGGAGTTTTGCTGGGGCAAAGAAGATCAGCCTCCAAACCAGGTAACGGTGGGACACTACCACCCCCAAAAGCAACGTCCCCCACTATTGCCACCACCCCCAGTGGAGCCGCGGGGCTGGGCTGGGACGGGGTGAGGCGAGGGTGGCACCGGCGGTTTTGGCTGGGGAGAGCAGGCACGGGCTTCCTACGAAAGGAGCCGAGGAATCTGCCTGAGGGTGATGCCTTTGGGCAGCTGGGTGTTTCCTCTGGGGATGCCTTTCTTGGGGTTTAGCATTTGGAAATTCACACGCCATCGGTGGTGCCTTTCCCTGTGCCCACCCCCCCCGTCCTGCCCCCTCCTCTCACACCTGAGGGACCGGGTAGGACGCACAAGCGGCGAGGCCGCACATGTTCTTGCCCCGCTCGATAAGGAAGTACCTAAAAAGAGAAAGAAATGTGTACGAGTGAGCGTCCCCTCCTCCGAGAGTCACCACGGCGTAAGGGACTGTGCCAGCTCCTGTCTCCTGCCGGCACACGGAGCAAACACCACAGACAGCGCTGCCGCCAGCCCTTCCCCAGGCAGTGCCAGCCCCCGGCCCCTTGTGCCACAAAACCAGCAGAATCAGCACCTGACTCCAAAAAATTCCACTTGTAGCTGGAAATACTTGTGGAGCTGGAGTGAAAACTCACTCCCGGCACAACCCGTTCCTCTCAGGCCGTGTAACCACAGCAGGGGCATGGTGCTCTACCGGCACTGGGCGAACCAGCGGCACAGCAGCTCCGCAGACACCGGCCGAGCCCCCGGTGACAACGGCAGGTCTATGGATCTAAGGGTCTGCTCTACCCGGTCACCGCAGGAGTGATGTAGAGCCATGGCTCCTTTGCTGCCGAGGTGGGGATGATTTCCCTGCCTCTTCCCAGAGTGCAGAATCATGGAATCATTGAGGTTGGAAGGGACCTTTCAGATCATATATATGTTATAACGGCCTTCCAGTACCTGAAGGGGCTCCAGGAAAGCTGGGGAGGGACTCTGGATCAGGGAGGGGAGCCATAGGAGGAGAGAGAAGGGTTTGACACTGAAAGAGGGGAGATGGAGCTGAGATGTGGGGAAGAACTTCTTTGGTGTGAGGGTGGTGAGAG